>VZTH01011059.1:0-43252 GCA_013397815.1 Aleadryas rufinucha
GAATCTGTGCTACCACAGTCCAGGCTCCACATCGGGGAATTGCTGGCCATGTCTCTTGCTGCTGGCCACGTGGTGCCGGCCAGCACCACACAGGAGCCTCTGGCCTCAGGAGGGGCACGACTTTGACCGCTGCGCTGGGAAGGGGCTTGGGGGGCTCCCTCGCCACCCCTCAGAGGGGAGCGAGAAAAAAGAGCTTCTCATGGATTTTCTTTTCTTAAATATGTCATCACAGAGGCGTTACCAACTTGTCTAAGTGGGCTGGTAACCTGCCCATCGTCAGAGACTTCAGTGATCGGCTCTGTGCCAGACATAGAAGCTTCAAACAGCTTTTTGGTTTTTTTCTGCCCCACAAACCGAGTTTTGTTAAACCAACACACAAGGACTGTACATTGATTGTTGAATAAAGCTGTCAGGGGTGAATTAACAACTCATCCCCACTGCTGCAAACTTACAAATTAAGTTGAAAGGGACCTTAGCTTTTGAATATTGTTCCAGCATCAACTGTCTTTCAACTCAAACCTCTCTGCACTGTCACAACCAGTGACCTCTGCCCACTTCTTGTTTTGTTTGGATCGTGTTTAACCCCAATTTGTGCTGAAACAGAGCCACACAGGAGGAGTCACGGACATTTGCAATTCTCTGGGCACAGTGATGGACAGATCCGTCACTGATGGATGGTAATTCCAGGCATGGAGAAGGGTTAGGAAGCACATAGTAACCCCCATCAGCCAGGAGCAAATCTTTTAAGAGGCTGGACTAGTTAGGAAGAAGTGTGCGGTTAATGTAGAAATTAATTCGGGGTCATGACACAGCAGAAAGGAACTGCTGCACATTTGAGTGAGTTTGTGCACATGCCTGGCAGCACTGCTCTTGTTCTGCAATAGCTCTTTGCAATATGTATTTTGGACTCTGCCTTTTAAGTCCAGTGAGTGTGAGAAGCAGTTATACACTGTAACTAAATCGAGACATTAATTCCTACTGCACTACTTCCTCATATTAATTTATGTGCTTAGTGAATGTTGGGTTAATGAATGGACATGAGTTGGCCATTCCTTATTTTAAAGAACTGTAATCACATAAGGATAAGTGGCACAGTTTCTCCTGTGATACTCACCTGTGGGTTTGAGCTGTCCTGGGCTACCAGTGTTTCATTTGCTCCACTTCTTGGGGTTTGGTTTCTTTATTGGGACTATACACAGGGGAAGCAGCTATGGCTAAGCTTTTGTTTGACAAAGATAATACAGACCTGGGAAACCAAGCCAGTAGCAGTAACATCTGGAATCAACATTGCAATCTCCTGTCTGGTAAGGAATTCCCAACATCTCAGCGCCTTGTCAGAACTTTGTTAATCTGTTCTGTGTTATTTCTCTCCATATTTCTCCCCAGATGCATCTTCTCTCCTTGTTTCTTTGCATAAATATCATCCTGGCAATATGTCAGTTGTGGTTCACACACTGTGGCATGGACACATGCCAACATTACCAGCACCGTTTTTGCAGATGGTCAAAAACAGAGACAAAATCATACTGGAGTTACACAGTGCCACTCTGTAGGATCCATAATAGAGTCCCCCAAAGGGACAGACCCCCAGTTCTGTTCCCCTGGCTGGCAGGATACCCTGCCCCCCTGTCCCCTGTGTTCTGGGGCCCCGCCTATGTCCCGCCCCCCTGCCCAGAATTCTCTGCTGGAGTCCCGGGAAAAGCAAAATCTGCCCGGGCACAGCCCTCTTTTGCATCAGCCTTTTGTCATGGAATAAAGCTCTCCTGGAACCTACATGAAGTCCTCTCTGTTCCTACCGCCGGGCATGTTGGGCCAGCCCGGCCGGTGTTGGGGACACCGGCCGGGACCTCGACACCACTCAGCAAGGCCATGGAAGGAGAAGAAGTAGAAAGACATCTTTGGTTTGCTATGACCAGGGGGAGGAAAAGTGAAGTAAATTCATTTTGACCAGAATAAAATCAGAATGGGCAGATTTCCTCCTAAGAGGTCCATCAGTATCTTTTCCCAGTGGTCAAGCACATTAAGCAGGAATAGAGGCACAATATGACTTGACTGCACTTCCAGGCACCTCCTGCTAATTTTCTCTCAAGCCTGAGCAACACACACTTTGCTTACCTTACTGCCAGGTCAGGAACACAAATGATCAGGGAAAGCACAGGAAGTGTGTCCAAATGGCAAATATCTTCAGAGCTGTAGAACACTCTGTCACTCAGAGTTGAGTCATGACACTGCCTGGGGCTGGTGTGGTGCCTTCAGGGCTGTGCTGAGCACCCCCACGACGTGGCACTGTGGCTGCTCTGCTCAGAAATGAAGAAGGTTGTAATTTACATCTGGTACTGAAGCAGGAGAACAAGTGGACTTATGAAAAGTGGAGAAAAAAAGTTTCTTAAAAGGAAATTATGATGCAGCCAGACTATCACAAGGCACTGTCTGAGTGTGTTACCAGCTCCATAGCTGGACACTTCCACTGTCACTGCCAAAGCCTTTGGGACCTTTGCAGGGACACAGAGTGCTCCTGCAGTCAGATATAGCAGCTCACCTCAGAAGGACCATAACAATTTTTAAATTACTCTCATTTAATTGCTGGTGAAGGTCTGTCCATCCCCTTAGGGCAGAACTAGGGCACAGCAGCCCAGCCCAGCAGGGTCACAAAGAGGATATTTGTGCCTTGTCCTTACATCCATGGAGTTTGATTGTGTGCACATTCCATGAACTGTAGGAGAATTCAGTTTGACTGGAATTCTTGTGAAAACAGGCTTTCCTTGTGAGTGGTAGAGCAGGTCTCCCATCCCTGGCTGCACCATGTCTTTTTAAGCATGACATCCTACTGTGCCAGCACAGGTGTGCTTCCAAGTGGCCTTAACGCTGCCTGGAGCGTAGCTATGACGAGATAGCCACCACTCTCACAGAAGTCTCCCGCTAGGGGGAAGTTACCTCAGCTCAAGGGCCAGACGAGAGAGTGGCCACTCACCCAGCCCGGTGCTGTCGGCACACGGGCACGCTGACGCATCCAGCAGCGTCAAACGATGAAGGAGGCAGGAGGAACCGCACCTTGGCATGTCCTGCTTGTCTTTATTGGCGGCGCGGGGCACGCACCAGAGACGCGCAGAACNAGGTCCATTGGCCAGCCAGAGCTAGGGGGGTGCTGCAGGGTTAGGGGTACTTCACAGGATACAACATGGCCTCACAACTGGGATATGTCTGTTTACAGGGGTATGTTACAAGCCAGACATTCTCTTCCAATAGGAGCTATCTGCCTGAAATCATCCTGTCTCTGTGATGTACCTGTCCCACTCCACCACAGAGTTACACAACTCTCCTCTCTGCTATTTATTGTCTGTGACAACATCTCACATGTGGCTGGCTGGAATTTGGGGTTTTGCTGATGACACAAAGCCACAATGCTTTGTTCTAGGATTTTATGATGTCTCAGCCTGCCTCTATTGTGTGGGCTGTCCTTTACTGCACATCCCACTCGGCTCCCTAAGGGTCACCGAGGCACGAGGAGAAGACTGGGAGTTTGGTGCTATTTAAAATGTTATATCAAAGTAAGGAATTCATCCCAGCCCAGAAACACAGGCTAGAGACTGCTTATACCTCATTCATGGTTATCTCTTAGGTCAAGGTTCTGCTATCCTAGCAGAATAGCATTCAGAAAGCTCCTTGGGCCCTGCCTCAGCCACTGACTTCCTCTGTAGCCTGAGGCAAATCACTTCTTTCTTCAGGATTCCTGCTTCCCCTCCCACCTCCTCTTTCTTTGCTTGAACAGTGTGTGCTCAAGACCAGGAGTATTTCCAAGCAAGTTTATCTTGCCCGGAGCAACAGAGCCTTGATTTCATTGGGGGCCTGAGCTACTGCAGCACAGAAGAAAGAGCTCATTCCCACCTCTGTATCCCATGAAGTGATTTGGCAGTAGGATGAAGTTAATGAGGAAGTGACACTGTCTTGCTATCAATGTCATGGGAGAATGCGGGATGAGATATGTCTGCTTACCAGAGATGCCTTTCAGTTCCTGTGCATCAACCCTGTAGTCTTGGAAATGAAGGAGGGAGAGTCTTGTCTGGAGCCCCAAGGCGTCCATCCAGCAGCACAGCCTGTAGCCATTGGACCTGTCTGAGCAGCTTGCACTAACAGTTGGAGCAAGAATAGGTATCAGAGGATGCTGGGGAAGCAGGATTAATAGAACCCAATGGGAGACAAGCTGCATCATTATGTGCTGATGACATGATCAGGGCTTTTCAACAACAGCAGAGGTGTGTTCTTGGGGGGCTCCTCCTCCAGCTGGAGTGCTAACCATCATTCAACCATAAGACACTCCCAGGTGTTTACAGGTGGAAAAGAGAAATTCTTTAAGGAAATATTCCAAGACAGTTTGAGCATTCTTCAAGGACAGTCAGTACAGAGAGATGTCATGCTAATTGCTGAAATCAAGTTGATCTGCAGAAACATTGGCAGTCCCGTCCTGCAGTCACCTTCAGCACAGCAAGATCCCAAAATCCTGCTCCCAGAGCATTGGTCTATGTGCCAGCTCCTGAGCCGTCTTCAAGAGCACAGTGCATTATAAATTGATGCCCACATGAACATGCATTCCCACTACCTGAGGTAATTATAAACCCTCTTCTGTTAAGGATTCCTGGCAAGCCTCCTCTGTTTCCTTCCTGAAACTAAATGAGAAGTCAGAGGACTTAGAGCAGTGAAAAAAAAGAGATTCTATTCAGCCTTATTTCAACAGCCGTTCCTGAATTCACACATTGTGTCCTCTAATGCTGAGAGGAAGGTGATACACAGTTGCCTCATGTGATCAATGGTAGTTACACATTTTAATAGACGATGAAATGTGAAAGGAATTGTGCAAACACAAACCTATATAATTAGAAGGTTAAATATTGTGGTAGCTTAACCAAAAAAATCCTGACAAAACTGAGACTTCTGACTTGCAGCCTGTGACTGAAGCAATTCAGCAGACTGCAATAAGTCTAGGATTTGGGATTTGATTTTATTTAGGTTTTTTTATCATCTTGGAGCAGTACAATTTCTGAGTACAAGCCAGAGTAGTTCTCTGGAAGAGTGGCCACTCCTTTCCCTCCTTGGAAGCTAATGGCTCATCTACCAATTCAGCAGGAGTCAGGAGATAGTCATCTTACTATAATATCTTTTGTCTTTCTCTACTGACACCTCATTGATGGGTAATTTTTTCTAAACAACAACAAAATTGCAATGCCTGCTTCTCTGTCAATAAATTCCATTATTTCACATGGAGCTTGGCTACCATAGATAGCAAATGCTGAAGTGATTACATTGAGGAACTACAGATCTGTGGCCTGAGCACTCTATAAATCTATGGACAAAGTTTGATAAAGCACATTGATAATTTATCTGACAGGAGCCTATCTAGATTTATGGGGCTTAAAGCTGCTTGCACTGTCTTCCTTGATTCAATTAATGCAAAAGCAGCTCCCATCTTCAGAGTTCTTATTTGTTGGGCAAAATGTGAACTTGACACTCTTCTCCCACTTTAATGAGTAAAATATGAAGTGATGGAATCAGCCAAAGAATAAGAGCATCGCTCTGGTGTCGGGCTAGTAATGCAATGGTGTGCTCCATGTTAATGTGCTGGGATCCATGGAAGATTTGCTCCAGTCTTGGGGTGCCATCAGTTTTTCCCTTAATCTTTTGTAGTCCTAATAGTGAGCAGCAAAATTAGACAAAGTTGGGGCATGTTTAAAAAATATTGTACTTCACTTTTTTATTTGTTTCAAACTGGCCAGGAGTGAGTCATTGAGAGCCAGGGAGAAAGACCAGGTTATGCTTTGGGACAAGAGGGATGTAGCTTGTGGTCTTTTGTTACTAGAGGATGTTGAAATGAGATGCTCTTTAAAGTCCATTCTATTATTATGTCATTCTATAGAAGTCTCTGTCTCCTTCAAACACCTGCAATAAGGCACTCTCGGTTTTGTCTTGATTTGCTTTTTTGTTCCGAAAGTGTCTCTTTAATAGTTGCTGTGACATTGATATCTCATGCCCACTTCTACATCCTTTTGAGGTCCAAAACCCTGCTGGTGTGAGAATCTGTGACTGTTTCCTGTTGTATGCAGTCAGAGGAGGGTTGGAGCTGCATGTGATACCTGGAACAAGCCCTGCTGCTGGTGTGAACGGCAGTTCTGTGTGCAAGGAACGTTTAGCTGTGGAGAAATCCAGGAAAGTGATTGACCTGCCAGATTAGGAATATTGGATGTGATTTTTGCCCAAAAAGAGGGAATCTCCCAGCCATGCCTTGCTGAAGTTTGAGGATTGAAGTAACACTTGAGAAGTGCCCAGCTCACAGTGCCCCTCGAGCAGGGACCGGTTCACCCTAGAGCATCGCTGCTATCCTGGGGTCCTTGCCTGCATCCCTTGACACGCTGTAACTCCTCCGTGCTCTCTGACAGGAATGCAATTTACTGAAATTTACTACAAATCATCATAAAAGCCCTTCTCTTGTGACACAGTCAGAAACCCTAAAAATGACTGACAGGCTCTTCATAAATATTTATGACTTCTTAAAAAAGATTGAAAGAAAGAAAAGTTAAATACTTCTCTCAGTGAAGTTTGACAGTGGAGACTTCTGTGCAACAACCAGGTCTGCTCTTCTGCTGGCGCAGCAGAAGTGACCTCACCCTGCCCAGTGGAGCTAGTCCTGCCCAAGGTCACCCTCATCCCGAAAAGCAGGAGGGTGCAGAGAGCCCAGCCCTGTCAGCTTCGCTACGGTGACAGAGGGGTGTTCCCACACCCAGTCCCACTGCTGCTGCACTCATGGCATCAAGCCCAGAGGAAACCTGGAGAGACTGGAAGTGTAGGAGGCATTTGAAGTCCTAAAAAATTGCATGAAGTAGGCAAAGCTGCTTTTCTAACGGCCTCTGTACAGGGCTGCTGCACTTCATAGTTCCTTTTTGCCATGAGGAAGCAAATCATGACCCAAACATGGCCCTTCAAGGCCAGGTCTCCCAAGAGAAATCAGCCCACAGGCATTTGAGCCCATCCATTAAAGCCTCTGGGGCTGATTAGGAGTTTATATCCATGTTATTTTGCTACTTTGATGTCTGCTCTTGTTCAGTTTATAAATATTGTGACATTTACTGCTGCTAGTTTGGGAGAAAAAAAGCAGAATTGGTTAGAACCAAGCAAAGTCTCGGTCTTTGTGTTGCAGAGTCAAGCCAGGAGAGGAAATTTGAATATGGAAAATTAAACGAATATTCCTCAGATGAAACTGTCTCCCAATCATAAGTCATGTGATAATAAATTTCAGTTGAGTGACAACAATATTAACAAACTGAAAAAAAGATTGATGTGCATCAGAGGTCCATGAATGCAAAATAAAAGGGAAAGGCTTGCTAGACTGTGATAGGCAAAGTATAAATATGTATCATTTGGTTCTAAAGTGAGTTATGATTACATTTTCCTACTTGTACCTGAAATCTGTAGAGGTTATTCATCTTATCACTGTATCAGCCATGACAGTTATGGCCATGCGCTGCATACGGCACAGATACCTGCTCAGCAGCTAAATCAGCAGCCATGAAGGCACTTGTTATCAATTTGATCTTCAGAATAAATATATAAATATGTGCACGGCATTGTTGTCATTGAGAACAATTTCCTTTCTTCTTGCTGATACATTTTTAAGAGGTTGTTCCAAGAGCCACTTTCTGACAATGCCAGAGGGAAATGGAGAGGAGCAATGATCAGGCAGGAGGACTAGATTTATGGACTGTTGTCTATTTTATTTAAAAAGGAAAAAAAACCCAACCTCTTCCTTCTAGCGTCACTTTTCCTCGGAGCGCAGCGCTGGCTGTCTGCAGCAAGCAGGGCAGGGAGGAGGCTATGGGGAGTTACAGTCAGTGAACATCTGTAAGAGGAAACCGTTCCTGATGAGGCTGAGAGTGGTATTGCCTCTCCACCGGTGCTAAAGAGCTAAAGGTTTTATGATGCAGCAGAGACTGTAGTTTAATCCTGATTTACCACGGCAGTTCAGCCAGGAGGAGAGGCTCATCCAAGACTCAGCCAGGCAGCGTGGGAGCTGCTGGAACCTGCCAGCCGCACACCCAGAGGAGGAGCTGGGGACGGGAAGCCAGGGGAGATTTCTTCCCCTTCACTTGCAAGTCAGATCACAGTGACAGGCACAAGGATGTGGGAACACTGGAATTATGCCACTGCACCCTGCATGCAGCGTCTGAGCAGGGGGGACATCGGGTTATGTTGGGATCTGAGCGCAGGACAGGAGGGATGCTGTCCTGGAGGAGTCTGTCCTCACTGGGCATTTTTGGACAGGCCACTCATCCACATCAATCCAGCTGCCAGTCCTGGGGTTGCCGTGGATGACAGGCCCTCACAGCCCCAGCTTCCGTCAGCTGTTCCTCCTTGTAGAATCAGAGCAAGAGGAGATATGGCAGAAGAGACACCAGTGTCTCCCAGCATTGGCTGCTGGAATATCCCAGCAAAATGGGAAGGTATTAAAACAACTCTAATGCTATAAAGGCATCTGCCTGTGTGCACTGATCTGAGCCCTACGGTCTTTGGTCCCAGAGTGAGGAATAAAGGCTTGCCCAGCTAGAAATGCTGATGGGTACTGAAGTTAAGACGTTGAATTCATGCTTTGCCTTCCTTGTGACAATCGCTGTTGTCAGGGACTGAAATGGTTCATGCCTTAAACATTGTAATGAAGGAGTTCTGCCCATTACAGCAAAAACTGTATAAAGAAGCTACAACCACAGAAGTCCACCCCTCTTTGATGATGCCTGACTGGAACTTTGGAGTGTGAGTTAAGCTGCCTAGATAAGATAAAGGGGACACTATGGTTCAATCATCTCAAGCTGAGGGAGAAAAATGTATCCACAAGAAAGCCAAACCCAGCAGCAGCACTGGGAAACATCTCTGGCTGGGTTTGGGGTGCGGGAGACCACAGCCCCCAGAGGCCAGGTTTACACAGACTCCTCTATCAACTGAGGGTGGGGGGAGGAGGTTTCGGGTGTGTGGCATAACCTCTGTCAGAGGCACTGAACACCCATCCTCCCTTGCACAAACTGGCCCAGCTGTCGAACCCCCAACCCAACAGGCCACATCCACAGGACACTGAAGTGAGAGGCAGCTGAGGGGGTGCCATAATCCATGAAAGACCCCCAGAAGTGCTCCCCAGACTCATTCCTGAGGCTTTGCACCACAGCGTTGCACATGACACAAAGTGATGCAACAGACCCAGAGTCTGCTGCAAGAGACTGCATCAAACTGCCCCCCATGGGGGGAGGTACCTGGGCATTCCCACCTGGCCTGAGGGTATATTAATCCATTGGATTCTATGCTTTTTGGGGGACCCTCACCAGCAAGAATAGCAGCTGGAGAGGATCATCAGGACACCGGTGGGGTCCACGGAATGGTGACATTCTCTTTAATCTGTCTCTGTCACTCTCTTTCTGTCCCCCCCACCTCTTTTCTATTTCTTTCTCTCCCTTTCTCTCTCTCTCTGGCTCGTATTTACTCTCAAATAAAATCCATACTGTTGATTTTGGCATATGGTCTTGTTTGCACCTTAATTGGGGCAGAGGCATTGGCAATCAAAAATTGGACATAACGGATGTGTGTGTAACTCCAGAGTTAGAGATGAGGGATGGAGGCTCTCCACATTCACTTAAAAATCCCAGCATGATGCAAAGGCAGCAGCAGCTGCCCAGCCATTGCCCTGCCTAAATTTCATACATGATACCAAGTATCCATGAAGATGCTGACAATATGAAATAGTTTCCATCCTTGACAGCTACATTCTGCCCTCGTACTAAGTCTGGGAGGAAGGACATAAAATTTCAATTTCCAGGTAAGGCTGGAATGCAATCTCCTGATGACTATGCCTCAGTAGCCCAGGGAAAAATTGTTTTGGATTTCTAAACACTGTCACTTTTGGGAAGCCTTTTGTTACTTAATTGGTGCTGTTCACGCAGCTGCCTCACAACTGTGATGAAGGTCCCCAGCAAGGGTAAAGCCCCAGACTTGCCGAGAGGTAAAAAACATTGTTTCCAAATAAAGTTTTACATGGATAGGTGTTTGATAGTTGCAAATCATAACCTTCAGGTTCCATCCTATCTCACGGAATTAATCACCTCCACTTCCCTATCAGGCAGCCGTGTGTAATAAGGCTGTTACCTCAGGTACATCATGACTGTGCACACCCAGGCTTTAAAGTTTTCTGACCTTTTCTCCTTGGTTTTCTCCAAGACTGTGCCTTCCTTTTAACCAGCTGTATGTATTTCTTCAATAATGTCATGGCTTTGATTTTTATTTCCCCGGGGAAACCTCAGGCTTTACTCTGGAAAGTCAGAGGTTAATAAAGATGTATTTGATTTGGAAATGAGAAGGCAAGAGGGAAGTGCTGGCGAGTCAGGATCTTGAAAGATGGGGAAAGCAGCAAACTTGATTCTGAAGATGGCTGAGGATGTCACCTGTGAGGCACCTGAGATGTTGCACACTGAGTGTGTTAAATGACCTGCAGGGAGAGGAGATGAATTGGGTTGGGTTTTTTCCCTAAACTATGATACTTTAATGAAAAACAACTTCTGTCCTTCTGTAAGAGCTATTCCTGTTCTTGAACTGTGAATCAGGAGGAGGGAGCAGGAAAATGCCATATGAAATTGTTAAGCTATATTCAGACATGGTACATTCTGGCCAACAAGGAATGTAACCATATATCACAGCATTCTGTTAATGAGGATTCATTTTTAGCCCAGCTCGTCTGTAATGAAAACCCCTAACATTTAATTTCCATAAAGCCAGAATTAAGGCTGTCTTTAACCTCAGTGTTCTCTACGTATTTGATTTTGGCTGTGGAGTAAATCTCTGTGCTCAAAGTGCAATGTAGGAGCCATCCTCCCACTATAATAAGTGGATAATGCTGACTCATAACTCTCACTGTAATTCCAGACAAAAAATGTGCAGCTCGTATTGTTGGGAATACTGTCACTAAAAAGGTATCACTGCTTTAGTTAAATATTTGCACAAAGAGAGAATTTGTTACACACTGAGACTTCTATGTTTGCAGGAAAACAGGGTAAAAAGAATATAGGTGGATACACTTGTTTTGTATTCATAAAAATTGGAAAAATTCTATTTTCCCTTGAATTTATTTTCAACTCTATTAGTGTGTTATGTTGCCATGGCCATTTGGGCACATATTTTGTGTTTTCCAGTACCAAGATATCATTGAAAATTTGGACTTTAAGCATTACAGTGGTCATTTTGCCATCCGCAACCAAACAAGATATGAAGGACAAATCTCACATCCCTGTGACACTCGAGCATATTCTAAATCACCTGCAGAGCTGTTTTGTATCAGTGTAAAAACAGGGCCCAAATTATCACAAATTACAATGGCAGAGGCTGATGTGCACTTTGCTATGAAGGAGTGGAAGGTGAAAAACAACTTTTTTACTGTGTCTTCATTTCGTCCCCTGCCAAATGAAGACACCTCCAAAGGAGGCTGGTGGGGATTTCTTCCTGAATGTCTGGAAGAACTCAGAGGAGGTGGAAAATGCAAAGGAGTCATAAAGTGTCTTTACAATAAAGCTGCCTAGAAAAATTAGGAATCTTAATGTTAATTAGAGCTGTGTGAATAATTCATAATGGATCACTCATTAAAAAAATGCTGCTCCTTTTTTCTGTTTGCAAATTGTCCGTAAGCAGATGGTGATTTTTTCTGGATTGTGTTTATTATTCAAACCTATTTGCTAAATTATTTTAAGGGAGTATTTGCTCTGTGCCTCATTCAGGAGGAGTTTGCTGGGCATATTGAATGGTCAGAATTCACCATGATCACCTCAGTTTTCATTGCTTAGCTCTATTGATCACCTGGAGGGTTTGTGGTCCTGACTGAGTGTGTTAACATTTAGAAGACGGACTCCAGCACAAACACTCGTATGCTGTATTACAGCTCCTTGTGCTCCCCCATCTATATGTCACATCCACCCGCTGTCTCTCTGTTCAGGACTTGCCTTTGCATAGAATTATTCAGAAATGTTTAAATCAGAATAATTATTCCTGAATAGCTCTCTCTGTGAGCACTTTTCCTATAATAAGAGTGCTGTGTACCAGTTTAGTCTAATCTGCTTGAAAGTGAGCTAAATTAAACAGGAATAAGGCATGCCAACTGCAAAAGAAAAGATGCCACAGAATTGAAATTCACAGCCTATCTCTTGCTTTTTAACACAAAATCCTTTTTCTGGGTCAAAGAGGCCCCTGAGCAGTGAAGCCGTGGAAGCTGAAGGGCTGAGGCAGTAGTGGCAGCACTCTGTAAACACCCTGTTCAATGCACCCACTGTTAGGGAGGAGATACTCGAAGAGACCTTGAGTATGACCCCAAACAGCTGGTCGTTGGTTATCCAAATTATTTCCCATGTTTATTACACAAACACTTTGGTTCAAGCACTCCCTGCCTCGGGAGTGTGCAGCTCCCAGAACAGCAGCCCCCACTCCTGGAGGTGGAGTGGGTTTAATGAGCCAGGGAGCCCTACATTGCAGGGACAGGATTAGGATCAGACACCAGATCCCACCACCACCCCCAAACCCCCACCTCCATCCTCTGAATAAAATTACTCCTCGGTGGAAGCAAAAAGAAAGAAATAGAAAAACTATCAAAACTTTGGTGGGTAAATATTCCTTCTGCACTACAAGCCATTGCTTACAGCTAGTATTTTTTGGGTAATGATCTGCTTTTAGATTTTCTCTGGGGTGTATATTCCATCTCTTTGCCACTGTCTCAGCCTTATCTCTGCTCATTTTTTTCGCTTTCTTAAATCTCTTTCTTTACGTTTAAAATGCTCTTTCCCCAAGCAGTTACAGATGTATCATTGCTGGTTTTGCTCTTAACATGCAGCTGAGCAGCTCGGGAAGCAGAGGGAGGATGCTCATGGCAAACTCCACATCCTGGATGCAGTTGAAGAAGCTGCTGCAGCTGAGCTGACCCTCCACTCAGAGCACCACCAAGTGCAGTGGTGATGCATCTGCCCAAGGGGGAGGTGAAACTAGAGAGAAAGCATGCAGCAGGACACCACTTTATAAAGGATATTAAATAAATAAATATAATAATAAAAACTAATAAATGAGGACATTTATCCAAAAAATTATTTTAAGTCAAAGGCATGGATTTCATTTTCTCAGAGCCAACAGGAAGGCTCCCTCTGCAATCACAAGTGAGATTTTCACAAGTACTCCAAGCAGTCACATTTCAGAGCAGGCATCTCACTTTCAGAGGGATATTGGTGGGCACTTCTTGCCAACCTTCAGCTGCTTAAGTTTGGTACCTTCCTTTACCTGGTGATCTCGGGTTCATACAAGGCCAAAGGAAGGGGAGAATCATCCTCAGGTGGACATTTCAGCTAGAAGAGATTGTTTGTCCTCTGCTGAAACCAATCTGAATTATATTCCCTGGTGAGGCCAGCAGGAAAGTGGATTGCAGCAGTCTTTACTGGAGTGAGAATCACAAAGGTATGGAGGTTGCAGGAGTTAAAATAAAATATGTTCTTAGAGATAAATTATGTTTGAACTAACAAACACGAGAGTAAGAAATTGCCAGAATACTTGGGGACACTGGCAAATGGAGAATTTGCATTTCAGTGATACTGAGTGGCAAATAGGCCACGCTGCTGTGACTGGCAGCTGGGCTCCCCCACTGCCAGCAGTCCCTTCTCATCCCACCACTGGCGTCTTCTCCCCTGGCTCCACACCATCCTCTTTCATTTTTCAGTCATTCTTTGGACAGGTTTGGCAGAACTTTCCCCAGCACTTGGCTGCATTGGTCCTTCTGACAGCTTATGGATTAACGAGAGTTTAATTCAAAGCTTTGGTGTGCCCCAGTGCCCTGATCCTCTGCTTCAATTTCCCTGGAGAGACAGTGCCAGGTTGAGCTCCTGCTTTGTAGCAGGGCACAGGAGTAGGGCCATGGCTCTGTGAAGGGTGGGGCTGGCAGGATCCCTGACTCAGGTATCCCTTCGTTCCCCATTCCCTCTAATCCTTCAAGGTGCTGCTCTCATCCCTCTCTGAGCAGCAGGGACTGAGACTGAGCTGCAACCCCGGTGAAGCACCAAAGAAGGCTCTGAGCTCACCATCCAGGCAGAGGTAATATCCCACTTGGAGGCACTAGAGAAAAAACCTCCTGAGAGACCTTCCAGGAAATGGGCCGTGGCTCCCCCTCGTCCCCATCATGAGATTCCCAGGCTGCACCAGGGAGTTTAAAGGATGAAGCTGTGCAGTCACCTGCCAGCTTTCCCCAGCCGAGGCCATAAAGCACAGCACCCAATGGCACTTCTGTTCCCGTGCTTCCCAGGAAAGGCATGTTAATATACCCCCTCTTTATTATCGTATCTGAAAAGATATTTCGTTTTACCAGTTTTTACTACACAATCTCAATAACTCGAACTTGTTTAAAGGCTCACTGCTCCAGGAAAATGCATTACATCTTGGCTTTTAAATCTGCCAGCTCCCATTTATTGGTATTAATAATAGATTGGGCAAGCTGTTCTTTTTATTTTATTTTGGGCCCCAGAATAATTTTTTTTCAGTATCTCTAAAATCAAATATTTTAAAAATAAATTGTCTTTAAGCAGCATTTCTGTATCCTAAAGATGGTCCCACTCTGTATGCTGTTAAGGAGTCATTTGCAGTGCTTAGGAAAGAGGAAAAGTGATGGCAAAAATATAGCAAAACTGTTTAATAATCATTTATGAGCCTAAAGTGTCCAGGGGAAAAGAAGTTTCTAATAATAAATACCTGAATTACTTTTCATTTAAAGTTTAGGAATTTTTAATTTATAAATGCTATTTAGGCAGAGAAATGTTGATGAAGACTGGAGTAATTACTCGCATAAGTGGAAATACAAAACTTTGGTGCTTCTACATAGTTTGTTCTCCTGCTAAATCCAAAGAGCTTTTTTTAAGCTGAGCTCACCCAGGGAATTGCTGCCTGCATGTTTATGTATTTACTGTAAAGCTACTCTTTTTTTAAACTTATTTTTGCCAAGCCAGCATTGGCTTTTTAATCTTTCACTCGTTTCAGCATTACTGTAGTGAAGGAGGATATTAATGGCCAGGCCCTTCTCTCAGGAATGCTGGTGTAAAATCAGAGTAAATGGGCCAAAGTCAGTGGAATTTCTCCACATTTTAAGCATACAAACACAGCCCCTGGTGCTTGGGGGATGTGGGAACCTGCGATCACCTCGAGTTTACCTTCGCCTCTCTCCTACTGTGTTAATCAAAATGGGAGAGAGGAAGTTTGGCCAATAATAATTCTTTTTCCTCTGCTGTATGCTTTACAAATGCAATCCCTGCATTATTATATTGAAGCTGGGAACCTCTAAGCAATTACTTCCCAGCACATTAGTGTCCATGTACTAAATGCTAAAGGGTTTATTCAGTGCATTGCAGGATCAGGTTATTGCTGAGTCTGTCCATCATGCCCAGAAATTATTGCTATAAGTGCTTTAAGAGCATGGCCAGTACAATGGAGATATAACCCAGCTGAAGGACTGCAGTGCTCCTATTTAGAGAAGGGGAAAAGAAAAAAAAGGCTGCAGAAGTGTTCAGATGCACAAAATCTCATCATCAAAAGCTCATCGCTGGAGGAACCAAAAAAAAATTTTAAAAAAAGAGACACAAACAACTTTATACTGAAATTCAGTGGAAATTAGAATAGTGAAGAAAATATGCTTTCTTTTTAAATTCCAGATGCTCATTCAGTCTTTTGCCTGGAATTAGGAGGTCACTTATTGCAGCCTTAAAGGATAAGTACTGGGCTAGATAGGAGAATCAGCAGCTGTTTATTCTGTAAATGTTTGAATATGAATCAGGTCTTCCTTTTCAGAGCTTTGCTTATTACTTTTATTTACCAGGATAATATCAGAAGTCTAATTAATTCTCCCTACCTCTTTCAATCTTCAGTGTCTCAGTGCTTCAGCAAAGCTGGAACCCTTTAGAGCTTTCTATCTATTGACTGAAATATCCTTGTTTATGAGGATGGCTATGTCTTCATCTTTTCAGCTGAGATTGCCTTAAAATGTACTAGTGCAGAGCACAGAGATAATGCTGGGGGAATAATAACTTTTTTTTTTCCTTGCATTTGATTAGCAACTAGTGGTTTATTTCTGTAATCGCTTTTATCAGAGTCCCCGCTGCACAGTGGTTAATATTCAGGAATGGTTATTATCTCTTTCAAAATTTAGAAATATCAACCTCAGTGAGACGTCCTGAGGTCTGGGGCGATGAAGTGACTTCTCCAAAATCATCTAGGGAAGGACTTTAAGGCTGACATTAAACAGACATAAATGTGATGCTCAAAAATTGGTGTCTAGTCTTGAAGTACTTCTGCAGACTCTTTCTGGGGACCACCGCCAGTCTCTGGAGGTATTTCTGGAGGCAGCTCTTAGACTAAATGCAACCCAGAAAGTGCTAAAGTTGGGTGTAATAAGTCCCAGTCCACCTCTCTGGGTTCTGCTGCAGGGATTTGCACCTCATTTGGGCTAAAATGCCTCTGCCATTGCCCTATAGCATCCTGTTCCAGCCCATTTCCAGTCACCATCAGAGTCAAGGTGGCACAAGGCAGTTTCCCGGGGCAAATGAGGCACCCAGCACTTCACCAGGGCTGCAGCAGACAGGGGCAGCTCCTGTGCCAGCTTGGGATGATGCTGGGGATTGCTGTGCACATCCCCAGGACCAGGAGGATGGTGTGGTTTATATTTTCCTGGGTCAGAAACTGGGTACCACTGTCACCTTGAGCTGAGATGACAAGTCCCCTGCTCTGAAACCCTGTCTGCTTTGACTGTAAGCTCCTTACTCTGGGTGTCTCTCGCAGCACTCACATCCTGTTGCAGAAAGCTTGATAAGGGGCTCAGTGTGCTGCTCTGCTGCGTTGTAACAGTAATACCCTTGGAAAAGTTCCCCTCTCATCCAGCCCAAGGACAAATGAACTCTCCCTCTGTGCTAATTCAAGAAGGATTTTGTTTATTCTTTATTATTACTGTTGGTGATGCCTGTATTATTGGAGTTTGCTGTTTGCTCACAGAACTCTCTCTGCTGCTAAAGCCTTTGTTTGTGCAGTTGACCTAAATATTTCCAGATTTTAAGAGTTTTCAGTTAATTCCTATTGACTCCTTTTAGATTTTAAAAAAAATTTCCTTCTTCTTCCTGTGACTCCGGGGCTCCCAAAATAGTTGTGCAGTAAAAATAGCTCTTAATAACCCTGTGTCCCAAAGAGGTGCACAAGGGGCCCAGCCATTTCTTAAACACAGCACGAGGTGTTCTTTCTTGATTATGCATTCGTTATTGATAATTATTAATTATATGCTGGTTATTACACCACTCTCTTGTTCTATTGGCATGCTGTGCATTTCAGAGAGGCAAAAGCCAAGAGGAATGGGTGACATCTGCTCAGCACAATAATTAATAGCTTTATGATAATGACATACATCTACTTAGCACTGAGCTCTGGAACACACAAGGAAGACCTATCTAAGCTAGTTTGCACCTTGGTCTGTACATGAAGGGGTGACTTTGCCACTAAGGCTGGGACACTTCTGGAGCCAAAAGATGGAGGTGATAATTAGTCACCATTAATTAGAGGACATTGCCTGGGCTTGGGCCTCTTGGATTTTATGATGTTACACTTGGAGTTTAGAGGACTCCAAAGACACAGCTGGGCATGCACAGCCACCTGGGCTTCCCTGAGCAGGCTTGGTGTGCAAGAAACACAAAGTAGGAAAATCATGTCCCTTCCCTGCTGTCTGAAGTTGGATCATGACACAAAATTCACTTTTGAAAAGCTTGATCCTCCTTCTTCCACATCTCTTCGAGCACTCCAGTGGTGGCAAAAACGTGGAAGCACAGTTTTGGCCATAGAGGTTTTCTCCCCCTCCATCCATCCAGAGCACCAGGGCCAAGGGGAAGATCCAGACCTCCCATTGACAGACACACTGTGGTGAATGGAGTGCCTTGGGATTTACACCAGCATCCAAACTCTCCTCCCAATTTTCCTTCAGATCTGCCAAGCCGTGATGTTTGCATTTCCAGCCTGGGTATTATTTGAATGTGAAGTAAGTAGCCTCTTGCTGGCAAATATGAGATGCTGATAAGCTTCTGAAATCTATATTCCAGCTTTCAGATAACAAAACAAGTTTTTTACATCCTTGGGAAAGAAAAAAAGTGACAGGCTGTCAGGGGAAGAGATCAAGATATGTGCAAACGCATGTCCCTATCCCTCCATTCCTGATTCAGTCTTTCCCTGGATGACATAATCGGGATGAGGGGGATGTCCTAATTCCCAGAGAGGGGACAGAAGGGAGGGGGCATGGAAGCACCAGGGCTGGAATTGATTTTCCTCTGCTGGAGCAATTACACTCCCAAAGCGGCAAAAAATAAATAAAAATAAATGAGTCATAAACACCCCATTTGAATCTTGAAATGAATATCGGATTTTAATTATAGAGGTTTAATTTTTAGAACGGAAAAGCTACTTTTGCACAATTACTGTGTGCAACTTTTAATTAACTTTCAAGAACTTTCTGTTACTTAAAAAATCTAATTAATAATACTTAGGGAACTATTAGCATAAGATATGTCATGGAGAGGGTAGAGAAATATAAAGCATATATTATACAAAATCACTTGGAAGAAAGACTTGCTAATTCTAAAAACGAAGGCAAAGTTTCCAGCTTTCCTAGTTCTGGCCTATACAGAGCTTTTTTTGCTGAATGAAAGCATGAGAAAGACATGGAAATCATAGGATTTAGAACAGAAAATGCTGTTATGTTAATCAGCTGCTGCAGAGACCTGGAAGAGTAGGAGAGGGGGTCTCTTTCACTCAGTAGGGGTTCCTTTATTTGGGGGAAATATGGTAGCTGGGATGGTTCCAGGGAGACAGGGAGTGAAAGGGTAAGGAATGGGTTGGGAACCCTCTCGATTGCTCATCAAAGAGCCTAAACCCAGCTGTGAAGAGAGGAGAGCTGAGCCTTTTCACTGCTGGGCAGGAAAAGCAGGAGAAGAGACTGAGATTTTTGCCACCCACCATGAGCTGGCAGGGTGGGGATGGAAGGGAGCTGCCAAATCAGGTGTAAAAGAAACCTTCCTGAGGCATTTCACAGCCCTCCCGAAGGAAAGGATCTGTATATGCAAAATATACAAGCAAGAGCAGACTCAGAGCAGGAAGGGGGACAGTGCTGTGATGTTCTGCTGCAGAAGGATTTTACTGCTGGAGCCAAGAGGGAAATTAAGTCAGGGTTCAAGGACATGGGGAGGGCAGCCTGTGGTGGAACTTGTTGCTTCAGTAATGGAACAACAGCGAATGAGAGTCACTTCACAATAATATTTTGCCCAGGTCTTGTTCCAGCTGAGTTTTAAATTAACCAGTGGATACAGCTGTCAGCATTTCCTTTATGAGATTGCTCCAACACAAGAAATCCTCCATGGTCGAAGCAGCATGTTTGGAAATGTCTGTGTTTGAGTGTATAAAGGAGGCTGAGCCTGATAATCTCGTGCTCTGCCAACATTGCTTTGACTCATTGCTAAATGTACCCTGAATTAAACTGAGACCTAAACATCCTGGACACAGTGTCCTCTATGGCCAGCTCAGCAAGAGAGAGCTTCCACTTCAATATCCCTTCAGGGAGGGAAGGAAGGATGCAAACATGAAGATTTGAATCATTCCTTTGCCTGGGGGGGAAGAACTGAGGCTTGCAGCCACTTCTCCTAATGAGCTCTCTGGCCAGCACAGCTGAAAAGTAAATCAATGAGCAGGAACAAAGTACCTGGAACAGAAACATCAAACTTTGGGTTGGGGACGTGCCTGAAGACCCCAAGGGCAGAAACATCCTGCTCTTTGCGCTCTGCTTTTGCAGCAAACCCATAGGCTGCACACAGGCTGCTCCCAGATGGCCTCTGATAGCCGAGAACAGGTAAATCTTCCACCTTCCTCCTCCTCCGTTTCTGAGCAGCAGGCAGACAGCCCGAGAGCAGATGACTGACACGCCTGACAAAGCCTATCGCTGTCACAGGGGGCTCAGGGAGCCTTGGTCCCTGTCACCCCACTGGGGGTGGCTGGGATTTTCTGAAGCAGGACTGGCACAGCTGGATGAACTGGACCATATCAATCCCTGTTTGGAACAGGCTGTGTTTCGGGACCCTGTAGCCTTTGACTAAGAATTCTCTTCTTCGTGATGTCTGCTCAGTGTTGTCACCTTCCCTCCTGCGACAACAGCCCACATGTATTGACCATTTAGGCAAAACTTCTGTTGTGGTATCCAGCACTCAGATTTCCCTTCCTTTTCTTCTTTGGTCTCCTGTTTTAGAGGGTCTGCCTGTGATGTCCGGCCATACAGGGCTGTAGGATTAGGATTTGGTGTGCTAGAGCCAGATGGGGGCAGGAGATCCAGGTTGTGCCTGGAATTCCGTGCTCATGTCAGAGGAGAATCATATTCCCCATGGAGCCACGCCAGCAAGACCTGGAGGTTCACCCACAACCCCAACAGCCTGTCTGAAATAGCTTTAAACCACTTGGCCCAGGTTTTGTTGGCTGCTTTTTGGGTTTTTTCATTCACCTTCTCCCACAGGGGATGATTTGGAGCTCACTCAGGTGTATCTGCACAGTTAGGAGGGGTGAGTGTGATGTGTGAATGCCCTACACCAAAAAGGGGAGGAAGATCAGGAAGGCAAAGAGAGGAAAGCATCGACTTGAGCAAGTTCACACTTAAATCCTACAAAAAATGTGATCCAGAGCCCCTGAGTGCACAGGACACATGCTGGACCGCACTTACCTCACTCCTCTGACAGGCTGGGAACTCAAAGATCTGTTTTTCTCTGGAGCTATGAAAACATGTCACAAAATCTCCTACTTTTGCATTCCAAGTAATTTTACTTTTACAAGAAAAAGAATCACCCCAAGCTCTTGAGAAACAACTGCCACAATAACAAAAAAGAAAGGGAAAAAAACCCCCAACACCCAAACAAGTTGCGATTCTCACATCCCCGCTAGGATGTTCCAAATATAACCACGAAACATGGTTCTTAAGTCCATATTTATTACTACACAAATCTAGTTTAAAAACAGCTCTACAGGGGTTTGTGCTCAGCTGTAGCACAAGATCAGAGTGAAAAGGACAGTTGTGCCAGCAGAACTGTAGGGCTGTACTGACCTCCAGTGGAACTGGAAGAAACACTCCAGTGGTAGAGGCTTTTTCACAGCCCTCTGAAACCAAAACTCGCCTTGTTTCAAGCTTTATAGAGGCACTGAATTCATATAAGGATCAGGGAATTTATTACAGATTACTGTATAATTAGGATAAAGGCATTAAAATATTGTGAGGGGATTTGTTTGAAATAACATTTCCAGTCTAAGTCTGGCCTCATCAAATTTAAACTTAAATATGTAGGTGTTAAATAGAACTTTCCAAAATCAACCAGCCTGAGGGGTTTTTAATTGATTGAGGAGGAATTTTAACTCCCCTTTTCCATTGCAGAAAATTGTTAAAACCAGTTCATTTCAGTTTTCCCATCCAAAAAACCTTTTCCTCTTGATTTGGTCACCTAATCATGGAACTCTAATGACGGCTGCTCCGTGACATTTCCTCTCAGCATTTAGGAGGAGTTTTCCAAAGTCAGACAAAGGTGATGAAACAACAGAGTGGCACTTCTCAGTCTGCGTGGGGATGATTGATTGCCCCATCAGATATTAGAGAAACGTTGTGTCCTTTCATGTCCTGATCAAAGGAGAACATCCTGTGCCTGAGATACTTTCCAGAATGCCTTCATTTAACAATTCCAAGGTCAGCTGAAGGAAAAGTGGCATCTTTTCCTCTGGCTGTGGCTCCACGTGGGCTGTTTCAGGAGCTGCACGTACTCGGAATGAAAAGGCTGACGCTGACACAAACAGCTCACAGAGAAACAACTTTTGGGTACTAAAAGACAACCTCTGCTGAGAAGAGTCCCTTTGCCCTGGAACAGCTAGAGGACCCTTCCAACTTGTTCACGAATTTTCTCTGAAGAGCAAATTGAGAACTATTGTTCAAAGTGTGCTCAACAAGGAGGCAATGAAGCCTTCAAAGGGAAGAGGCAGAGCCTCTTGGCTTGATAAAGCCACTCCAGAAACAAGCAGAGGGGAGTCAGACAGGAAAGGGGAACTGAAAAGAGCAGGAAAACAAGAGAAATTGAGGCAGTGCTCTGGGGTTGGGGTTTTTTTGGGGGGGGGGAGGGGGGCCTTGAGAGGGAAGTTATTTTGTTTTTGAAGGCAAGATTAAAATATTTCCATCCAAAAGAGTCAAATTAAGTGAAACAAAATGTTTCGGTTTTGCATTATTCAACCTTACTCAACCAGTTCCCAAGCACTTCATTCTAACTGCCCTTCAAATACAGGCCAAATTTTAAATTCAAATTGCAGTCAGACAAGTGGAAAGGTTTGATTTCCTAAAGAGTCTCCCAGGTCCTTCATGGTATTTGCTCTGCACCCACCTTCATCCCCTGTGTGTGACAAGAAGCAGCAGGCACAGGAGGCAGAAAGGTGGGGTGTCACTCACCACCTTACACCCCACCATGCCAGCAAGGCTCTGTTTTGACTCAGAATCTCACTTAGCACTGGTTGGCCCTGAACAGAAGCATTTTAAAAAATCCCACTCATTTTGCATGTGCTGCTTAGGCTATAACTCGTCTGAAGCAAACATACAGAGTTCCATGTGCTGACTGTGATGTGGGATCCTTCTCCATGACTTGGGCTCTTGGCTCCTGCTCTGTCACAGACACACAGATCCTTGGGATGTTCATAGACGTGAACACACAAGGAAAACCCAATATTTCCTTGCTGGACTGGCAGGAGCAGAGGTGTATTTGCTTGGTTTAACTTTCAGAATTGTATTTTTCTGATGTTTTACTGCAAAAGGAGCAGATGCAAACCTGCCTCAGGAAAACTGGTGGCACAGAAAATTCCAGGACAAGGTTTGGCAAAATTATAATCAACTGCCAGCAGTGTTTTTCTAATGAGAGGTGTCAGGTGATTTCAATAAGTACAAATGCCATTCTTCTGTATAATTGACTGTGAATATGATTTAAGATATATGTCAAACTATTTAAATGCCTAGTGGCTTTGGTTTCATCAGATACGCTGATCCACCTCTAACAGAGCTTTCAAGGGATTTTTTTATCCCCCTCACAAGCAATAAAACATTTCAGATGAGATTTCTTGATATTAGTGTCTTCACAGAGCAAGAGAGAAACAGCACATTGAAGGACCCTGTCCATGTAACACTTTGTGTGCTTACTGGGAGTTTTTGTTCAGCAGGCAGGATTTGTGATTGCTATAGGATGAGTCCAACTGCAGCTTTTCATGGAAATCCTCCCCACGTGGCCAGAGCAGCCAGAAACACCTTCTCTCCTTCTGGGTGTAAACCCAGCTGCACTGGAAAGGCCCCATGGCTCCATGAAGCCCCACTGAATCCTGTAAGAGGGAGATGCTCCTCAGTGTGTTTGGAAGCTGGCAACTTTTAATGCCTGTGGTGTGTTATTTCCTTGAGAATGCATGAAAAACATCGATTAGAGAAGCAAAGAAATAGGACCTTGAAAAAATAAAGACAAAAAAAATGGCGAAGAAAAATAACTAATTTACCTTCTAATGATGATTCTCTGTGAAACTCCAGGGATCCAGGTGCTGCATCTCCCACCTGGGGCACACGGACACGACCAGGGATTCTGCTCTCAGGTGTTAGCTCAATTAAAGGCATCACCTCAACTTCCACTCACTTCTCAGAAGGGAACACATTCCTGGTTTAATCAATTGTAGCTTCTCCTTGCACTTGTAATGCAGCTAGTACAATGGGTTTATATAATCTATCATATCTTAATTAAAAGGTCTGCAGCTTTCCCTTGGACTTTGTTCATTTTGGTTTAGTACCACCAAACTAAAGTGATTGGACATTATTGAAAAAACATGTCTTGATGGCGCTGAACCAAGACTCCTGACAAATAAGTTGGCAGAGAACTTCACAAGTGTGACCATTCATCATGCTCTGCAATAGTTATTTGTTTCAAAATGTCAGAATTTTCCACAGATCAGAAGGTCCCTTTCCTTTCTGTCTCTATTGTAAAGTCTCTCAGCCAGGATGCCCCTACACTGAGCCTGTAGGAATGCACAGATCAGCAAGACATGTCAAATGCTACTGAAGGTATAAACAAAGTAATGGAAATTATTCTTAGAAAGCAGAAAGCTATGGATGTAATGTTATAAAATTGTTTGCTGAGTGTTGAACAATGAGGTGAGCCCTCCAGTCCAAGTATAAAACATCTCAATTGTACAAACCCCAGATTCATTATTCCCACTGTGATGCTGTACGGCACACAAGTACAGTGCTGTGATTCCTCCTACCACGTGGCTTTACTCCTTAGCTTGTTATGGAAACCTATTTTTGGGGTAGAGATTTGACCCATCAATTAGCAGCTGTAAAAATGTGGAAGAAGACTAAATTTGAAAAATGTTTTCTCCCTTGAAAAAGTCTCATGATATTTTATTTAAATATTTCTTCATCTGATTTACTACTATAAAACCCCAATTGTTTATTTCCAAGGCCCCACTTATCAATGCCACATAGGGGAGTAGAAGTGTTCTCCACCAGTTCATGGTCCTCAAATCCAAGGGTGGACTTTTGTAAAGGGGTCTGTTGTTGAGGTTTCTGTGTTGATGTGGAGCTGGGGGGGTGCTGTTCCTACAGTCCAGTGGCATGGTCAGACTAGACTACCACAACAGTCCTTTGCCACTGTGCAGGTTTGAAAGCAAACCAGTGAGAGACTCCAAGTCAGAAATACAATTTAATAGGGAAAAGGTAAAATAAATGCAATAGTACAAAAAGCAAACCACTGACAAAGTCAGAATACAACCTGGCACCCTGTCAGTCAGGGTGCTGGGAGCAGTTCAGATGAAGTGGTCCTGTTAAAGCAGTGATCCTGTAGAAAAGAGTCTGGTCTTCGTCTGAAAGTCCAGTGGTGGCTGTGTTGTGGCTCTTGTCCTCTGGAAATCCAGTGGGAAAAGGCTGTCTGTGGTGTTTGGAATCCCAGATTATATCCAGGATGGAATGCTTGGTTTCTCCCTCTGTGTGGAGCATCTCACAATGGGATGATAAGGCATTGATGGGCCCATTAACAAAAGATTGTCCAGAGGCAGTTATCTATGAGCCATGGGAAGGGTCCTTGATTGCCCATTAAACAAAGATAACTCCCGGAAGAGGCAAGGAAAACACTGCCCCACCTGGTTTCAGATGGTTATAGAATACATGCTTTTGGGCACGTCTTACACGCTGTAACCTAGGACAGCCAACCCTATTGAGCAGATCTGGGAGCTGGCAGAAGTGTCCACAGATGCAATGACCTTTAGGCAAACAGCAAAGACTACTTATAGGCAACAAATTTCACTTGCAGTCACATCAGAAGTCGAATTCTAAGGATTAGATCAACCCATCAGAGAGCTAAAACAATATCCTGCCATGTATTCCCCATCAAGAGCAATCAGCAGGGCTCTGAATTTTGTGGCTGTTTATAGCAAACTGCCCGTAAACAAGCTGCAGACCCAGGCAGGAACTTGAGATAACAAATGAATTTGAGCAAATCTCAGCAGCAGCTCCCGGACAACCCGTGAACGGGGAGGAAACTAAATTAATCAGATAAATTATTTGCTCAACTTGGGTAGAAAATGTCAAACACTTCAAAACTAACCTTTTGGCAGCAGGATTGCTGTTCCTGGATCTATTTAAGGTTTCTGTCTTTTGCATTTGTCAACAGGGCTGGGAAGTGAGTGCATTTCAGGGGTGGTGATGTGCGATGCTGGACACGTAGGCACAGCCCCTGACTACCTGCAGCAAGGGTGCAAAACCCACACTGCCTGGAAAGCAAAATGCTGCTGCTTGGGCTGAGGGAAAACATTTCCCAGCAGCTCAGAGCTAAGTCTGAGCACGATATTTCTGTCTGGACTGATTTTTCTCCAAAAGGCTTTGACTGCTGATTTTCTAAGGGGTGTTTCAATGAGATTTATCTGCTCTATGGAAATATTAACTTTGTATTTGGAAATTCTGCACGAAATTAATTTTTCTTGCTGGAAGTTGGAGTATTTTTATTCTGGAAGATTGTTGCAGTGCCAGGGAGACAGATAGCCCAGTTGGCTTCTCTTCCCTCTCCCCATGGTCACAGGGCTCCCCAGCCAAGCCTTGGTTTCCACACTGGCACGTGCCAGACCCTAGGTGTGCTCCCATCCCTGCCACAGCCCCGAGGGGCCCTGTAGGACTGGGTGTCCATTCAGGAAGTTTTTCTGTTGTTGATTTCTATTTTCCTCTGGAACCAAACCACACTTGCTATAAACCAAGACAGCAATGATTTCACCTGGAAAAATTGTGGCTTTCAGCCAAAAAAAATCTCCAAAAATCCACACCAAGAAAAACCTAACTGTATTGACATAGATGCTATAAAAAAAAAAAAGTTTTACAAAAGGAGAAACAACATTTATTAGGGTTATATAGTTGCACACCTTATTTCATTTCAAACTTAATCTCCAGGTATAAAATTTTCCCTCTTGCAGAGGATCAGAGCAACGTTCCTGCAGCAGCCAAATCCCGTCCTCCCTTGTGTCCAGGGTGAGCAAAGGACAGGACTCTTTACCCAGGGGCTTGCAATCAAAAATGTCAAATAAATATGCAAAAAATGGTAAGTTTGGCAGGACCCCGGTGTGTCTCACCAGCTTGTGTCAATGGAAGTTTCAGCTTTTGGCTGAGACTTGGTAACATTTAGTTTAGAACACCGGTTTGAAGGAGACATATGGGCCTATAAGGCTTTTATCCCCAAAGTAAAACCAGTATTTGCTGGTAATTCATCCCAAGCCAGCAGCTGTGTAGGTGAGTGAGGAAAAGCGTGTCCACTTTCTCTTACTTCGGGAAATTGGACACCATAAGATTCCTAAACAACCTGGATCTTTTCTTAGAAATCTTGTGCACTGTATTTCATGGGCATGCTAAAGCTTCACTGAAGTGAGTGCTTTGCTGAATCAGAGTTTAGTTCCCACCCAAGGGGCAGGATAGAAGAGCACGTCCAGTTGGAAGGACTGGAGGGATCATCGGTCCCTGCTCTGGATGGATCCACACCCACAGGTGAGGACACCTCGATAACACTGCCAGGTCTGCACATCCAACAGCCCCAGAGGCTTTGGGAGCAGAGCCATCTCTTTACCGGGTTGAAGTGCAGGGTGTTCAGTGTTTATTGTGTTTTTAACAGTCTGATATCAGCAGGTTGGAAGTTTGTTGCTGTCTTAGACTAATCACAGTGATGAAGGCATTGAGCGGAGCCCTTCTCAGGTGGCATTTACCATTGTGTGCTGCAGATAACATAAAACTTTCTGATTACAGTCAGCTGTTATCACTTCAGAGCAAATCTACTCCACTGAAATGTGCTAATAAAACCCACAGAAGCAACAAACTGGAAAAAAGTGTTACAGCAATAAAGGAACACAAGGGAAAATGTACAGCTTTTGCCACTGTTATCATTTTCAATTTATTCAGATCTAACCATTTTTGTAATATGGTGCTATTGCTGGGGGTTAATTTAATCTTCTCTAATACCAGTCAGTTTTCAGGGTCAATTTAGATGTAATGCATATTTCTGCATTACGATCAGAGAAATCCCCTCCGTGGCTCCATGACCATATGGTTTCAACAATCCAAGTGTAAATGTCCAGCACTTTCCACATCCACTTATGAGATTAGCTCCCGCCTTTAAACACACAAATCCCAGAGAGGATCTTGGGCGTTGTGGCTCTGAGGACAGAGTAGCTGCCACAGGGAAGCATTGAGAGCCACACTATTGTGCTCCCCTTGGAAAACCATCCCCAGTTCTTCTGCTGCCTCTCACTGCAGTGCCCCAAAGTCAGGGTAGAAAACTGCTGGATAACATCCTAAGATCGTCATTCAATCTTTGCTGAGGCCAGCAGCTGGATTGCACGTGTAAGGGTAGTGTAAAACCTAGCAAAGATTTTATGTTGCCTCTGGAGCGACTAATGAGAGCAGCCAAGACAGAAACCTACATAAAGTATAGAGAGGGAAAAGCTGGATCCAAATATTTGGGCCAGTGCAGGAGAAGGACAGTCTATGTACTCCACATCTGCACATAGGAGACAGGATATGTGGAGACTTTGTATCTATAATCACCCAAAATAAATAGTACCAAACTTTGTGTCTGCTTTGCATGAGAGACTCTGACCTGGCCAAGATTTCAATCTGTGTCTTTGCCTTCAAGTTATCTCTTGTGAATGAAGGACATCAAACCTCTCCTGTACCCCACCTCCCTGATTGATACCTGGCTCCATTCTGCCCTGTTCTCCTATGATCTGTGTTGTTGTTTTCTTCTGAAAGGTTCAGCTCCTTCTTCTTCTCTTTTGATGTACTACTCCTTAAAGTCTGACAGCAGGAGCAAGAGTGGAAAAGAAAGTTACCTGAACACACTTCCCTTCTTCGGAGCCTTGTGGGCTCCTGGATTTCACTGGACATTGTTCAGCCTCTATGATCAGAGATGGCACATTCTGGGACCCATTACCATCTACATGTCCATCTTGGGGGACATGTTTCACAAGCTGTTTCCTGATCCATGCGAGCCTCCTGGCTGTTCTCCCAGCCACTTTTTTTCCCTTTGTGGGCATGCTTTTAAGAAGGGAGAAGAAATAGGTATTAATGAGGAGACAGCAGATCTCACATCTCTGGTATGCTCAGCCTGACATAACTGGCTCCCTCTGTCCTAACAGAGCAGATGGAGACATTGAATCTTCAAAAGATCCAATGATTTACCAGGGTCACGCAAGACCAAAGGGGCAGAGATTGGATTTAAGCCTAAAACACTCACTTTCTTCTTCTCTCTCTCTGGTCTCTAATGACAGTCCCAATGGTGGAGCCAGGGATGTCAGAGGTACAAAATGGAAAGGCGAAGTGTCTGCAGCATTTTGTCAAAACCCTTGCACAGAGATCACTCACAGTTCGGGCACCTCTAAGAGAGGCCATGCAAGATCTAGCAGGCAATTAATGAGACTTCCAAGGCAGCGGGTAAATTAGGTGCCAGCAGAGAGACTTCCAGCTTCCTACAGGGCTTGGGGTGAGCGAGACGGGCAGATGCAGAACTGCAACACAGCAGGGAGGGACGAAAGGTGTGCCACCCCCTCCCTCACCCCCACAGCTCCTGGCATGAGCATCTCCACATGTGCTGTGTAATCCCAGGATGGGCTGCAGGATGCTGTTTGTGTGGCTGGTGTGATAACGAGTGATGGACTGTGCAGGGCTGGACTGAGTTACAGTGAATAAAGAGAGGAAAACACTGATCATCTCTGAATCTCAACAACTGGGGCTGGGAGGGAGCAGGGAGTGGCAGAGCCTTGGAATGCTCTACCTGCCAGGCCGTGTGTCTTGTTCAGGGCAGGCTAAAAGGCATTGCTTGCTGTTGAATCAAGATTTCCTTGAACTCACTCCAGTATCTCTCCTGCATTTGCCTCAAGGCACCAGGCAGATCTCAGGGCCATTCCTAACAGAATATCTTCATCCTCCCTGTCACGAGTGCTCAGGGCTGCAGGTGAAACTGGGAGGGGTGGGCAGGGCAGCCCAAGGGGCTGAAAATGATTGAGCAACCCCACAGAGGGAATCCCGGGTACAGAGACCTGGGAGCAGAAAGCCAGAGATGGAGCTGATAAACTCAGTTCTATGCTCCAGAGTCCTGGTCAGCACAGAGGGCAGAACAGGCAGGGCACGTGTGTCCTCTCCCTTCAATTCCCCAGCTCAGGAGGTGCCTTGTGAGCAGCTAATGAGATTAATGCAAATGGGTATGGTGAGTTATACAACATATAGATGCCCTTCACACAATGACGGACACCTTCTGCTACAGTTTATTTTTCTAGCAATCATCAGTAGCACTAATAATAATTAAATCTCAGAGGCTGTAATGAATAATACATAGCAGCATTCTGGTAGCAAAACAAAAAACACCTTTAAAGATTTTCTCCTGAGCTAACATCAGTGCTTGTTTCTTGCAGTGATTTATTTTTGTGATGTATTAAGCACCTTTAAAGTCTGTGGTATTGTAACATAGTACTGAGTCACAAAATAAACCCTAGAAACAAAGAAAGGCAGGTGCCACTAAGCTGAGCATTTTTATTTGTGTGTAACTGGCAGAGATGAGCAGAGTCACAGCTGAAGCTGGAGCAAAGGACAGGAATGTGAGGGGCAGAGGGGAGACTGAGCATAGCAGGAGTTGAATCCTGCTGTGTTGAATCCTTGGACACATCGATTAGGGAAGAAATTCATCTCTTCCCAAAGTCAGGCATTGAGCTGGAGCTAATCAGTGAGGCTTTCCAAGCCAAGGAGAGGGCAGGACTGGAGAGATCGGTGCCTTCCAGGAGGGGTTCAGTGGCTTTTGGTGGCCACAGTGATTTGGGCTGGTGTTACCTGTGCCGGTATCTCAAGGCATCAGGCAGGTCCCAGTAACTCTGCAGGGCACCAGCCCTGCTGCAGTCACAGTCCTGCAAGTCAAAGTCATTTTTCAAGAGAGCATCCTCCATTTCCAAAACTGCAAATTCGTGTTCCCTCCAACCGCTGCATTTACAGAACTGCAGGAGAAAAATGACCACATCAAATGTCTCTATTTACTCCAGGATGCAACAATCTGGTCACTCAGAGAGGCCTCCAAAGTGTCATCCCTTACAAAATGGGTTTGTAACACAGTGGTTACTCAAGGAGTGTCTGAAGACCAGAGATGGAGTTGGTTCAACAGAGCCCTGACAGCTCTGACATGACCTCATTGCCTGTGCAAACCCCAGATCCAAGTTCTCTTCTGGACTTCCACAGCCAGGAGGCTTTGTGGAAGGTCAACCAAAAGAAAACCTCAATGTGAACCTGGTCTGAAGAACAGAGAAGGGGTTGATTTTCCTCTCTGATACCCGATCAGACAGCAGAATCATCTACTAAAGGAGCAACTGGTTTAATCAGTTTAATCAGATATCACAGGGATAAGCATAAGATAAACAGCCCCATACCACAGCTACGAGCATGGCATGAAAAGCACAATACCCCAGCAATGAGCTCAACATCAATAACCCAACACCACAGCAGAGAGCTCAGTATGAATAATCCAATACCATGGTGATTATCTGAGCATGAGCACTGCAATACCACAACAATTAGCCTGGCGTAAATAACCCCAAATCCCAGCAATCAGCATGGCATGAAAAATTGCATCCCGTACCAACAACCACAGCACAGCAAAGGCAGAAAGAAGACAAGTGGAAGAGAATTGACACGTGTTTATTACTGCACAGGTTTATACAGCAGTACCTGCTTTGGAGTACTCTCAGTGTGTCCCCGTGTAGGCAGCAGCTCCCCACAAAATCAGGGTTATGGGCTGGGCACAATGTTCTGGAGGGAGCAAAAACCAGTGGAGGAAATGAGGTGGGTTTGAGGCATTTTTAAGCAGGAGGGATGAACCCAGGTCTGCCGTATTCTCCAAAACACTCACTGGTTCTCTGATTCTGCTCCCAACGAAGTCAATGCAGTGATAGGAAAAGGGTGAATGGCTTCAAAGTGAGAGTAGGTTTAGATTAGATATTTGGAAATAATTCCTCCCTGTGAGGGCGGTGAGGCCCTGGCACAGGGTGCCCAGAGAAGTTGTGGCTGCCCCTGGATCCCTGGAAGTGTCCAAGGCCAGGTTGGACCGGGCTTGGAGCAACGTGGGATAGTGGAAGGTGTCCCTGCCCATGGCAGGGAGTGGAATGAGATGATTTTTAAGGTCCCTTCCAACCCAAATCATTCTGGGATTCCATGAAGAGCATCGTCCAGAGGCCCCAGGGCCTGGTGGGCAGCAGCCCCTGCAGGGATGCAGGTGATGGGACTGGAGCTCAGTAATTCTTCCTGGGGGTCCCTCTGGCACCAGCGCCATGAATCCTCCTGCCAAATCCTGCTCCAGTGATGAATCTGGCAGTGTTACCACCCTGACTCCACTTAACACAGGAATGCTGAATTTATATGTGAGTCACAAACACATCTTTTTATGCACTCTTAAAAACCAGAAGCATAATTACTAAGGTCAATATATAATGTTTATTTCCTTTATAATAGACATTATAATTTCACTTTAGGGAAAAGCAACTGTATGCATAAAAATAATGACAAATATTAAAGTCACCAAAATAATGGAACCAGATCACTCTACTAATCCTAAATTTAAATGCATTAACAATCTCTGTAACATTAAAGGTCTGATAAGCCAAATTAGGTTTCTTGTAAGCATAATTAATCTTCTTTTTCAATGAAGATATTACAAGGGAGTTAATTTGAATCCCAAAGGCATTTCTAAAATTGAATTACATAGATAAAGCAAATATTTGACCTTTTACTGATAATTGCTATAAAAAATCAACATGCAAATGAAGTTTATGAAAACCCCTCCTGAAAATGGTATTATTGGGGTAATAAAATCCTCTATAAGCAAAATGCCAATCATTTAATGCCTTAAAAGACAGGTAACCCCTACCTTAACCTATAATTTGAGAGTATTTAATTACAATAGTGAGGTCTGTGTTTATTAACAAATAATTGAATGGAATCAAACAGAAATGATTATGTCAAATGCAGGGATTATCTGGTTTTATTCATAGGTCATTAAATTTAAAAGACTGCTGGTGTTGGCTCACCTTCTCTTCAGAAATTATTTTTTGTGTCATTAAATAATGGTGATATTTATTGATTTAAATTGGCCTCTGGCTGGAAGGGGCTTTTTCACGGCACTGAATCAGGATATCTTTGAAGAAAATTTCAATCTGGAAACAGCATTCACTCCTCCATCACGAACTGCAGCTCCTAAAATCTCACACAGCTGGAGATTGACTGGATGAGTTTAGGATTAGGAAGGTGCCTCAGTCTCTCATGGTGAGTGTGGAACCCTCTGGCTGGTGGGATTTGCAGGACTGAACCACAGGTCATCAAACAAATAAGAAGGGCATCCAGGAAAAGCATTTTTTGTCAGGGTTCTGAATTAAAATGACCAGGACATCATTTCCTTGGGGTTGGTCTGGGCTTATGGTCACACATCCCTGCATGGACTCAGTAGTCCAACAGGATAAATCTGGGCTGAAATTAAACCTCACTGTCACCCATTAAATCAGCAAGTTTCCTATTAGCCAAACTTTTGGCAAGTGGATAGGCCAGGAAGTAAAGGAAAATCTTTCTCATGCTTTGAGCTGCTCCATCCAGCCAAAATTTGAGGCCCAACAAAGCACTAGAACTGAACTAAAGCTCATTTTGTAACCATTCTGCTGCTGTTTTCCTGTTAATTCGAGGATTTTGATCTCCAGAATGGTGAATTAACAACCTCAGCGTGCTATGAATGTCCATCTCAAAACTTCTTGAGCTGCTCAAAGCCAGAATTGAGTCATCCAGCACAGCTCTGGTGGCAGTATAAGGTGTAAAACTCCCTTCTGACACAGTCAGCACCAAGCAGGCCAACCAACAGCAGCCCAGAGCTGGAGCAATCACTTGGGTTGGCTCTCTGGCTGTGCTGGGAAGCATTTCAGAACCTGGGAATCAACGAGGCTCCTCAGTCCTTCAGGTTCTTTGGAAATACCTGCCTGGGAACACTTAATAACCTGATTTTGTCCAGGTCTGGTTTTGACTTCAATAGCACTGATAGAAGATGCTCTCCAGTAGTAATTTGACTCTGTTCAAAGTCATCAGGATCCTGCAGAGAAGCATCACTCCTATGTTGAAAGACTTCTCCCAGACAGCATTAACCAGTCTATTCTATCTCAAGTCCCTGGTCCTTAAATATAATTGCTTTATTAAATGTCACAAATGTTCATTTGACTTAGATGGTGTCTGTCTCTCTCAAAAAGAGAGAATCTTAATTTAGACACAGAAAATGGCCCATTTGCTGTCGAATTCAAAGCAAATACCCATCTCTGACTCTAAACTCAGTCTCTTCTGTTGGAATGTTTGCAGTAAGGGACATTTAAATGGCCTGAAACAAAGTCATTTTCTTTGTCGTTATTACAGTTGAGTTTTCTATCTCTCTGATTAGATTAGAATTGAATCTGGTTGAAAGAAATTGAATTTGTAAATTTCCCTAATCATACGATCTTCAAACACTGAACTTTCTAGTACCAATTAGTCTGCCCTGATTGGAACAAACCTTCAGAGATGTCCCTATTGATGGGAACAAGGAATGAAAAGCTGTTGATGAAAGTGATGATCAATTGATAAACTGCCACCTGCATATACACTCTCATGCTCTTTTCAGGTGATTGCATTTTTGGCATCTTCAGAGCTTCTCTGAAGCTGGTTCTGCTCTGTGTTTGTAGAAAATTCACACCCTTCATTCTGGTGGTCATGGTCAGTTGTGGAATTGCTGTGACCGGGTATCCCTGACACGCACTTGGTCGAATTTTGGTGTTTTCATCTGGCAGTAGGAAGCTGGTTTAGTGTGCTGGGGCTTGTAAATCCCCTCTGAGAGCAGCTGAGTGTCCCTGTGCCTAGTGTGCCCCTAGAAACTCCATCCAGGGTTCTCTTGGACACTCCTATCTAATCACTGAAACACAAATTTGTTGTTACACTTTATTTTCTGGGCATAGAACCCTCTTTCCATCTGTTCCTGTTCACAAACTGAAAAAGCCCAACAATTTTGTACCCCATGTATGCCAATTGACTGTCTTTTCTCAGTAGGAACCATTTCTAACTTCAAATTAAACAACCCAGCTCAAGATGGCAAAGGGCAGCTGGGTGACATCTCCTCCAGCAAGAAGCAGGGGATAAATGTGTGTGCATATGTGAGTGTGTCAGCAGCACACAGGATCAAAATAATGGACAAAAAATGGTCAAAAAGCTCGAGGCCAGCTCTCAGCCTGTCACCCCTGTCAGCTGAGACCCCTCTTTGGTGGGCATCACTGAGAGCCTGAGAAGGGAAAGGGAAAGGCTGGTGAAAAGCACAGGAGGAAAAGCACAGGACTGTTACAGATCAGGGAGTTATCAATGAGAAGGCCATCACAAGTATTCAAGGCAAAGGAGATGGTTTCTGATAGCCACCCAGAGCTAAATGATTGCTGAAGTGACATAAAATTCAGCGGGTTTTGACACAGATGTATTCACCCCTCTGTGAGCAGAGAATCACCTCGCTGGGTCTGGGGTTTGTCTTCAAGCAAACAGTGGAGACATGAAGACAGTTTCAGTGACTGCTCAAATGGAATGTGTTTTTATATTGAGAAGGGTTGTTTCAAGGAAACATCTCTCAAAAGGGAAAACAAAATTTCAGCAAGCAGAGGCACTGTTAGATCAGAACCCGAGAGATAAGGTGCAGGATCACTCTTAGTGGAAGAGTGAAAATAAAATAGAACTCCAACTTTGAAACATTTGGCTTCATTACTCTTCATTACTCCCCAAACAATCAGAGCTGCCTCAGGTCATCTTCACACAGGGTTTTTTCCCCCTGTTTTCAACATTATTCCACAGGGACACTCTCTGAACTAGCTCACATTCGTGCTGCCTTCTAAACTGACATATTGTAGGAAAGCTTCTGCAGTCCCCAGAAACCAGACATGGCCCTGTCTGGATGTTTGTCAGTGTGTAGTATAGCAGTAGCATTTAAAAAAAAATAAATAGCTGTTCCAAATAAAATGAGCAGCTGGTGATCATCTGTAATCAACAGAGAGAGGGAGAGGTATTTCAAGGGGGTGACTCACCAGGAGATGTGTCTGAGATAAGGCTGCTCAAAGGGCTTGTCCTCATCTCACAGGCCACAGAGGGGCATGGATGAGTAGCATAGTGGTGGATGGCAGTAGTCTGATAAAATTAATCAATTCAAAGTGGCTAATCCCTTCCAGATGGCTTGGGGGATGAATGGAATTCCACAAAACTGGAGTCTGAGCGAGAAATCAGTGAGACTGTAGAGCACCCTTCAGCTTTAGCGATCACGGAGGCACAGGGGCTCTTCAAGCAGCGGCATGTGGCCTTTGCAGAGCTCAGGGGACAGGATACATCTCTGACCACCCAGCACAGGCTGGCACAGCTCAGGTCTCGTGGGACACAGCAAACACAGGCAGGATCAGGAAATCCAGCAGCAAAGCTCCCGGTCCCATTTGTACATTCTGGCCCTCAAAGGGCTCATCTCATGGATTCTACACAGAGGATCCAAGTCTGCAGTTTACGCTCTGCCTGTTGCAGGAACCCAACATTTGGCAGGCACCAAGGGGAAATTCTGCTCCACTTTCTGTATGGTGGCCTTTCCCATGCGATCCCTCTTTGGAGGGACAGTGCCCTTTGGAGGGAAGAGGAGGATGGCTTGTCCCTCATCACAGCTCATAGACAGGTACCAAATGATCTCCCCCTCAAGACAGCATTAGTGACACTCATTTTTAGCTCCAACAGTGACTTTGCAGAGGCTCCAGCTCAGAAGCTAATGAATGGTTGCTCAAGGAAGCTATTTTTGCCAGCTGTTGGCAGTAGTTATTTTGCTTTTAATTGTGCATTCACATGCCTGAGTCTGATAACAGTGGCTGCTGTGGAAAAATGCAGTTTCATGAATAATAAATGTTCCCTTGGGAAAAAACCTCCACTCTGTTTTAGATACCAGGAACCTCCTGATCCACTGTTGTCAGATCTGCAAAGTCTGGTATTCACCATCACATTCAGCATCCTCCTGAATAATGATAATTCATCTGTGTTCACTTCACTAAACTATCATATTTTATGGAAGGAGTTAATTAAATGTTGATTTGCACTTCCGCTGAACATTAAACATTTAATGCAGATGCTCCAGTCATTGCCTGAGCTCTAAAGTGGGAAATGCCTTCAAAACTTCATATTTCCTTAAGAGGTTTAACGATGCTACATCAGGCTATTTGCATACATACATATCCAGGCATAATTTATACTAGCATTTATTGCAAACAAACCCAGCTTTCGTCTTGCCATGTTCTCAAGAATATGAGGTGGGACACGCAGATTGCAGCTGAAGAGTTCTCTCTGGATGATTTGCCCCTGCCACCATCAAATCAATGGGCTCATTAATGAGAGATTTTCTAGGAAGGCATTAGAAAGAAACAGTTATCTACAGCGGGTTGTCTCTCCTATAATTTAGAACAAATTAATTGGTAATAAGAATGCTAAAAATTAATTCTTGTACAGCAGGAGTGGGGCTTATATGCATTGCCTTCAGTTGAAGTGTCACAGTAAATCCTCTGTAAGTAAATAATTATTGGCATGGGGGAGGGAAATAAATTAATATTAATGTGCATTAGAGGGGATGACATAGAGGTGAAATGTAAGGCAGCCTTTGGATGCTGTGCGAGGAGGGCTTTTGCTTCCTGAAATATGAATCCTTGTAGGAGGCAGGGAGAGAAAACGAGGAGCTGCTGGGTGTCTTGCATCCTTCATGCTCCGGGGAGCCCTGATGAATTGCCCTGCTCTGTCCAAATGGAGCTGTCAGCACAGCAGGTCAGGCTGGGGAGGGATTCTTCTCGCTAAGCAAATGGATGGCTGCCACACCTTACCTGGGATTGCTGTTCCAGGGCTGTCACAATGGGGTTTGTGGAGAAGTGGTGCAGAAATGAGCCCCCACTTCACCAAAACTTGGCAGTTTTTTCCCTATTACCCTCAAAATAAAATGAAATTGGAATTGATTCTCATTTGGTATGTAATGCATAAATGTGAAACTTTTTTTTTAAGTCACACGTTTTCAACTGAGGGAGAGATGGGGAGAGAGTGGAGATGTTTCAACACATCTTCAAAAGCAAAGAAGTTTCATTCCCTTCACTCTCAGCAACAATTTGAGAAGAAAAAGGCAAATTTTCTCTTAAAGTTGTTCCGTTATTAACACTGCATCTCCCAAGTGCCAAATTGCTTGGGTCTTTCCCTCCTCCAAAATTCACACAATTTCAGTTTGAAATATAAGAAGCTCTGATTTTTTTATTCTATCCCAGGTTTTTCAGATCTAAACTTCTTTCAGCCCTTACACAATCATCTCCCTTAAAAAAGAAAAAAAAAAGCTTAAAGCAGTTATTGTTGCATATATCAAATGCTCTTAGAGTACCAGTTATGCTTTAATGTACATTAATTTTAGAGCTCCTTGCCCTTTTCCAACTAAGCCTGTGCCTAGAACTTTTTCAGGCTATGAAAAATTATTCACAGATATGTCAAGCATAAAGTTAGTAAATTAATATAGGTTTGAATTCAATTTGTTTTAGCAAACTACTGTTATAAAGAGCCTAGTGTAGCATGAATTATTATCCAGATTTATGCTCAGCATCTGACAAAACGTTAAGCTACTTTTTCAAGTATCCACTAAATCTAAATAAAGGTGGAACCGTGCCTTTCCTACATTCCATCACATTTTTAATTCGGTGCTGTTCCTACCATTGATATCTCCCAACTCCAGGTGCTTCAGCAGAGGCAGGAGGTGGGGACAGAGCTGCCCAACACAGGCTCTGGGAGGAGTGACAAGACTCTCACACTTCATCACCATCTGAAGAGCAGGCAGCTGGCAGAAGGTGTCCATAGGACTTTTAACAGTGATGGCTGAGGTCCATCTCCTCTTCCAAAGGTGAAATTATAGAAAAGCTGGTTTGCTGTCCTACTAATCATAGCAACTCAGGGGGTAGAGCACAATCCTCATGGCTGGCAGCTTTCATCCCTGCTTGAAAACAAGGAGCAGAACAGAGTATTTCTACTGGGCTCTGTGCACAGGACCAACTCTGCATCTCCAGAAAGGAGCAGGCAGCAGCACCACACAACCCATACATCATTCACACCATTAACTGCTCTTCTGGTGGGCCCAAACACCTGATTAGGCACTCCCCAGGCTGAGCTCCAGCCTCCCCTGGAAAGGAGCCACCAGCACATTGCACCAGCAATGCAAGATTTACAAGGAGCAGATGAAATCGAGCCCTACAATAGTTCATTATAATTAACAAAGCTGGAATTGCACTGGGCTTTGAGCTCTATATCAATGCTAAATATCTCATTACCAGTGTAAAATATTTATGTCTCATGGTCTTTATCAGAAATGCAGGCTCACAGTTAGTGTGTCCTGGTCCAGAAGAGGGATTCCAAGCAGAAAATGAATGGCTTGGAACAAAAGGCTGGCAGCCCCACAGGATAAAATTCCTTACTGCACATGACCCTAGTGATGGAGGGAGAAATGAATGCACAGCAAATGCACGGCCTGGGGCTGCAGAATTTTGGTCTGTGTAGGCAAACACACTGCACTTTTCCCCCTTGTGTCTCCTCAGGGCCAGATCAATCCTGGGTTGTCACGGCTTATGGTGGTTTGTGCTTTGACTTCATCAAGGGCTGGCAGGTGCTCCTGGGTCCAGCTCCAGGGGTGGTGGGAATTGCTGCTGCTCATCTGCTGATGGATCTGGAGACTTCCCTGCAGCCCAGCCTTCTCCACCTCCAGCCTCAGGGATTTGGGGATTCCAGGTCTTGACAGTGGAAGATAGGGCAGATGGACTTTTTCATGGGTTCTGCATTGTCCAGGAGCTTTGGTAAGCTCTCATAGGGTCTCCTTTTCTCTTCTCACTTGGAAGGATGCACCTCTGCCAGCACAGCCTTCCTCTGGTCCCCTTGATACCTTTCCCTGGTCTTAAAATCAGAGCCAAACACAGTTAAAAGGGAGAAGGGATTTACCTCGGTATTTATTTAAGGATCCTTAAAGGTGCACTCTCCATGCAGGTGGAACGTGCTGAGGAGCACAGACCGAAATGCACACACACCATACATCCCATATACAATTATAGGCCTTGTGAATTAGCACATCTATCAAAGATTCCCCAATGAGAGGCTCCAGTGAACCCTTCATCGAGGAACCTTCCCCCTGATGGGCCTATCTTAGTTTACAGAATGTGTTCTGGAGAGGACCTTGGTGTCTGGGGCTTTCTGACCCCCATCTGCGAGGCTTCCAGGATGTGTGGTCTCCTGGCTGAATGGAATATTGGGTCTATGCTGGTTATCAGACCTAAGGACTTAAAAATATGTGGGCTAAAAGCATAAAAGCTATATAAAAAATATATAAAAGGGGTGTATAGAAAGGCAAAAAAATATCATGGCATCACCCTCAGCACTCCATGTGCTCATCACCAGCCAGGGCAAGGCTCCAGAGCCACCACGGCCACGTGCAAAGGAGACATAAGAGTGATCTTTTGTTACTCATTTTAATCTTTTCTCTAGAGAACAAGGGTCAAGTCCTGGACAAAGGTTCAATTTTGCTGGCTCAGCAGTGCTTCACTTAGGACTTGAATAATCTGAAGGTGTGAATCCTGTTTTAGAACTCAGAAGAGCTGCATCCCTACCTGCCATGGGCTATCTGTGTCTCTGATTGAGACATGTAGGCTTGATTTCCTTCCCTACTGCAGATGGAGGCAAAGGAATGTCCTTGTCCTTGTTCCCTGCCTTTGCCTGGCCTGTTGATATGGGGCAGAGCAGACATAGCTCCTTCCACTGGGACTTCTGGGCTCCACTCTGGTATGAATAAAGTTTTCCCCTCTACTGCCTCCTACTCCAAACTTGTAAATAGCTCCCAGACTCACTACAAAGCTCAGGCATGAAGCTTCAGCCCCTCAGAGTCCCAGCAGGAGTGCAGCTCTCTGGCACAGGAACGGGCAGAGGAGCACCTGCTCCACCCTACAGACAGAGCAGTGCTGGGTTATTGTCAGGCTGTCCTGGACCACTCCAGCCTGCAGGTCACCCTGCATCTTTCCCAGCTCCAGGAAGCTGGCTGGGATAGGGCACACCCTGAGAATCAGTCAGGAAAAGATGATATGGAATTGTCAGCATTTTTTGTCCGGGAGTTCTGCTGTGAGGGATCCTGACCTGGCTGGAGCAGGGCAGGATAGATGGATTGCTTTGCTCACACCAGCTCTCACAAGTGAGGTGCTGAACGGTTCGACCTGGCCACATTTAGTTTCTAAAGGCTGCCAACATACTCCAAAAAATGGGGCAATTTTTAAAATTCCAGTTGGGGGTGAACAGGTTTTGACAGAGGGAAGCTGGGAGAGCAGAGGCACATTTTGTATACTTAGGATATTTATTTGGGAGATTAGCACCTCCTAGTAAACAGGTATTAAGTAAAATCTGTCTGAATTATGCTTCTAATTACAATTTCATTTGTGGTGGTGTTGTATTTATTACAATAAGCTTCCTGTATATTTATTGTATTATGTATTAGAGTGAGACTGGGGCTGTTGAATGTATGTGCTGAATGCGAGGGCTTATGAGCATTGCAGGGATTGCAAAGCCCTTTATGAAGGGTGAGTCATTTTATTCAAACTTTGGAACCTTTCTCTTGCATTAAATGCAAGAAATGTTCCAGGTGTCCACCTTCATTTTGATCTTTGGAAGTTTTACTCCATCATCTTTGCTTATCAATTTTCTCTCTCATTTTTAACTGTTGCCCAAAATGACAATTCTATTTTTTTGCCTCAATAATCTCTTTCTATTGGAGGTACAATTAGTATTTGGATCACCCTGTGCTTTTGCTGGATGACCTGAAGGTATTTCTTCATTGCTATTTTTTGAGGTGAGCATTCCCCTCCATTTTCTCAGGTGCATCAATCCACAGCTCTGGGCTTGGTTGCTGTTTTTTTCAGTGATGGCAACCTCCAAAGTGACCTAAGGAACAGCTGTGTGCTCTAAGGATCTCATTCCAGATTTCATACTGTAATATACTGAGTCTTTACACAAACACCCCAGAGCCAGGAGAGCTATAAATTATAGTCAGACCATTGTGCATTTAATGTTTCTCATAAACGTATAAAGTTTGTCTCCAGAAAGCCATAACGAAGGAAAGCAGATTGAAGCCAGGAAGTGTCTCGTTAGCATGTGATGGAAATGTTAATCAGCAGTCTTTAAGGAGGATGTAATTAATTCCCCACACGTGCTGGGTGAGGTTCCTGCGGGCAATCAGGCAGCAAAGGGCAGAGCAGCTGCAGGAGGAGGTGGGGAAAAGGTTATTTAGCTGAGGGAGAGAGGCTCCTTGGTGCTCTCTTCCTTTTAATGGTTATTGGAGTTGGCCTGGAGCAAGGACCTACCTGAAACCTGGCCTTGGTTCATGGAACCAGGTAAGCTGTAACATCATCTCTTTCTGCTTCCAGAGGCACTCAGGTAGAAAAGCTGTGCAACGGGTACTGATAAAACAGGTACATAGCTGGAAATCTCCTACTAAGGTTCTGCTGAGTACCTGCTCCTCCCTCTTCTTTTCCTTCCAAGTTCTCCTCCCTGCTGTTCTTACACCTGTGTTTTGGGGTTTTTGTTTGTTCCACCCTGCTCTCTGGGTCAGAGTCTCTTGTAGGATCCATGACAGAGTCCCCCAAAGGAACAGACCCCCAGTTCTGTTCCCCTGGCTGGCAGAACGCCCTGCCCCCCTCTCCCCTGTGTTCTGGGGCCCCTCCTATGTCCCGCCCCCCTGCCCAGAATGCTCTGCTAGAGTGCCGGGAAAAGTTGAATCTTCCCGGGGTCAGGCCTCTTTCGCCTCAGCCCTTTGGGATGGAACCTACATGGAGTCTTTTCCATTCATACCGCCGGGCATGTCGGGCCAGCCTGGCTGGTGCCAGGGACACCGGCCAGGACCTCGACAAATGGCGTCCCAATATGAGGCTTCTTCGAACCACCCCAGAAAGCCGCTCCAGTGTTCATCGCTGGACATCAAGTTGCGGTTGGAACTGCCATCCCCCCAAGGGAAGCTCTAAGTTTTATTAGAGTAATCTGAAGGGGCGACCGACAAACCTCTCAGAAGCAGTAGAGCTGCCTGAAGACAGATCGGTCAAAAAGAGGTGGATCCCCCGAGATTTTTTCCTTTGGCCCAGGATGGGTAAAATTGTGGGTCACCCTTTCTCTTATTTCTTTAATCTCTTTCCTCTCGGTGTTGGGAAAAGTAGGGGATGGGAACGCTAACCCACCCCCAAATACCCAAATTAAGAACGCCCTTGTCTTCCCTAACGTCTTTAATGTTATCGGTGGTACTTTTTGTTACCATTAAGTGCCTTAAAACTAGCGAAAAATACAGACACCCTCCCCCTTCCCTCCCCCCTGCCGCAGAGCCGGGCTATGGGCGGAGGCTTGCTATCGACCCTTCAGGGTCCCGAACCCCTCTATCTCTCCCTTGACCCTCTTGTTTGTACCCACGTACCAAGTTTCTCTATTCTCAGTTTTTATTAAATGCAGTGGTGGCCA
>VZTH01011103.1:0-82103 GCA_013397815.1 Aleadryas rufinucha
CCCTTCCCCAGCTCCTTTCTTTCTCTGGAGCCACTCTAGCCCCTCAATGTCCTTCCGGTAGTGAGGGGCCCAGAACTGATCCCAGGATTGGTGGCGTGGCCTTACTAGTGCCCAGTACAGGGAGACAGTCACTGCCCTGGTCTAGCTGGCCACACTATTGCTGATACAGACCAGGTGCCATTGGCCTTCTTGCCCACTTGGGCACACCTGGGCTCATGTTCAGCTGCTATCACCAGCACCCCCATGTCCTTTTACAGCTTTCCAGCCACTCTGTCCCAGGCCTGTAGCACTGCCTGGGATTGTTATGACCCAAAACAGGACCTGGTACTTGGTGTTGTTGAACCTCATACAATTGGCCTCAGCCCATTGATCCAGTCTCTGCAGAACCTTCCCACACTCCAGTAGATCAACACTGCCACCCAACTTGATGTCATCTGCAAACTAACTGAAGGTGAATAAAACTGTTGAATTTATCAAATCTGCAAGACTTTCTCATGGATATTCAAATTCAGAAACCTTTTAACACAAGCTAAAGGAGTGAGTAGTATGCAGAACAGCTTTGTATTAGCTTTTCTGTTCAGATCTTCAATCCAATTCAGGTACTTAAACCCAAAACGCTAAAACAGAGTTGGGAAGAAGCACAAAACTAAAGAATGATCACATGAGATCTACAAAAATAGATAAGAATTCTGATTTTTTTAGTAATTTCAAAATGTGGAACAAGAGGACATGGCATTCAGAAAGAAACAAAGCAAAATTTGAATAACAGTAATACATCTGTAACTGTTACTACTTAAATAGTTAATATTTGGCCATGTAATACAGGATGAGGGGTTTTGCTAAAAAACATACAGATGTTGGTAACACACATTCATATTTGTTTTTATGAGATTAGATGGACGTGAGTGTGCAACACAGCCTTGGTAATACCAACATGCACAGCTAAACTGAGACTTTAAAGTGAGGCAACGCAGAGGAAAAGCTTTTAAATTGAAGAATACTGAAGATATATGGACATCTAATATATTCCACTATAAATGTTGGAAGTGGAAAGTAAACAACTTATCTGTCTATTGCAAACTTTTGGAGAGGTGTTCTTTCTTATTTTAGATTTCAGAATTTAACATGATTCATATATGATCTTAATAAACTGCATAGTTCTAGTATAATTTCTACACCTAAAAAAGGAAATCACACAGGAAAGCCTCCCTCGTGTCCTTGTAAATCTCATCCATCTTGAATGCCTCAGTCCAGAAGTACCCAACTAGAGGCTCCGATGAGAAAATTCACAAAAAACCATTTAAAAAATTTCAGATGTGTTTTATTATTATTAGCTACCTTTTCATCTGTTTTGGAATTGTTGGGGCACCCAACACTGCTTATCTAAGTCTTAGCTAATTTGCCAGTGGAATTTTTTTTTATAAAGTTATGAATAGGAATTAAATTGAACACTTTCACATTAAGTCTCTATGTTGAAAAAGCTGGAAAATATTATAGATGAGCTTGTAAACATCAGCATAGCAAATTCTGCAATGTTCATTTCTATTTGAGCAATTAATTATGTTTTCTGATTATACTGGTAATTCTGTCTCCATGCTTTGCCAAAATGTTTAGAAACTTTCTATGGCAAGTGTTGTTTCATTAAAACAAAAACAAAGTAAAACAAACAAGCAGAACACCTACCAACTCCCCCCCCAACAACAACAACAACAACAACAATCAGAGAAACACAAACAAAAAAACCCCAATCAAAACACTCAAGAAACAAAACCAAGAGAAATCACAATGCATGTAATTCTGAAACTAAACATCATGGCAAATACAATCCTGAAGAATCAGTCTTAGCAGAGTTTCCATATGACATTTGGGCACAAAATTGATTACTAAACTACTACTAAAGATTTTATTATTTCTAGAACATCTCAAGCAGAATTTTTTCCTGAAGAGACAGAATGTTATCAGCTGTTTTCTCCCTTTTCCTCTCCTACCATTAAATCTGCATACGAGCAGAAAAAATACTGTAAAAAAAAAAAAAAAAAAAAAAAAAAAAAAACAAAAACACAACACAAAAGAAAACTCCCAGAAAACCAAACCAAGAATGAGAAGTTATAAACATGCAAGTCAATTTATAATCTACCTGGTAGAACAGTAATTAATGTAAGAGTCTAATCTACATACCACTTGAAACTGGAAGTTGATTGAGACAGAATTGAGGATGTGGAAAAATCTCTGCAGTTTAAAGTCAGTTAAAAATCTAATACAGAATAGATACAGAAATGTGGAATGTGAAAAGAACAAGTGTGAGTAAACATCAAAAAGTACTTCTAAATGCAGTTGGCTGGCATATTTTTGGGTAGCCTAAAGGGCAAGTTAGGTGAGAGGAATGCAGAAATGAAATCAAGTGGCAATTAGAATGAAATGATGTATCAAAACAGATAAACTTCAGAAGACAAAATAACACTTGTCTTGGGGTGGCTTTATAATGTGAATCCCCTATCATCACTCTATGTCCAGAAATGAATTTTGTACCTTTCTGTGCCTTTAAACTGAGCTCAAGAGAGGGGAGAGAAAGAAAAAAAGGACAGACAACCTTTTTGAAAGCAGTCTGTGTTTCAAGGTCACTACTCCTCTGCATTCTTCTGCTGTGGGGAGAAGAGTGGAGGAAGCACCCTTCCTGCTTTTCAGCCAGCTTTTTCAGCTCTATTTCTTCGGAGAGAGACAGAGAGTTAAACTTTGTTTTTCTGGGACTTCGGTTTTTCCTTCTTCTCTTCTGGACTGTGCAACTGACCAGAACACAGTGGGACAACCTTCCACCAGCCTGGAAGAAACTCATGGCTAAAGTCGGAGCTATAAAGAGGAGCCCAAGCTGAGTCTTCCTCAGTTCTACTAAATCAAATTATATAGCTCTTTCAAGGCAGCACTTCTTTCCAGTGGTGCAGAACACAAGAAAATGCAAAACTGCTCAAGCAATTTGTTTCAGTTTTCAGCAAAAATCATTGAGACTAAGAATGGATAAATTGTTTTGGCAACTTCAATGCCTTTTTTGCTGGAGAGAAACAAGAAAGCATTTTTGAAAGCACTGAATTCAGGTTAGCTGATTTTTAACTCCATGGAACAGAGAAATAAATGGTAATTTTTCTGATAAATATACAACATTAATAAAAACAAGGTGGTAATCTTCCTTTAATGACATGATTCAAATAATTCTAAAGCATGTGAAGTTTTAGTAAAATTAGCCATGTCCTGTGACTGCAGGTGAATGTCTGTAGTAAATATGCAGTCTTTGCAAGTAAATACTCTTTCTACATTACTTTGCCACCAAGATTGATTAAACACAAATTTGTTTTAAAGAGATGAAATACTAATTTGCATCAGTATGTCATGAAAACCTATTATATTGGTTTGGAATTTTTTTGCCAATTATTTACAAATGTCTAACAACTAGAGGTTAAAGTTACGCTGGTATAATAATTTGCTATCTTATTCATGCAGAAGACAGTTATTAATGACTGCCATTACTGCAGTTAAAATTCATACAGTAGATCTTATTTATGAATTTGAATATACTCATTTTCCATGTTTATCACATATAAAATTGAGGACTCACTTGGAATTTGCTAACAGAAATATGCTTAGGAGTATTAATATTTTAAATTGCAAGAGGATTATAACATTGCAGAGACAATAGATGCTTTCTAAACACCTGTTTATTATATTTTTATCACTGTCTCATTAAGCCAAATGTGGGAGCATGGTGGTTTTTGTTTTGTTTGGGGTTTTTTTAACATACTGTTTGGTTACTTTACGAGATTTTTCCAAGTTCTTGATCTTGAGCATCGTGTGTATTACTTGGATGTGTTTTTCTGTACTTCATCAGAAACCTCAACACTGCATATTCAATCACCACTCTAACAGCACACAAGCAGCATATTTTTTTTTCCAAATACAGGAAAACAGAGTATAGCATTCCCAGTTTAACTCCATTTAGTTTCAGTGGAGCTGTTCTTTTACAAATCTGAAAGACAACCTTGCTGACTGAGTTTCTGATGTCAAACAGCCCTTTTTTTTTGATTTTGCAGTGTGCTACAAAGACAATTCATTTGCTCAGTATTTGTCTGTAACTGACTTTAATGCTGACTTTAATGGATCAATGCTGTTTCCCAACTACTCTCAGATTCTTGGATCATTGAATTTTGGATCATTAGACTTCGAGCCCCAATATCTGGGTCATGCTAAATTACATATATATAGAGGTGGTGCAAAATTAGCATGAATAATCTGGTTTCTTTGATAGCTCTATAGTTTAGGTATTTCAATAAATATTGTGGGAAGAAGAACTGACACATTTCTACATAACATGGAAACTGAAGTCAAAATAAACACTGAGAAAGGCCTTTTTCTCATTAAAGAAAATTATTTTTAAAAATATATATATGAAAATAAGGACTTTTCTAAGTCTGATTTGATGGCTATTATTTTGTATAGTAGAATAAAATTCATATTCCTAGCTCCTAGGAAAATTGAATAAAGATAAAAGAAAGAGTTTATAACTCAATCTACTTTTAGAAATTAATATAACATTGCTATTTTAAGTTTTGATTGTCCCAGGGTACCTGAGAATTCATTGCAATCAAATGGATAGCCTTCACACCCCAAGTTTAAAGTGAATTCAGCCCTATGTGTGAAACATGACAAATACATAGCAGGTTTTTTTATATTTCCTTCCCAGTGTGACCTTTTAGTATTTAGTATACAAGACTATTTTTTCAACTAAATTTAAAAATATATTATTTTCAAAAATTATCTATGTGAATGTTAACAATACACTTAAAATTATTACTTATCCCTATTTAGTGTTGAACACCTAATAACCTCAAACATAAGTGATTATGGAGCTCAGTTCTCCATTTATTTCTCATTAGAAATTGTTTTTCTCTCTGTGAAAAACCACAATATGCACAGTGGCAAATACTGCATAGAACATTTTCCTTGCTGCATTGTATTTAGCAGCCCGCCACATGTTTTGAACATAAAAAAACCCTGCTTTTATAGAGAAGATCTTGTCAAAATTTCTTTCTGTGACTCCTTTAGCATTTTTTTCATTTCACTTACAAATAATTGTCTGAAAAAAAAGAAGTCAGTAGCTTAAAAGAGCACCTTAAATCTATATTGGTACTAATAAATAAAAGGAAGCTAGAGTCAAGTATATTGCAAAAATTATTATTTCAAGGGAGACTTTTAATTAAGAACTCTTTTACATGCATTTTACTGTTGTTGATGTTTCTCAAGGTTATTTGAAAATGACTAGTTGTCATAGCAACTGAACTTTCAAAAACTCTAGCCTAATTTTCCATTAGGAGTATTAATAGTCTAGCATGGAATTTGTGTGAGCTAAGAACAGTACCAGGGAATGTCTCAGGTTCAAATTTCCAAATGCAAAGGTCTGGATGCTCAGCAAACCTTTCACAAAATTCAAAATGTGAGACAAAGATAGCACTGCATTGCCTTGTCTTTTGATTTCAGTTTTATCGTAGGCTGGTCAGAATCTCATTTCAGGAAATCTGTTGCTTTCTGCAACTAAAACATTGCATCAAGAAGCCAAATCTTAAAAGGAAAGAACAGTTACAGACTGAAGAAGGCGCTATCCATGGAAAACATGCTCATATCCAAGGTTTAACATCTCAGGGGACTAAAACAAACAATGCAGCATTTAATACTTATGGAGGAAACCACAGCTGGTTATAACATCAAATGCTGTGGCACACTCAAATACATATCAGTATCTCTCTTTAGAGAAAAAAAACAATTAAAAATATTAGATAATGCCTCTTCTGCTGCCTGCATCTTCTCCCGCTATATTTAATGCCAGAAGGCCACTTTTCAAAGAAAGTTTGTAATAGAGGTATTTCATTACGTGGACTTCATAAAGGGGAACATTTTCACCACAAGAGCAGACTTGTGATGAATGACAGAATTTTGCCTTTCCATAATAGAGTGTTATTTCTTGTAAAATCTAACTTGGTCTCCATTATCTCCATCTATATACTTTTCAACAGCTCACTTCTTTGCCTCACTTACATACACTTTTTTGTGCAAGTCATCAAGGTCTTGGGGTGAATTCTTAAATGAGCTGTTGTTTTATTTTACATTTGAGCATTTTACTGCAATTTTCCTGTCCCAAAGAACATTTGAGGAAGCCACCTTTTAAGTTCAACTCAGAACAACAGAGAAATAAAGGAATTAGATCAATATTTCAATGAGTAATATAATGCTGTGCTAAACCAGAAAAACTCTTAGAAGCAACTAACTGAAGTCACAATAAGTTTAAGTGCATAAAGAATAATAAACTTTTTTTATGTGTTGCCTGTTTTTATGAGAAGCACTGAATGAGTGACTGCATTGTACAGCTGATGCATAACTGGCCCTCCTCAGGACATGGAATTGTTGGAGCAACTCTTGGTGGCAGAGGAGGCCACCAAGTTGATAAGAGGACTGGACCACCTCCCCTGTGGAGACAGGCTAAGGGAGTTGGGGCTGTTCAGCCTGGACAAGAAAAGGTTGAGTGGAAACTTCAGAGCTACCTTCCAGTATCTGAAGGGGCCTACAGTGAAGCTGACTTTTCATCAGAACTGTAGTGACAGGACAAGGGGAAAATGGCTTTAGATGGGAAATTTAGGTTACATATACAGAAGAAAAAATTCTTCCCTGTGAAGGTGGTGAGGCACTGGCACAGAGAAGTTGTGGATGCCCCGCCCCTGGAAGTGTTCAAAGCCGGGCTGGATGGGGCTCTGAGCAACCTCTTCCAGTGGAAGGTGTCTCTGCCCATGGCAGGGGGTTTGGAACTGGGTGATCTTTAAGAGCCCTTTCAACCCAAAGCATTCTGTGATTCTATGAAACGAAAGAAAAAAAAGTCCTGAAGTTGCTGATTTCTGAGTCAAAATATTTAGTGCTTAAATTATTTATCCTCAGTTATACCCAACCGAATTTTGGGTATACCCAAATCTGTTATTTGACTAAATCCAACTACTTTAACTCATTGCAGTAGTTAGAAATTCCAACAGACAGCCAATAATCAAATAGAATTCTAGCTTACATTTCTCAGAAGATTCTTCTAGGAGAGTACAATGTGTCTTTGGGTTTTTTAAATCAAAGAAATCTGCATATTTTTCAAAAGTTCTTAAGTATTTTGGTAGAAAAGAACCCTTTACTGCTTAGTATTTCCGCTCTGGAACTCTCTTGACACATTAAAAGTAATATCTATTAAAAAGAAGTCTGGTAAGACTGGTTACCTCAGTCATGTATGAACAGAAGGATCATGAAGAAATAAAATCTCATAAATATTTGTTGCTGTACATTTTTAAATAAGCATCTGATATAATTCTTAATGATGAAAAACAAAATGGCTCCAAATCCCTGGAAGAATTGAAGGGCAGTACCACTTGAGTTACTCTATTAACTCTATTTCATCTACTACACTGTCACTTGCTTTTTCTTTGACTCAGCACAAGAAAACAGGGCTTTGACAGTATCTTGGTTTCAAAGACAGGTGTCTGCTGAGAAAGGTGGGAACCTTCCTGGGATTGAAAATATGAACCCCTTCCCTCTGCATTTTCCAAGAGAAAGTCCCCCAGTTAAGAGATCATAGCAAACTGCACCCTTCCCCCTCCTCCCCCTCCCAGCCACATCTTTCGTCTCTTAAGTACCTGTCATTCCATCTTTTAGGCAAAAATGGGAGAAAAAATCCCTGGGAGAAAGAAAAAAAAAAACAAAAAAGGAAAAATCCTAACCTCCAACAGACAAGAAATCAACAAACAGTGTAAATTATTTCATATTAGTAAAAAAAAAATGCTGCATTTTACCTGACTGGTAAATTATTAGAGACAAAGGAAAACTACAGAGAAGTCTTACTTATTATAGAGTAAATACACTGGTTTTGATGAACAGCCAAATTGAGAAGATCACATGTCCTGGTGAACAGAACTGAACTCCGCCAGTTTTAAAATTTTAAACTTAAATAAACAGTGTATTTTATTTCATACAGCAATACAATCTAGGTAGGACTGTCCTGCTAAATTTAAGATCATCGACAATATTCATGGGGTTGAAAAAATGAGTAGAGCACATTCCCCAAGACTGTAATATGTGTGATTTTCCTTCTGAGTGCATAATGGCCATCCATTATATGGCAAGGCAACAATAAACATGGGAATAGCAAATGACCCTTAGCAACCTTATATGAGCATATACTTTGTCATTAACTAGATCTATTCCTGGAAAAATACAGCTACATGAAAACATTACTTATTTATAGCAGAAAGTAACTACCAGGCAGTAGCCTATAGAGAAGCTCTAAGACAAAAGATGGAAAGCAGAAAAATAAACTTTTGAGGTAATCTTTGAAGAGAGCACATTGGTTTATCAGGAGGAAAAAAATTAGTATAGGTCAGAGACATCAGATGAAAGGATCAAAGTACATTAAAATACAAAGACAGCAAAATTTCCAACTTTTGCTCCACTTAGGTGTTTTCAGAGAGTTATTTGCAAACAAAACATATTAGATACCCAAATTAAACAATCACATGTTGTACATAGCAAATTAGAAACAAAAATTTTTAAATCACTTGTGATAGGTCACATGAGTCAAGCTGAGATGTCAAATGTATAGCTCTAGTTATATATTCAGAAACATCAAGGAGAAGCTTGAATGTCAGAAGTACATGTCCATGAAATATGGACGTGGCAGTAGAAATTAGCAGATGTACTTTAAAAAACAGACCCATCAAATTCTATGCCAAGTGCCTACCCATACAAAAATTGTTTAAACTGTTGAACAAATATGCTCTTGTAACTAACATTACATTAAAAGTAACAGATTTATCTGCATGCAAAATGTTGAACATATGAAGTTTGAGTGTCTCTTTTTTAAAAATTACTCTAAAAATTATTAACTTTGCAAAGAAACAACATCTCTTGATTGCATCATGACATACGGAACAGTTAAATATTAAAGGCGTATTGGGCTTGCCTGGCAAGGTTTTGGCAGTGGGAGGCACTACAGGGGTGGCTTCTGTGAACTGCCAGAAGCTTCTCCCATGTCCAACAGAGACAATGCCAGCCAGCTCCAGGGCAGACCCACCACTTGCCAAAGCTGAGCCCTGGGATGGTGTATTATAGAAGGGAAGGAAAGTTATTGCACAGGAGCAATTTCAGCCGTAGAGGAGAGGAGTGAGAATGTGTGAGAAGAACACCCTGGAGACAACCAGGGCAGTGCAGAAGGAGGGGGAGGAGGTGCTCCAGGAGCCAGATCTGAGATTCCCCTGCAACCCATAGTGCAGCCCATGGAGAGGGGCAGAGATTCCCCTGTCGCCCACGGAGCACCACGGGGGAGCAGAGATCCACCTGCAGCCCATGAAGGACCCCACGCACGAACAGAGAGATGCCAGAAGGAGGCTATGACCCCACAGGAAGCCTGGGCTAGAACAGCCTCCTGGCAGGACCTGTCAAGTCATAGAGAGAGTAGCTCACACTGGAGCAGATTTGCTGGTAGGACTTGTGACCCCATGTGGGACCCACGCTGGAGCAGGCGGTTCCTGAAGGACTGACTGCATGAGGAGGACCTACACTGGCAAAGTTTGTGAAGAACTGCAGCCCATGGGAAGAACTCACATTGGAGAAGTTAGTGGAGAACTGTCTCTCGTGGCAGGGACACCACACTGGAGCAGGGGAAGAGTCTGAGGAAGGGGCGGCAGAGGCAATGTGTGATGACCCGACTGCAATCCCCATTTTCTGTCCCCCTGCACTACTGGCAGGAGGAGGCAGAGAAAAACAGGTGTGAAGCTGAGACTAAGAAGAAAGGAGGAGTAGGGGGGAGGTGTTTTAAGATTTAGCTTTTATTTTTCATTTTGCTACTCTGATTTAATTAGTAATTATTTAAACTAATTTGTCAAAATCAAGCCTGTTTTACCCACGACTGTAATTGCTGAGTGTTCTTGACTCACAAGCCTTTCATTATAATTTCTCTTTCCTGTCCAGTTGGAGATGGGAGGGATAAAGTGGGTTTGCAGGGCACTTGGTGTCCAGCCAGCATTAATCCACTAAAATGTATATTAAAAAATAATAATAACTGTTAATAGAAAGAAAATTAAACAAAGTTTCCCAAATTATATTAAAAACATTGAAAATATCACTCACCTATGTACCTGCTGGGAATATTTGATGTGGATTTTCTTGGGCTAATAAATTAATAATCTCCAACACTGCAGTTTGCTTTTATTCCATTCAGGAACATATCACTTTTGGCAGTGAACAAATCAGTTTTTGGTAACCTATGATCTAGATGTATAATATATAGTAAACATACAGTAATTGGATTAATGTAAAACTCGGTTTGGATTAATGTAAAATTAATGTTTTTCCCTCAGTTTTTATCTCTAGGTCTTTTGAACAAGAAGTTGGGGAGTTCAGATTGCTGAACTGTTCAGGATTGAAGTGTTCAGGGTCTGAATGAACACTTATTTACAACTTCTTTCATCATCAATGATTATACATAATTCAACCCAACACTGTCCCAGTGACAACTGGATAAAAGTAAAGATTCATTATTATCTTTATGTCCAATCAGCTAAGCATAAGGACTGTAATCTTATTCCCAAGAACTTCAACTTCAGATTTGACAGTTCACGGTGCAACTGCTGTGCTCATTAATTCAACCTGTTAATGCCTGTATGTAACTATTTACTCCTGCTCTTACTTAGGCAGAATGTAGCTATACAGCTTTATATTCTTTTACATTGCACTAGGATAACATTTCTACTCACTGTTCTCAGTTCTCCTAACTTGTTTTCATCATTTCTTAAAAAGACTGTCACACTCCCCTCCAATATATTTCTTTAAATAATACAGCAATGTACCCTATTGCATTTTTATTTACTGGAATGGCTATATGGAAACATTGGGAAGACAAAAAAGGGGTTTTAAACAGACACAAGCAAAGCAAAGAATTAGCTATTAAATATTCCCTCATAGCTGTAGGAGAAAAAGACAGAACCTTTGGTAAATCCAGCCTAAATGTGAGAACTCATTAAATCTTCAATGAGCAATTGTTGTGGTAAGAACTTTGCATCAATAATTAAATCTATTTTTGATTTAAGAGGAGAAAAATCAACTGAATTTTAATGTATTGTGTATATATTTAACAATGGCTAATGGAGACACGTTAGGAGATAACATAACAGATGCTAAATGATTCTCTTATTTTATAAGACATTTATAAAAGACAAACAAAATTAAATGTCAAAATGATCGAGCTACTCTCAGTTCAGAGATACAAGCCTCCCTAAACTCATTAAGCAGGAACCTATAGCAAGAACAGGTGTTCATGTAAGTGGGATTTAAGTTTGCATTACTGAAAGTAATAGTACTTCTCAGCATACTCACACATTCTAGTATATCCATTGGTTCTGTCTTAAAACTGAAATATGTGTTACATTCTGTGGTTTATTTTATATTAGATAATTTTACCCAATATGTAAGTAGTTGAAATTCCAGGTTCTTATTTATGTTTTATTTAGATACTACATTCAAATGTGTAGATGTGCCAACACTCCCCTCACCCTAGGGGTGGGTAAGAAAATTATAAATAATATTGGGGAGAGAAAAACCAACGTAATACATCTACATGTAGCAGTACTGTAATAATGGTGATTGCACAGACTGAACACAAATATATCTATGAAGGTAGACAAATTAGAAACTAAGTGATTAAAAAGGGAGGTTAAGACCAAATAATTAATGGAAGAATAATTTGTTTTATTATGTCACTGTTTTTCCATTAAAAGCGAGAAAAAGTATGGTCTCCTCATAGATTCAAAAAGATCTTAAGATTCTGATCTGTTCCATGGATTGCATTCTGTAGTTTTAGGCACAAATACCTCATAAAATAAAAACTCTGCCTTAGGGAATACATAATGGATCATATGTCCTAACACTATAACTTGGTTATTGATTAAGTTCTTGTTACAGCAAAGGAAATTTTTCTTAACAGTATGTTGGTTATGCATTTTAACATCTCAGCTGGATCTTACACCAAAGATTTATTTTCATTAAATAAAACATTTTTATTTAAATTACTTATCTCAGGTTGATATTAGAACACAAAATAGGCTTGTTGTTGCATGAGAATGAAAAAATAATGGTGCAATAAGCAAAAGTTGAATTGAATAAACTGGTTACACAAAACACTGCAAAAAATTCCTAGAGCTATTGAATCTACACTTAAAAGTTCAGTTTTTAGGTGATTAGTAGTATAGCTTAAATTTGTCTTATACATTAAAACACTTGTAGTAAAAAATAAACAAAATAAGGAAAAACACCTTCAAAACATATTGGCTGCTTGAAATCAGGAAATATTGTTAGAAATTACAGTAAAGTCCCTGTGATTTATAGTCAACAAAACTTAATATTGTTCTTGACCAAAAGGGTAGCTTTGATCAGAAACACTTTTCATGTGCCGATTAAAATTTTAAAAGAGAAAAAAAAAATATTCTGTTATGTAGAAGATTATGGCCCTCACCTATACTTGCAGAAATTGTTTTAAAAAAAAAATATTTTGATGGTAAGTTTTTAAAAATCAAGTAATTTTTCTCATTTTTTGGTAAGTCATGGGATGAACGCTTGCGAGTAAGCTTCTCTTCCATTCATGAACTGTTCTGTTTTGTTTAAATAAGGTAACATTAACTGTTCCTCAGACTGGGCAGCTCTATCACACAGTGATTTAAAGTTCATCAATAACAGAGGAAACTTTATCTCAAGATATTTCTTTGACAAGTCTCTCTCTCATGTATACAGACTATGTGTTCACCCACTGAACAGTCTTATCCTCTTTCTTGTACAAGACAGGATTTCCTACTTAGTTAAAAAACTTCTCTATGGTTTATTTTCTCTAAACATTCATTTGAACAAGGATGAATCCATTCATAGCAACTTTCAGGTGAAGTTTTCAAGTTAAAGTACAGAAATCTGTAAATCTGTTAATATTTGTACAGTATTTGGATATAACAAAGGACCTTAAATTTTCAAAAGCTCTCAAAGCACTTGGAAATCTGAGCCTGTTTTAAGGGTCAGGGGACTTGGAACTTTGAAAAATAGGAGAGCACTTATGTCTTTGAAAAATGTATGGTCAGTAAAGAGAGCTGTCATTTGAAAACAGGCCAAGGACAATAGATTTTCAGCAGTTCTTTGCCCTCTCACAAGTCATTGCTCACTCAGCACCTACAAGAATTTATTTCAGTTTCAAAACACAAATGACACAAGGTCAGACAAACAAATCTATTGAGCAATTAATAAACATTTACATCCATATCATAAAGCCACCAACTATATAATGTGGCAAAATAGAAAGCAATTAATATGAACTAAAATAGGTCTCAAAAAAATTCATTCTGTATTCAGAGGCAGTTGAGGATATATTATAAAATGTAGGTGTACATGAAAAGCTGATTGCCAGACCACTCAATTAAAAATCTCTAAAAAGGAAGATGTATGCAAATTCTGCAATGGATGAGGGCATAAAAGTATTTTAATTCCTTTTTTTAATTCCCTCCATTTTCATTGTAGTTGGTTTTAATATTTAACACTCCAAAACAATCAAAAGTATATATTAGACTGCGAAATTACGTAAATAAGAAAATCCTCCCAAAATTTACAAGCATTATGCTTTGAAATGCTCTTTCTCATGAGTTTGAGATTTTTTTGAGATTTTCTTCCATAGTTCTTCTTCCAAAATAAAAAAAGAAAGCAGGGAGAACTAGCAAGGTCAAACATTCTATACCTCATTTTTTTACAGACAGAAAGAAAATATCACAACCTTCCTTTAAGGCCTTGGCAGAAAGCCACAACACTCAGAAGTACACTTAACTATTTTAAAGCTTTTCAGTTAGATCTGCTCGAGTGAATTAAACCTTTCACGTCCACACCTTTCTTTTCCTTTGTGCATGTGTGTGTGCCAAAAGAAGCCAAAAATGTCACCTGTGAAGCTACATGTATTCCAAGAAAAGGATATGCCATTTCTCACAGACATAAGACTTTTTTCTATTACCTTCCAAATAATGCACTTCTATTTTTGTGGCTTCTCTTTCTTTGATCTTTTCTTTTAATAATAAGCCTCTTTAGGAATGGGAATTTGACTCCTGATGCAGTTTGGTCAGGGATCCCAGCTCAGTGAGATCTGGCTAATAGTCAGGTATTTTATGATGATAAATTACAATTATAAAACTCTGGTATTCCAAAATAATTAATAGTGTCATCAATAATTTTAATGACTTTTGCTCGGGAGACAGTCTGCTCTTGCACGAGTGCAAAACACATATAGAGCTCATTCCCATTCCTCTGTAATGTGCAAGGAAATCACATGAAAAGGTAGGTTAAAATAGTAGCCAGCTGGGCCAGTGGTCTAATCCATCCATGATTCTTTTGGGAAAATGGTAATTTCTGGTATTGTTTTATTTCTTCTAGTCATGAAATTCTGAGTCATAGCCTTGACCTTCCACCATTCTTTGAGTTTTGATAACAAGTACTGTACAGAAAAGAGAGTAGTGAACTGATCTAGTTTGAAAAACACCTACTTTCCTCTGTAGTTTTACCCTAGATTAGTTCACTGGTACAAATACCACATGGCCTTGCAAACAAAAATACTTTTTTCTGCCTCTATGGTTGTGGGGAGAGCAGTGGTTACTGCCTAACTGTGGATAAGGAATGTGCAGTGCATATGACACACCTTGAATTTCAGTAAGGCTTCATGTTCTGCAGTTCTCCTTTGGAATATGAAGTACAGGCTAGCAGTTGCCCTGGAATCTGGCTGGACCCCTGGGCTCAGTGGTCATAACCAAAATCTTAATATCAGCTGGCAGATGACAATGAGCAGAGTACTCCAGAGGATGGTGCAGAGTCTAACCACGTTCAAAACATTCATCCATGACATGGATGTTTGCAATTCACCTATAGACAACACTGAATTATGGGGAATAACTGAGAATAAACAGCAGAGCTTCACTTTCACAGGGACCTTGGCAAACTTGAAGTCTGAACTAATTTGATGAAGCTGAGCAGTGAGAAATGCAAAAGGCTATACTTGAAACAGAATAACCCAGCACCAGAAACTCAGGCTGAGATAAAAGGGATGTGATGATTACAGTGAATACCAGGCTGAATATGGGCCTGGTGTGGTCTCCTTTCACAGACAGAGCAGACTAAATTCTGGGCTACACTGCTGAATCTGCCTTTGGAATACTGCTTTGAAACACCAGCAGTTCAAAATGAATGTTGAGAAACTGTCAGGAATCCTTCAGAGAATTATTGGGATTGCCAGAGTGATTCAGCACTACTTTTTCCTACTGAGAAAGCTGGACTTGTACTCTGGGGCAGTGTAGTGAAAGTCTATTGCTGCTGCTATTAGAGAGAGGATAGAGACAAACTCTTCTCAGAAGAGACAATGCAGCAAGGGGAAACAGCCACAAACTGTGACTGAGGAGGTTCAGACTAGATATCAGGGAAAGCATTCTACAATGGAGAAGGTAGAGTAATCCTGGAAGAAGTTACTCTGTTGTAATATCGATGATAATCCTGATTCAGACAGGAGGGTGAATTAGATGGTCTCCAGAAACTTCTTCCAAACAACATTTCTATGATTCAAAAGGTCTATTGCCTTGCACTTTTTCTCATTGTTGCAACTTCAGACTTTTATGACTCATAATTTGTCCATTATGTGAATGCATGCCTTCTCTCTAAAAATATTAAAGAAAATGCTCAATACTGAAGGAAATGCTCAGCATTCACATGGCAACACAAGCAAATCTAAAATATCTGTATTGTAAATGTAGTTCTTTGAATGGTTCAAGCACAAAACCTTATGAGGCAAAAAAAGTAGTTAAGAAAAATGAGAAAGGAAAAACATCGCCCACAGAGACCTTTTCCATTGCAAAATAACCAACTGTTATTTGGATATATGCTTTAAGAAATACTTTCTCTTATATAGCTAAGTTAAGATGCTGTAAATCTGTAATGGAATTATTAATGCACTGCTTTTGTATTTTATTGAATGTTTTTGAGAAGATTATAGTTTTAGCAATACAATTATTAAAAAGAAGAGGAAAATCTGCTATAAATTAATAAGGTTTCAAAATAAATAATAACACGGTTTAGGAGTATGTACTGGCAATTAGTTAATAATTACTGTTGCTTGCTTAATATATTCTACTTAACTGCCTGAATTTTTTGTTAAAAGCAATAATTCAAATCTGAATTCATAACTTGTTTAAAGTTGAGCTATGGGTTGAGCAGATATATAATTCCATTGGTTGTTATCTCAACAAATTCTCACCAGTACACATGCAGAGTGTTATATTAAAAAAATAACTGTTTTCTTATACAATGTAACATTTACCAAATTTATATAGATATATATACACTGCGAGTTTGAAAAATTAATCACAGGCTATCATTTCCTCATTTGTTTTGAATTTCAGAATGCCCTCAAAAGTAAAATAAAGCAACATGAAAAATGGCTACTGAGCTTAAGATTCCCTATAATCTGTTTCTATATTTTCTCAAATCTTACAATATTCCTTTTAGCTAATGGATCCAGTTAGAGATGAGTTACCAACCTTATAGAGTGGACAATAATATTTCAGCAGAATTCAGGCAACTCTCTTTATAGATACGTCTCTTGATTAATATCAAAAAAAAAAAAAATTCTAAAATTGAAATAAAGACTGCTCAAAACTCACATGCATTATGTGACCAGAGATCAAAGGTGTAGGGATTTGTTCATCTGCCCACAGAAACCCTGGACAGAGTAGTTGCACAAGTAATACTACTCACACATACTCATGGACTCATTTTCTACTGAAATGTGGTTCCCATGTAGAAGTCCCAGCAAAGAGGGAAGTACACATTTAGAGAAGAAAGGTGCTCATGATAACTCTGCCAAAAGCATTTTACAGCTTCCATCCTGCATAGGGTCTTCATCTTAACTTGTACAGGTTGTCCTGCCCCCAGGCATGGGAAGCTGAGTGAGTTTGAAGAAAAAGCAGATCCCTGAGGGCACTGCTGCCCTCCTGCCCCATCCCAAAGTGCAGAAAAGCATCCTAACACCTGCACTTTCCCCTTCCCCCTCATGGGAGCCAGGTGTACAGTGAAGTTTGGGGGCCATAGGCTGAGAAGGGTGGCTGTTGTGGAGCCCTTAACAATTTCTTAGCAATAGTCAGTGAAATTTCTGTGCTTTTACTGGTACAGCTTTAACAAATCGCACTGGGATTGTGTCAGAACTACCCAGCAGTCAGCAGACCAATCAAATCACCCTTTGTGTTTCTACCAACACCAGTTTGGTACAACCAAAACTTGTTTTTTATTTAATATAGCTCAGTACACCCACTTGTGAGTACCTGTTGGTGTGTGCCTTACCCAGAAGGTTCATATGGAGGCAAAGCGGCTCTGTCCCTTGAAAACTCATATGAGACTTCAAGTGGAAGATTGTAGGTCTGAGCCTCCAACAGGATCTGTTTTACTAGCACTACAGCTCTAAAAAGAATGTGACACTTCCCACTCACTCTTAGAGCAGTTTTAGGCCTTTCACTAGGAAATATGTTACAGCTCCCACCCGAGGGCACCCAGCAGTCCCCATGATTTAAGGACATTATGGAGAAAGGAACACCTTGGCTCAAAAGCCCCTTTATTGGACATAAATCTGACCAAGTTAGATAAAATGAACACTTAAGGAAATGCAGGAGAGCTGTTTCGGGAACCATGAGCTTTGTACACGTAATCAAGGGCACCTGAGTCGCTGTGCTTCCATAAATTACCACACTTCAGCCCAAGATATGAGACTTGGCTATACATGTCTTACTTACAGAAGTGTAATGAATACAAACAGGGAAGTTATAATTGAAAGCAACTTGTTGAAATCAAATGAAAGAACTGTGGATGATTTAGAACATTTTCATTCTTCATTACGCCGCTTTGAGACCTACAGTATCTTTTCATGATGTGAAACAGAAAATGGAGATTTGGCATTGACACAGTACATGGTGATAGACACTTTTAGAAGAAGACAGAAATCCTGCCAGTCAAAAACGAAAGTAAATCATCATGTTACACAATGCTTATGAGCAATGGAACAATATGAACACCTAATTTTGGATTTAATGGCTGATCTGACACAAAAAGCAGTATTTTTCTAGGTCTGGTTTCTAATACATTTAATTTTAATTTTAGTATTTGAATTTCAAACACCAAATGTTATTCTGAAATTGAAAGCCTATATATTCTTTTAAGAAATAGTAAAATAAAAAAATGTTTCACTTGATTTGGATTATTTTCTGTCAGACAATATCAGCTGAATTTTAATTTAATTAATATGCTTTGGTTTGTTCAAAATATTTTTAGCACATGAATTATTGAATATATTGTTTATATCTGTCTAATTATATGAAAATATCATTTAAACCACAAAAGTTTTAGTCCTTTAATGTTAACTCAATACTCTTCCAAGTCACTTCTTGAAGTGACAGAAGTAAGTGTTTATGTGAAAAACTCTACAAATATTTACATGAATATTTTAAAATATATATGCATATCCACTTTTTTATACTTTCTTTGAGTTTTAGTTTTGGGGGAAGACCAGTGTGGGAGGATGTTGAGAGAAAAGAAAGCACTCTGAGAATATAGTACCCTTGATGTCTCAGTCAGGGAAATTCTTTGTACAAATGCTCAGCTATGTTCAGCCGCTATGCCTTCAAATTTTTGTAAAGAAGTCTTTAAAAAAAATAAGCAAAGCTCCAATATTATTTTAGCACCTAGAATAGATTCAGACATAAAAAGCACTGCAGTATCAAGGCAGTAAAAAGCAACAAAAGAACAATCATTTCTTGAAGCCTGGCATTTGCAACAAAACACAGACAATGTTTTATTCAAAAACAGAAAGATAACAGGGATGGATAAAAAGCTGTTTTAATGCACAGAAAATTCAAACTGATTTTCTCTGTGATCTGAGAAAGCCAGAACTCCAGCAGGATGCAAATCATGTAAGACCACAGTTACGTTTCCTAGAATTGTGTAACCGCTAATTTAAAAAAAAATTACGTTATGAGGCTTATGCTGGGTTAATGATACAGTTTACAGTGTCCCTGTATTCATGCATTTTTTAAATATTCTAGAAAGTGCAATAGTTGGTCTTCACTGGTTATTTAAAATATCTCACTACCAACACAACTTTGTGCTTTTCTAGCAATACTAATGCAAAATTACTTCTTTGTGAAGATATTCAGATAAATTGTTACTGTAAATCACCAATTTTGGGATATTTGCATTTAGAAGCATGACTGCATTTTGCCTGTCCTCTGTTTCCACATATGCCTTCACATAAGCCTTGTTTCCCAAGGAAGAAAAAGGATACAAGTTTTGGTTGGTGCCTCATCATACCCCTTTATGTTTTTTCCATGAGCCCTAGGAGACAGATTCCCTCTGCTTCTGCAAATTAGCAAGCCAGTCAGGGGGCCACAGTAAGACAACATGAGAAGTAAGGCAATTTCTCCCCAGGATACTATTGAAATTAATTTAGTGAAGCTCACAAGGCAGATGGTTTCAGACTTCAGTACAGAGGAGAAAAATAGCTCCATTTCAGGGGTGATCCTCCTGTTACCCTTCCAGTGTGTGAGCAGGAACATATGCTGCTTTAAACCCTGCTATCTTTGGATTCATACTGTGGCTGTCTGCAAACACAAGTCAGAAGCAGAAAGTTTAAATCAATGGCAGCATTTTGGCATCTCCTCTCCCAGTGAGAAGGCATAGGGGACACTGAATAACGAGCTTGAATGCTGAATAGCTCAAAAAGGGGAAGGCCAAAGTCCTGCACCTGGGAAGGAACAACGCCATGCATGAATATACGCTGGGGACTGCTCAGCTGTAAATGAGCTTGGCAGAAAAGGACCTGGGCAGGGGCCTGGTGAACATCAGGCTGAACACAAGCCATAATATGCCCTTGCCATAAACCAGGATAGTGGTATCCTGGGATAAGTTTAGGACTAGTGTTACCAGCAGTTGGAGGGAGGTGAGTCTTCTCCTCTACTCAGCTCTTGTGAGACCACACCTGGAGTGCTGTATCCAGTTCTGGGCTCCTCATTGCAAGAGAGACATGGACATTCTGCAGAGAATCCAGCAAAGGGCCACAGAAATGATAAACTGGAGCATCTTTCCTGTGAAGAAAGGCTGAGAGAGCTGGTGGTCCTTAGCCTTAGTAGAGAAGGCTCTGGAGTGGAGAAACAAGTATCTCTTACCAATGACTATAAATATCTGAAAGGTGGGTGCCCAAAAGATGCAACCAAGCATTTTCCTTTTTCATCTTAAATTTTTAAAGTGTGCACTTGTTACCAACTTTCCTTCAGCTATTTTCATTAGTGAAAAGATGTACAGCAACTTTTCTAGGTGAAAAATACAGTACAAGATATTTTTGGACGTTGTCTGTATCATAATTAGTGCTAACTGAAGAGGAACCTCTGCTCGGGATAGTCACTGTGTTGAAGGGTGCCTTTCTTATATCTTTTCCCTTCATTTTCCTGTCATCCCTGCAGCCTCTTCAGTTTTCTGCAGATTACTCAATACTTGGATTTATGAAACTACAGTAAAGCCACTAGTTCCAAGGGTCTCAAGCTCAGCTCTGTGTCTATATTGATGGCAGCCAAATGCAAATCACTAGAGATACAGAAGTCAATTAATTCTGCTTTTACACAAGTAAAATCAGATAATCTGCCTAGCAACAATACCAGCAGGTTCTCACAGAACTGGGTGAAAATTCCATGCTCCCGAAATATTTCAATCTTCTCTTTCTGAGAAGAGGAAAAAAATCTAGTTACTTGTCCTCTGTACCATATCTAGGCTCAGGCTTCCAGGAAACAAGAGACTGGAAGTGATTTCTCCCTCTAAAGCCCTTCTACAATCATAGAGTACCAAAAGATAATAAAAGTTTTATTTTCATGTCTCTAACAATCTTGACACTTTCGAGATAGAAAATTCAAAGGCTCAGTTTCCATAGGAATTTTTTTTCAATATTATGTGTATGAAATATTGGTGAAGGAAGAAATTTTTCTTACATATCAAATCACACTTTAACTTCCAAACATAGATGGAACACATATACAAAAAAATCTGTCTCAGAAAAGGTCAGTTATAAATGGGAATACATATATTTATGAAAAATCTGTTCACTCTTTCTGTGCAAAACAACTTCACATTGAGACACAATCCTATACTGAGGATATTTTTTGCAGAGTTGTGCACATAATGGCAAAAATACAATTTCAGACAGATTTCTGATCTACAGAAAGTGAGACACAAGCTTTTCTTTTCTTTAAACCTAACAGAATGCGAACCTCTCCCTCTTTGAGGAGACACAAGACAAGTACTAAATCCCTTCATTGTTACAGGGATCAAGAGCAAAATGATTATCAGGGATCAGGAAATGGGAGGCCGCATGCTCAGGCAGCCCTGAACTGGCCTGTCCAAAGTACGGCGCACCAGGACTATTGAACTGACATCGTAGGCTGAAGGACCTTTGCCTTGTTCACTCAGTGCTGCCTTTCCATAAGCTAACTGCTTCAGAATTAAGAACAGAATCATAGAATCACAGAATGGCCTGGGCTGGAAGGGACCTTAAAGACCATCTAGTTGCAACCCCCTGCCATGGGTGAGGACAACTTCCACTAGACCAGGTTGCTCAGAGCCCCATCCAACCTGGCCTTGAACACTTCCAGGGATGGGGCATCCTCAGCTTCTCTGGTCAACCTGTTCTAGTGCCTCACCACCCTCACAGTATAGAACTTTTTCCTATTATCCAATCTAAACCTACTCTCTTTCAATTTGAAGCCGTTCCCCCTTGTCCTGTCATTACATTCTCTTGCAAGATGGTCAAACATCCTTTCCTATTACCATGGCAGTCAGCTCTGGGAGAATTGGGAAAGCCCTCAGAGAAAGAGGAAGAGCAAGTCTGCAGTCACAGTAACTACTCAGTACAGAATTGCTTTCAGCACATTTTTGTGCCAGTAGTATAATTCAGCTATATATGCACTACATAAAGATTAAGATCTATAATTAATGTAAATCAGCACTGACATTAAAGAAACAGAGATTACCCATGCAGATAGAGAGAGGAAAAAATAACAAATAATATAGCCCCTCCCCCAACCACTTTTTCTTGGGCATTATTTAGTCCTTTGAAAGAGTACATTTAAAAAATGGATCTTCATTTCATGTTCTGAGAACTACGGAGAAAAATTACACACATTTTTATAATTTCATGTCGTATGTGGATTTGACTCTTAAATGTAACTGTGATTATGACTGTATTTTTCTTTCAATGCAGATCAATATTAATACCCTAGATATATAGAGCATACACTGAGAGGAGAATTTGCCACTTAAATGCACATATCCTATTACAATATTTATCTAAACCCTGGATTAATATTGAGTTGGTAGTTTTGCTAGCTCATCATAATTTTATCAGTGCATATACTTGAACTATGAAGATGCTGATGACACACACATCAGGCACCTCACGTTTATAATGGAGTCCAATTACTTTAGACTATTCCAACATGTTGCAAATTTCAGACAGTTTCCGTCTGACTACTGTCTTAATCTACTTTTAAAAGGAAGGTTTTAAAAAGCTAAATAGTAAACCTTACCTCATTTCATCTGTTCCTAACTGGACCATAATAATTTTTCTTTCATTTTTCACATAAACTAACTCTTTCTAAACACATTTCTTATAAAAAAGGATTTAGAACACCATGTTAATTATTTTGATAATGAATTTCACTTTTTCAACTTTGCTCCACAGATTAAAAAAGAACTTTCTCTATCAAGATAATTTTCTTGAAGATTCAGTGTATGTTTTAGCACTGTATCACTGGATTTATTTACATATTTCATGTTATCTGTCTATCATGTTTACTAGAACAGGTAACAAGACTGATTCCTGTTTTGGGACAGTATTAGATGGGTCAAGAACTGACAGAGACTTTAAAAGGCTCACCCAGTCTTTAAAAGGATCATCCTGTCTGTGGATTTAAATTTGCAACTAGCAATCCAATCTTGCAAACTAATGACCAGTTATGTTTAGGAGTAAAAACTGATAGGGACATTTGTGAAAAGCTAAGGACAGAGAGGATAAAAAAGTTCTCATTCTAGTGACATTCTTAACATCTTGATGAAACTTGTGCTAAAGGTGAACTATCAAAGACGACATTAGCTCTGAATTTCAAAAAAATCATTTAGTGAAAAAATTCATAAACATGTGTGGGGTAAAGTAGTTTCTGACATTTCCACTTAATATAAATGCAAAATACAAAAGATATTCATTTGTACAAGTGACATTCAATATTGCAATTAATTTGGAACTAAATATCTCGTTTGGCACTGTCAATAATGCAAAAATACTGGAACACAGGGCAGAAGGTAGTCCTGGTGCTGGACAAACACATGGCAATACATTACTGCATATAAGCAATAGATCACAGTCCTTGGACTGAAGTTTGCAGTAGTTTACAGTCCAGTAGCAGTATCTTCATTACAATTTACTGCACATCATTATACACATGATGTTAAGACACCCTTAACTCTCCTTAAGTATTCTCCAATTAACAACTCATTACTAAGCCAGATGGATCTGCATTGGCTGTTAATTCCCATCTGCTGGGAAGGCTCCTTCACATCAAGTCTACCACAGTAATATATCTGTGAGTCCTGCATCTATCATAGTTGTTTCTCTGTATCCCTGTTTTGTGGGTATGTTACAAGAATGCATTCTTTAGGGATTCTGCATATCCATGCTACATAACAAATGTGGATGGACCCACAGAACTCACTATTAATGCTTGATTTGCTCGCTTATAAATATGGTTGAAGTAAAGATAAATATCTTTTTGTAATTATGACTTGATGGATTGTTGGGGACTTTTTATAGTTTGAGGAGTAGACCAAATATTTAAATATTTATTAACAGAGCATTAAATTAAACCAGACACTTTTCACTTAAAGAATAGAGCCTGATCAGTGATTTTGGCAGTGAGCAAACCTTTGCTATACTGTGTAGAGCAAAAGCACAGCAAAAGGGACAATGATTTCTGAAACCCCCGAGTGAAGGATACATGAATTCGATACATTCAATGAATAGTTGATAGGACAAGGATTAATGGGTATGAACTGAAAGAGGTTTCAATATTAGGAAGAAATTTTTTACTGTGAGGGTGGTGAGACAGGAACAGGTTTCCTGGAGAGGTTGTGAATGCCCCAACCCCAGCACTGTTCAAGGCCAAGTTGGATAAGGCCTTGAACTACCTGATCTAGTGGGAGATGTCCCTGCCCATGGAAGGTGGGGGGTGAGTCTAGATGATCTTTAAGGTTCATTCCAACCCCTTAACATTCTATGATTCGGTGATTCTAAGTTTCATGTGATACCCACATGCTTTCTTTAATAATTAGAGTATCAGGGCTCTCTCTATGGGCATATGAGGGAAGGTTTAGTTTGGGGTTTTTTTCTTTGTTTGATGATAGTGGATTTTTGGAGAACAGTTTGGTTAGATAGTCATTACCATGGAGAAATGTGAAGAAGTTGGTCAATGGGAGGCATTAGAGTAGATACATCACAGAGTGGAATGTGCGTCCTCTCTACACTTCTGGTATTCCTGTGAGACTATTCAGCATCTCGGAAAAGCACCATTAAAAGTGCCAGAGAAATGGAATTTCACTATGAGGAAAGTTTATAAAAAATATTTCAGCTAAGAGGTAGAAGAAATTAGTGTTTGCAAATATTACAAGGACTTCGATATCGATATGTAAATCAATCACTTATAAATTTTAAAAAATTCTCTTTATATAATAATCAATTAAAAAGTGTAAAGAAAAACTGAAACGAAAAGCCAAACTATCCAACGAATGACAAAACAAACAAACAAAACTAACACTTACTATCAAAACTGGAAAATGTCCTATGGACTATATCTTTTTCCCTCTTTCAGTGAGACTGGCATTGTCACTAAAGGCCATGAACTTCCACGAGAGATTAATCTTGTTGCTGACTTTCAATCTCTAGCTCCCTCTGGCAAGAGGCATGGGAGCACTGCTGAAACCTCGAGTGAGTCTGCTGCCAGGATGAAAGTCTGCTGAAGCAGAAGAAAAACCAAATTGCCCATTGGAATCTACACACAGCTACTCAGGACGATGAAGGCCTCTGCCAAGAGGAGAGACCATGGCAGCCAGCAGAGGGCTGAAGCCCTGCCTGCATTTACTTGCAAGGGATCAACCTCTTTCTGGTCCCCAGCTGTATTGCTAGACCTGAGAATGAGATTCTATTAGTCTCATGTTTAGTTTGAAAGGTTAATTATAATTTGATTGGACCGTTTAAGGACTAAATGGCTGATCTGACTGATGAATGAGGATATATTTCTAAAAATAGTTAAGGAAAATACCCAGAGAAACAGTTCCTTAGTTACACATATATTAGACTGATTAAAATTCTAGTCTGTGAAAGATGAAATCCCAGCATACTTAGATCTGCTTTGTTGTTTCTGACAGTACAGAAGGATTGTATCTGCCCTTCCCATTGTCCATGTAGAATACGAGCAAAGAAATCTTTAGAGGAGACATGAGATGTCAACATTTCTGTATCAGATGTGAGAATTAATTCTCTGAAATGTGATTTCAATAGCTATTTGCCATCTATGGAACTGACAAAACAATTAAAGTGTTCCAAATAAACTTAGTATTTTTATATAGCAGTTTAGTATCTGCTTCCTTTACTGGCTTGCTATTGAGAAGAATTTTTAAATCTTTTTAAAAGTAAAACTATTTCAGTTATTTCAGTTCCTTTCCCTGGCTTATATTTTCAGTAGTCCCATCAAAGGCAGCTGAAACCAGTGATACATCTACTCTCTGACTTCAGCATTTTTATATATAAAGAGAACCATTTGTTTCTTTACACTATGCAAAAAAATAAATGGGAGCAGGGAAATGTTTGTCAGTGCAATCCTCTGTATCTACTTTCCTTTGTTGTGTGTGGAAGTTAACAGCAGCACTGATGGGTAAAACATTTTCTCTAGGGATGTCAGAGAACCATGTGCATTAAATAGACATGATACAAATTTAATAAGCATTGCAGTGGTAGAAAGGGCCTATCTCCATTCTGTGTTGCTGAAGCTTAAAAAATAATTAACGAGATTCAGATCTAACTTACTTGCAAATCTAACTATGCTGGGACAGGAAGAGAAAACAAGCCTAACTGCACATGCACAGAATTAAGCATGAAACCATTGCCAGCTACTGATTCATTAGCATTAGCCTTTGTAACTATATTAAGCAGGTATTAATTTAATACTTCAATAATTTCTCCATCACCCACCATCCCATCTCCCCTCTCATCCTCCAGAGTTCTAATTTCTTCCCTGATTAATTCTTACTTTGATAATAATGAAAAATCTTTTGAGTTACCACTTCCATTTCTATCTATAACAATTCACATTCTTCTTTCTACTTATTTCATATACTCTTTGATTACATTACTTAGTAACTTCTAATTTTTAATTGTTTTCCTGTTTCAAACTTGACATTAATTGCCTTTTTATCAGATATATTCCCTTCTTTTATTAATTATATATATAATTTATAGGACTTCTACCCAAATATTTCCATTTATAAAGGGAATGCATATATTAATTTTTGTCATAAAAATATAAACACATGCACATATTCCTCTGATTTATTTTTAAGGGAAAACATGCTACACATATTATTACATAATATTGAAAAAATGTCAACATGTCTTTTTTCACTTTCCAAAGACATTTAAAAATCAAGTTCTTAGTCTTTATCTTGGCTACTAAATAATTCAGGCTAAAGGTTATTCAAGTACAAATTTATCTTTTAAGGCATCCATTGAAAAAATGTGTCAAGTTTTAGTTCTTTTATATTCATTTTATATGTTAAGGCTTATATTGCCTTGTTTTGTTCCCTCCCCATCCTGAAAGATTGTTTTCAATAAACATTATTTTCATAAAATTATGATTGGAATGGAAAAGCAGTAACTGTCACGTTTTTATCACTAAAAACATTTTAGCTGATAGCTTTGCTATTCTTACCTCTAAATTCTTTAAATGATCTCACTTTACAAGATATTGGGTAAAATGTAATACTAGATCAATAGTAAAGGCCAAACAGATGAAAACATTAATACTCATGCCACTAAATGCATTTCAAACAATAAATCAAATTATATACATTTGTTAAAGCAGACCTTTCTCCTCACTCAGACATCTTTCTGTATCAAATAGTTATATCTGATGATATTGTTACAGTTCCTCTGGTCAACGTCAAGAGATTCTTGGAAGGAAAGGAATACAAGATCAGTAATTTTATCCCTTTGGGTTTGGACACTGACTGTTTACAACTCTGGCTCTCCAATTTTTCTTAGCACATTGGGTAGAACAGATATACTAATTGTTTTGAACAGCTTGAAGTACTAATATTATAGAATAAGACTACTTGTTTGCTGTGGCTTTGGGGTTTTTTTTCATATTTTCTCTCTGGGTAAAATAGTTGAGAGTGATTTCTGTGTACTTTAACATCAGTATTCACAGCAATTATTCCTTTGTTCACTCTAAACTTGTTAGCTTTTTCTTGATTTTCCTGCCTTTTACATGGCAAGCTCACCTCTCATCTCATGATGGAAACCAGCTTTGTATAAATCTGTGATTCTTGATTCTGATTTATTACTGATGTATTTATAATGTACTTATCCATCTGTGTTCTCTGACTCTATGAAGAGATTCTCACTTGTCAGAGCTTTCAGAGGGAACACCTACAAGGTTTCTTTCCTCTGCCTGATCACCTATTCTCATAAACTGCAGAGGAAATCAATGATCTCCAGGATTCCTATCCCGCAGACATATCTGAAAAAAACTGATGAAAAAGCTACTAGGGAGATCAGCAGGAAAGTGGGGGGAGACACAGAGAGTATGACCACATGCACTTCATTTCCTAAAGAAATAGAGGAACATCAGCGAGTGAAGAAAAAACATCTGATACCTCAATTAAGTGTTATAGTGCAGTTATAGGAAGTTGAACTTAAATTCAACATTAATTAAGTAATAATACTTATGTGTAAACTGTATATCACACATTTTCAGCTTTCTAATTTTTAAAGTAACTGCTGTAAGACTGAGAGAAATTACATCTCTTTGTACTTTTTATTTTCCAGAAGTCCAGACAGAGAATACACTTGAATATCTCTTTTCCATCTGCAAATTCAGAATTCTTTCCAAACTGCTCTGTTCCATTTACAAAGACAAGAAACTTAATCTGACACCAGAAACAGAAAATTAACTAGATGATTGATCTTTGGAAACATGGCTGAAAAATAATTTATTGCACTGTGATAAATTAAATGACCATTTGCTTTTCTCAGAAAGACGCCTTACCTATAAAGTAGTCCCAAGTCCTGGCATATGAATTAACAATAAATTTTACCATCTGTTATAGTGGTCGGTAGCCAAAGGAACTATTAATAGCTATAAACCATTCAACACAGCTTCTAGTACCTACCAACTGGAACAGTCATTTTTTTCTTCCTGCTTTTGAAGCCACATTATACTGCTCAAAATGAAAGTTCAAAGAAGTATTTTACCTAAAATGGTTCAGAAAGATGGGTACAACCATTTTAATGAACTGACCTCTCTATTTTAACTCTTTTACACGGCTGCAGGATTGGTGATACTTCTGTCTTCTATTTTATTTCCTGGAATGCAGAACATTACATATTGGAAGTATTCTTTCAACTTATGCAAGGACTTGGACATCATTCTCCAGGACACTCCATGCATAAAATTCTTTATTTTGTCTAATTAAGCTTCAGCTACTTTGCCTCTCCTTCCAGGAAAAAATGTTTAATGGCAGTGCTGTTTAACAAGCAATAAGCACAGAATACAGTTAATTTTAATTGAGCAGTCAGGAAATACTACTTTCAGTTAAAAAGAAATTCAAAACAGTTTATAAGCTTACTGTGTTTGTCCAAGTTATTTTATTGTTTTTAAGATCTACTTGTCTTAAAATGTAAGTTATCGTATTTTGGCTAGAAATCATTTTATCTTTTTTAGAAGTTCTATTGCTCAGTGCTCTTACTGAGCTTAACCAAGTAGAAATTTGTCTTCTGTCTCAGACTGCTTTTGCCCAGTCCTTCAAATGACAGCCCTTGAGAAAATGCTTTAGTGACAAACTCATTTAATCTTAATTATCAGGTTCTTAACAGGTCTGAGACTGAGTTCGTCAGCTGGGACAGCATGCTGGAGCTTTCATTCCTCCTGTGGACAAGCTTAAGCTGCAGCAGAGTGTCCCTTACAGTGAGCTGCTGCAGCCTCACCCTTCCCCTTTGACTTGACACATCTTCCTGTCTCTCCTACCTCCTGCTGTCAGATGGTTTTTCTATCATCCATAATGCAACTACCAAATGTCTTTCAGTAAAGCTCTGTTGTAAAAAAAAGTGTAGGATTTGGAGTGAGGTTTTACATTTCTAGAACAATCTTACTGATGGATGGAAAATTTCCAGGAAGAATTGTTTACTTCCAGACATGTTAGGAATGCCCCCGCAGTACCACTAAGACAGCAGTTTTCATTTCTGTATCTTTGCCTCCTTTACTAAGAAAATGAAGGAGAAATAAGCTCACTGAGACTTACTATCTTGTTTAGGAAGAAATTATGCTAGTTTTCCTGTTTAATCCTGTCCATTCTTGCTTTACTTTGATTTTAGCTGAGCTCCACTGACACAATTTAAGGTGAAACTAACCACCATAAAACCCAATAGCATAGTGTGCTTCCATAAATAGAATAATTATAATGTTATCCTTTTGTTACAGCTGCAAGGACAAATTTATGACACGTGCAAAACTGAAAGATGACCTTTTCAACATCAGCTTGCCAGGACATCCACTCTGGAATAGTTGTTCCCTTTATGCTGTAAGGCCAGAGTGCTGGGTGTACTTTCCCCACCACTTTAATTGTATGTTTGGACTGCCAGGTAAAGCGAAAAACACCAAAGACATTTTATTGAGCTCCACATATCAAAACATCTTCTAGCATCTGAGTGTCAGGGACTGAAATTGTTCATGCCTAGTTATGAAGTTTTGCCCATTATAGCAAAAACTGTATAAAGAAGCTACAACCACAGAAGCCCACCCCTCCTCGAAGATGCCTGACTGGAACTTTGGACTGTGAGTTAAGCCACCTAGATAAGATAAAGGCGACACTGTTGTTCAATCATCTCAGGTCTAGGGAGAAACAAACAAGGCTGAGGGAAAGGAATGCATCCAAAAGAAAGCCAGACCCAGCAGCTGCACAGAAAATCATGTCTGGCTGGGTTTGGGGTGGGGGAGACCACAGCCCACAGAGGCCAGGTTTACACAGACTCCAGAGCAGGGAGGAGGAGGTTTCGGGTGTGTGGTGTAACCTCTGGTCAGAGGCAGTGAACACCCATCTTCCCTTACACACAACAGCCCAGCTGTGGAACCCCCAGCTTCACAGGCCACATCCACGGGACCTTCACATGGGAGGCAGCTGAGGGGGTGTCATAATCCATCAAAGACCCCCCCAAAGTGCTCCCCAGACTCATTCCTGAGGCTTTGCACCACAGGACTGCATGTGATGCAAAGTGATGCAACAGATCCAGAGGCTGCAGCAAGAGACTGTGTCAAACTGTCCCCCCACCCCTGGAGGAGAGGTACCTGGGCATTCCCACATGGCCTGAGTGCATATTAATCCATTGGATTCTACGCTTTTTGGAGGATCCTCACCACCAAGAAGACCAGCTGGAGAGGATAATCAGCATGCCGGTGGGATCCACAGAATGGTGATATTTTCTTTAATCTGTCTCTGTCACTCTCTTTCTGTCCCCCCACCTCTTTTCTGTTTCTTTCTCTTCCTTCTTCTTCTGTCTCTCTCTCTCTCTCCCTCTCCCTCTCCCTCTCTCTCTCGCTCTCTCTCTCATATTTACTATCAAATAAAACCCATACTGTTGACTTTGGCATATGGTTTTGTTTGCACCTTAATTCAGGCAGAGACATTTCTAGTAACTTTAAAAACTGGAATGTAACACTGAGTCAGCTTGTTTATCATTGGCTTGGAGTTGTTCCCCTTGTTCCAGAGCCAGCATTACAGGCAAATCCTTAGTCTCAGCTTCTGGGAAGCATATCATCAGCTTGGCATCCATTTTTATAATAGCTTGCTTTTTTTTTTTTTTCTTCTTGTAAGAACATTAACAGTTATATCCTTCTATATTTAACCCACTAATATTGACTGCTTCTGGGAACCTCCAATGCATCTCTTTATATGCACACTCTTTATATTAATTTGGTAATTTACTTCAAGTAGAACATTCAATAAAATATTCATGAAGGTGGCCTGTTCTTGAGATAGACCATCCGTTTACTTAAAGATAGGGCTGCAGCACTCACAGGTATAATCTATTAGGGAAGCTAATTGACATTTTGACCAATAGATTTTCCATGACCTCTCCCCATGAATCCTGACAAAGGCTACTGGTCACAGCATCAATTCTCACACCTACTGGGTGACAACAACAAGTAAATTAAATGTATTTTTAATAGAACACTCTGTCTAAGTGACCCTATCTCAATGACTAGACACTGCCATGAATATTTATTTAGTACTGCCTTTAATGGAACCTAATGCTGAGGGACATTTACGTTACAAAAAAGTCAAGCCCTATTAATTATCCAAACCACCACTTCTAACAGATTGCTGGGGAAAAGAATTTCCTACAATTTACCAGATTTTTATCTACCACCTGATGATTTATTGCTTTAGTAAAAGGAACTACTTACCAATTTTTGTGGTACAAATACAAATTACATGTATGGCAAATTTCTTATCTGAGATCAGGACTTGATTCAGCAAAATTTGCTCCTCTGTTCATGTTTATGAATATGCAGCCCCTGAAACAGCATATAGGAAACTAGGATAATGTCTGTATAGGTGCAGATCAGGAACTTGGATTGGAAAGTGCAAAATCTTACCGGTGTAGTTTGGCCACACATTCCTAGGAATCATAAAACAATCCATTTGATCAATTAGAGAGACAGTCATCCATATCCAATAGAGTGGATAATCTTAAAAAATTAATTCTGTTAGTCTGAACTGGTTATAGCACCTGGCTTTCTTTGCCAAGAATAGGAGGATATTATTTCTGGATATATCTGGGAAAGAGTTTTTTAAATTTCAATGGCATATTTTCCTTATTGCTGCATATGCCTTCTAAGACAAATCACTGCCTTCATCAAATACTTATATGGAATCTGAATATTCTCCAGGAAACTCTCTTGAATTAAATAGAAATATAAAGATTAACTTGTCATTTCTTCCCATAAAGTTTGTTTTAAATGCAAATACAAGTAAGAGCAAATATAAAAGAATAGTCTTTCTTAATCCTAAAATTCTGAGAGTGGTGCAGTTCGTCAACACTCAGCATCATTGTTCATTTGAAATGATGCTAAAAATATACACTTCTTTTGATTTAAACTGCCTCCTGAAACATTACTACTTCCAGTTCATGCTTTATCTAGACTATCAGAATGTCTCTTTCTACATGGCATTTTATTTCCACAATTACTTATTCAATTCAATTCAATTAATCACTAATTATTCAAGATTCAAGTATCTTGACAGCATTTCCATTGGAGATTTATTTCATGTCTATTTTGATGGGATAATAAGGGCATGTGGGTCAGATTCATTCAAGAAGTGTTTACTTTCCAAAAACAGAAAGAATGAATATGTATGTTATATGCATGGAACAATATCTTTTCCTATGTTCAATTACATGGAGCATCAACTATTGAACTGCTAACAGTACTTCATAAAAACAGTACAAAATTTTTCATTTTGTTCTTATTTTATTAAGGAATATTAAGGGTATTTATTTATCCTTAAAAAAGGGATCATGGAAAGTTCAGCACCTCTAATTTCACTTCCACAATGAAATTTTCAAGCATGCGGCAGAAACCCAAGTGGATACCCTACAAGTCCTCTACAGCTCTCTTTTCCATGTTCCTATGTGAGAAGGGGGAACAAGATGCAGGTCTGAAAGAAGAAGCCTTGGAAGTTTGAAAAGGGGTTCACAGCTGGCAAAGGAACAAAAACTTTGAACTCCAGAAATGGCTAAAGAAGAAAGACAATGCTGGGATGCAACAAAAAGGGCTCCAGAGAGAAGAGATAAGAGAAGAACAGACAGATCTGAAGGAAAAAAAAATAACTCCAGCTGATACTTAAAGTAGTGGAATGATCTAATAGAATCTGTCTAAAGAGCAAAATTTCAGGAAGAGAGGAACAAAAAAAATTGACCCAGTTATTTGCTCTTCACAAGGCTCGTAAAGGTTTTAAGCGTCCATCAAAAGTTCAGGGGATGAGCAGTGTGGCATAGCAGTGTTTTCCAGCATCCTGGTTTTTTTTAAAAAAAATTATAGTCAAATCCCAAGGAAAGAAAAAGTCTTAAACCTTTACAAAATAAAACTCGAGTAAATAATTTACATGGAGAAATGCAGCCCTATAATCCTTGATAGCATCTTCTCCAAAGGGAATGTCAAGATGGTGGTGCTCTGACAGTCTTTTTCAAAACAAGGTGAGTGATAATTTACTCACACACAGGTATGAAACACCAGGTACAGATACACCAGGTATGAAAAACACCCTTCAGATGACAGTGGTGAAAGAATAATTTTTGTCTCATTGTTCTGTGGCTTTCAAAACTACCCACTCAAGAAAAAATACTGAATCCTAGAATCATAAAATATATTGAGTGGAACAGGACCCACAAGGATCCTCCAGTCCAACTCCTGGTCCTGCACAAAACAGACTCAACAATCCCACTATGTGCCAGCATTGTCCAAACACTTCTTGAATTCTATCAGCCTTGGTGCTTAGATCACTTCCTTGGAGAGTCTTTTCCAGTGCCCAACCACCTTCTGGGGGAAGCAGCTTTTTGTAATATCCTACTCTGACACCATTAAATTTCAACTGTTGTCAAAGTTCCCTTGAACATTACAGATATAAATCTCTATCCAGCCCTGGTATTGCCAGCTGGCTCAAATGATGTTTTTTCTAAAATATCCCAAAAAGAAAAGTATCAGCTTATATTAATAGCTTAAGTAATTTTCACTACTGTTCCCAAATACTGGGATCTTAAAATACAGATTGTTTTGCTCTCTTTTACAACAGCTGGAAATTCAAACCATCAAAGTGACAGTTCAAATGGTGAAACCTTCTCAGAGTGTTTTTCACCAGCTATGCCTGTCTATCCACTTTTAAAAGAAATTTGTATATGAAAAGAATGAAGTTGACAAACAATATTAAAATAGAAAAAATAGGACCAGAATAAACCATTAATTTACAGAACAGGGTAATGTCTGAGGAAGCATGTATAAAGTCCAGCTAGAATCATAGAATCACAGACTGATTTGGGTTGGTAGGGACCTTAAAGATCATCTCAATCCAAATCCCTTGCCATGGGCAGGGACACCTTCTACTAGACCAGGTTTCTCAGAGCCACATGCAACCTAACCTTGTTCCACCAGAGTCTAGACAGTAATTATCCTCTGAGAATGAAATTCCACTTTGAATATTCCTGAGATTTTTTAAATACGCGTTAAGATTTTGATTACTGTTATTCACTCAAACTCCACAAGTGTCACAGAATAAACACTTGTTCTCATCAGTTCAGAGTGTAGGTATGTGTCTAGTTTTTTGATGCTGGATAAAGTGGGGATCAGCCTGAAAAAACTCCTTCTGACACTTAATTGCTCAGCTCCCAGTTCCCGACTCTACCCTGTAGAAGAATTAGGCTTAGGAGGGTCATAATCACTGCTCTGGTCAACAGCATGTCCTAGAAGCCCTTGCCAAAACAATTTCAGCTTTGTGATGCAAAGACCATGTCACGTTTTTATGGGACATTCTTTCCATGCCCAAAACTTCAAAGAAGAGTGTCATTAATGTGTTGAAATACACAAATTTTGGGGACTAGCCATTGATTAAATCTGTCATTTCAAACATTCATTAAAGTCACAACTGTAGGGCTTCAGATATGAAATGAAAACTTTGGTGAACATATGCAGTAGCCAGGGGAGTAGCTGGGCATGCTTGTGTATCTGCAGCATTAGACTGAAAACCAACACATTTAATGTATCCCTCATTCAAAGTAAAATGCGCAGAGATGAAAATATGTCAAGAAAAAAGTACTGTAAACTTCAGTTAGGTATGCCTATGAAATAGGCATATGAAATATGCATATGAAATATGTCAAATCAGTTGTATATTAATGAATTTAAATTTTTATTATTAATGAGTCATGAGATCTTGTCTTCCCCTTTGCTTTTTTCATTTTATTTTTGTGAAGATGCTGTTTCACAATTACTTATAGGATATTTTAGCTGTTTTCCTTTCATTATGCAATGCAATGAAGTCACAGTTCATAATGAGATCTTCCATATGCTACTGCACTAGAATAGCCGTAATTTACAATCTCAACACATTGATTTTGCAGTTAAAATAATATTTCCTTCGGACTATACATATCTAATTAAGAAGGCAAGTTTAAAGTAGTTAACTGACACTGATTTCTTTTAAAACAAACATGGTGTCTTCTCTCAATTGAAGTGAAAGAGAGGTTTTACAAATCTGACACTTTATAGAATCATAGAATCACAGAAAGGTTTGGTATGGACTTTAAAGACAATTTAATTCCAGCCCTCAGCCATGGATAGAAGTACCTTCCTCTAGACTGAGCTGCTCAGAACTCCATCCAGCCTTGGCCTTGACCTCAAGAAGAATGTCTCTCTTTTCCTAATCTTTTCAGGTAGATATTTCAGGGCTTTGAAAATGCTAGGATGTTCAGAGGAAAAGTAGCCATGATATTTATAGGTTTTTTAATTTAAAAGTTAAGATTAAAATAAAAAAGTAACAAATAGACCAATTTCCAGACTTAAATAGAATATTTCTGAGACATTACAAAATATTTTTCAGATTAACAGCAAAGAATTTCAAGGGAGAGAGTGAAATTTTTCAGAATTCCTGGGATGACTCTTGTCTTCTTGCAAAGATGGTAAAATATTCTTCTAAATATATAATATAATATTCTTGATTGCTTCCATGTTAAAGAAAAAAAGGCACCTGAGAACAGTTTTTAAGAATCAAATATTTTCCCTTGTAGTAGACAAAACCCATATAGATAGTAGCCTCTATTGGTATTTATGTAAATAAATCAACAATCAAATGTAATGATTTTAAAGTTTCCTTTTACCTAATTTAATGATCACTTGCTTTTCTAGTATTTTCTATGGAAGTACACTGAGAGCTTTCAAAAATGTATTTTCTGTTAAATCCTAAATATTATTTTTATGAAATTTTCATTATAATGAATGCTTAATATTTATATTCCAAACATATATTATAACACTTTTCTTCTAGAAGCCCAGCATGACTCTGTAGCCCAAAATACTATAAATGACAAAATAAAGATTGTCTGAATGTTTAAAGAGAATTTCAGAAAAATTTACTTTAAAAAAATCAAGTACTTACAGCTTTACTAAGAACAAAGATTTCAGATATGTTATGACAACTTTTAGAAAGTACACTTGTCATGTGCTTTGAAGATGTTTGTTCTCTAAATACTGTCGGTAAGAGTCCATGTTATGTTTTTGCCTCAAGCATTCTTTTGAAATACCAAGGAGTTTAGTGTCCCAACTTTTTTTCACATTATGTCCCAAGATTCCGTTGTTCTGGAACTTTTTTCTTGTATATTAAACCTGCCTTCTTTTAGTGTTTAGTCTATTTCTTCTGACTGACAACCCTGGGAATACTGTGCACATGGAAATATCCATATTGAGGCATAATGAAAAGAGCTCTGAAACAACAAAACATACAGAAAGGTCCAAACTTTGCCATGTAATTGGAAGCGCTTATAAAGACCAACAGTGAGAAAGTATCATCATTAAAATAAAGCGGCAGCAGGTTATCTGTCTAGGATTGCAAGGTTTGTCTAAAGACAGAAGTTTAAAAGCCTGATCTTCTGAAGCCTGATACCCATTAATCCCCATAGTCCTTGCAGGAAAAAGCACATCACAAGAGGGTTGTTTAAATTGTTCAGAGATATGAAGGCAGACTAGAAAAAACTTTGAGACACCTCAAGTTTTATAAGCCCCCACATGACTCTTCCCAACTTACATTACTTGGAGAGAAAGTAGAGCTCTTGGGTGAAGAACAATGCAGTATTGCACTGCACATGCTGCAATAACTAAACCTCTGAACTGATTGGAACAGGAGTTTATATTGAAAAGATTATCTACAAGGACTGAATTTTGTGTGCTTAGCACCCAGCAAAGCTATTTGTTCATCCCTTGCAGTAATCACACATGGGCAAGAACTCCGCACGCGAGGTGGAGGTGCAGTCATTTATTGCGCAGCCAGAATCCCCTAAATACCCACACACAACAGGATATAACATCATGTAAACAGGAAAGATGCTCACCACAGTGTCCCCCAATCACCTGGGGTAGTGCACAGACATTGCCTATTATGGTAACAGGTAAACAACACCCTATAAGGTCACAAACTACAACCATCACCTCTCACAGGTCCAGCCCTGCCCACAAACCACAATCCTCTCTCCGCCCATCCCTGGTGACCTGGATACAGTCCCAGGGTCACCTCCGGGCCCAGGAAAGAGGCTCTCTCTCCGGCCTTCAGGGCTTATCTCTCTGTCACCACACAGTGTAACCCAACATCCCTAAAGTTATGGTGGTGTTCAAATCAAGTCTTAAGTCATTCTTTCATGTTGGAAGCATTATTCCAGTTCTTCTCTACCCACTGCTCATCTTGCTCCTTCTCACCCTTCTCAACCTATTCTGCAAGTCCCACAGCCCTCAGAGATCTAACATTAAATTTTTCTGGCGAGACAGATTGGTACTAAACATAATTCAGAAGATATTACAGCACCCATTCACATACATGATTTGTCCAAGGTGACACAGGAAACCTCAACGCTAAGACATGAACAGATGTTTTCTGAGCACCCAATAGAAGCTTACGTAGTGTGGTAGCACAGACTCTTTCCCATGGGAATTTTTCTCTTCTCCCTGTGTTCTATAAATAAAGATAAGGTTTGGATGTTATTGAAACTGTCTCTGGAAAGATGGGCAGTTCAACCTGGCCTATGGGCCTAGGGGGAGGTTTTGAATTGACCCAATCCGGAGAAACTTTTAAAAGTCTATATAAGTTTTAGAATTAAATAATAAAATCAGAATTCCGCCTCGCCCGATCCAGTTTGGTTCTTGCACTCGGCTAGCGCTCAACAGCGACAACGTAGAAGATGGCCTTCTTTCCAAAAAAATACTCTTACCCCAGCAACCTTCAAAAAAAGCTCTTAAACAACTCATACTAGGAAAAGTAATTAAAATCGAAAGAAGCTCAGGGAAGGCAAGAACACAATTCCTGTTTCTTAGGAGTTAAATATCTGGAGGCAAAATCAGGGAGATAAAAGTCTACAAGATTTACAATTGTATTTTGGCATCTGACCAGCATAACCTTTGTTTTTTCAGTTTCTTTCTTAAATTTCATCCAAGAAACCTTCTTCATATTTTGCAATCAATGTAAAATAAACAGGCCAGCAGCACCTCACAAAATCTGGTCCAAAGAAACATTTCCATTTCAGGTTTTCCCTTGACTTTTCCTCTTCACCATGCTCTTTCCCTTTTCCTTTTTTTCTAGCACGTTTGAAGAGAAAAAAAAAATAAAACAGAAGTTATATCTACTAAGCATGTAAAACACTCATTCAAATAAAATAATTGTAGTCTTAGAGAAAAAATTAATGCTTGTTTGTTTGGATTTTTTTATATGCACTGAAATAAATTAATATTGGGCAGTGAAATTCTGTTGTGGTACACTGATATGATCAAAACACAAAGGTGCTTAAAAGTAGTTGCCAGGCCATCAGTGTGGTAAATGTTTAAAAAGTAGAAAAGCAAGATAAACGCTGCCTCCAGATATTTAGAGTTTAACTATCTGTGGAATCTCTATTAGCCCCAAGACTGCCACAAATTTACTGTGGGACACAGTGAGTTTGTCTTTATTCTGTCCCTGCACTACTCAATGCAGTATGTTAGAGATCATGTCACAACTCTGTGGCTCTTCTGTGGTTTTTTTGCCATGTGTCTTGGGTTCAAACCCTCCAGTTCAGAAAACTGCAACATCAGCCTCTAGAGTGCTGAAGATCACTGAAGTTTCTGTGGATCTGAAAACAGATTTACAGCTGAACAGCACCTTTCTCCTTTTTTTTCATGCAATAAATACAAAGCCCAGGAGGGAATACCCTGACTGCTCCACTTTTCTGAATATGTTATCCACCTTGGAGAGTTTCACAGAGGTGTGTGATGACCAGGATGATGACTGCCTGAGGCAGAACTGCACTAGTACCTTCAGCATCAATTGTGTTTTACAGCCTGGTTTTATTCAAGGCAGTAATAGATGTGAAGGAATAAGCTCTGCACAGAGAGAACATTGCCAGAATTACTTCCTTTGTCATCTCTGAAAGGGTGGTATATATACATTCAGGTGCAGTTCTAGAAAACACACATACATCCTGCCAGAAAATCTCCCTGCTTCCTGCAAGACAAAAAGAAACAGCAAAGATGGATTGGAACCCAAAGTGATCTCCCTTTGCTCGTAGAGACAATCTCCACATCTTTTCCAAGGAACGTTGAAACCAGTTGCAGTCAGACTGCAATGGAGACGTGCCTTAAAGCTTATGCAAACACAAAACAAATGGTCTGTACATCACATCCTAAACTGCTTTTGTAAAAGGTAATAGAGAAGAAAAAATTCTCCTTCGTGTTAAAAAGTATTGAGCCACAGCAATTTTGTTATATGGGAAAAGGAAGACTAACAGAAGCCAAAATACAGATGATTAATAAAGGCAATTTGATTGAGAACATTTTCAAGCTATTGCCACATTTTATCCATTTCATTCACATACTGAATCCAAAGCAGAGCACTGTAACCTCCACAACGGAAAAATTAACTCTATCCCAGTCAATTTCCAGATAGAAGTTCAACAAATGTAGATTCCCTTTCTTTTAAAGCCTACAAAGCAGGGCATTTCTATACAAAATGCCTTCAACAGAAATTCAGTTTTCTATTGGAGTAGATTAAACCTTTCTATTAAGCAGAACCCAAGCAAAACCAACATAAAAGCCAAAGACTGAAAAATAACTAAGGTTAACTTTTTTCATAGTACTGGAAGTGGCACACTTCCAGAGAACTGCGACTGCTGTGGTTGTCAGGTCTCTAACATGAATTTTTACATGAATAGAATTCAAATAAATTTAAATACATCATCTGGGCAAATTCATGTCTTTTCAAAACACCATTCTCTACCACAAAAGTACCAAAAGACTTAATGGTTTGACACTGGACCTTTTGGAGTTAACAGAAAATTTAAAAGTAGGGTAAACCAGCAGAAGACCTGGGCAATTAATTCACTGTAAAACATTTCAAAGTTTCCTAGAGAGATTAAACAGAAAACAGCTTTAAAAATGTTTTTTGATAATTTAAGTTTCCTATTTATCCTGGGAAATCACACATTTAAGGAGAAAAAAAGCCCCAGCAAGAACTATATTTAAAATGTAATAGTGTTCTTAGGAAGCTCCTTATCATTTCATGAAATTTTAGTAGTTGACTGGACTCTTTTTGTGATGGATATGAATTGTGGAACATAAGATTTCCAGATAAACATTTTTCACTTGAACTGAATGGGAAACAAACTGGATAAAACCACATGGAAGTTGGCTCAGACAACAAGAAATCCAACAAAATTAATAATACTAAACTTTCCAGATGAAGAGCTTGTCATGTATATGTCGATTGATGGCTGTAAACTCATTCCACACTCAGAGGACAAGAAAGAAAGAAAGAGAAAAAATATCACAAACCAGAACAAAGAAACCGCCCCTCCCCCAACCCTGAGCAGAGTCACGTAGTTGGTGACTCTACAGAACAATCAAAGCAATAACTCATTTCCTCATGAGACAGTGATAGGAACTGATGTTGCATCTGACAGGTTCACCAGCGTCAGCTCTAGGAGCACAGTTCAGCCTGTGATCATCAGCCAGGAAACGACACTGCTGCCTGTTTGTAGTTCCTGCAGACACAAACTGCAGGATGTGCCACAGGGCATGGGACAGATGGGTTTGGGGATGCTGCAGGCTATACATACTGCAGCTGACATGATTCTGTTCTCAAGTCACTTCCCCTCTGACAATTGTTTTTGGACAAAACTGAAAATCTAATAAAATATATTGGACCTCCAGGAAAAAAACAACAGTACAACAACAAAAAAAACCCAAATAATTATTCCAGCTAGAGTAAAAATTATTTGGGAAAAAAATTCCAGCTGGTGAAAAATATTCAAATACAAAGTAATATATGACCTCAATAAACATTGTCATTTTGAGGCCAGTATTTAATCACAGGCATTAGTGTTGATATTGTCAAGATTTATAGGCTGCATGAAGTAAAAGTTTCTCATTTACAAGGTGAATATCCTTAGAGAGGCTTAAATAGCTTTTTAAAAATGTAATTTTTATCTTAATCTGTCATTATTTGTTATTCATATAGTGTCTTGCCATCTGCCAGAAGGATCACAAGCATATAATAAACCAAAGGGAGTGAGGTTCACTAGTACCCTTGTTGACAGGCTCAGCAATAACACAGAAGGAATGAAGAAATTGAACTATAATTCTACTCTTTTAAGCAGTGGAAAACCAAAGCAAATTTCCATCAGAATTGATAACACTTTTAAAAATTAATCCCCTGCAAGAGGTTTCCTCTTTGAAAATGAAAGACATTAAAAAAAAAAATCCAGTGTATAATTCCGTCATGTGTAAGTAACAATGCATTAAGAAGGATTCTCTATTATATAAAGAGGTAACTTAATGCAAAGGAATATTTTGCTTATTATCAACCCTTCAATTTTACAATTATGCAGGCTGTTAAAAGCTGGACTGAAAAGATCTGGAAAATCCTCTTGGCTTGTAAAAATTGGAAGCGCAGTGGAAAACTGGAGAAAAACTGAAGAGCAGATAAAGAAACAGGCTTTTAAACAGATCAGAATTATGTTAACATTTTCAGTGAAACACCCAAGCTCTCTATGTCTGTTTTTCTGCAAACAGAAGTTTTATTTTTCCTGCAAGAAAGTTTGTGTCTCATAAAGAAAATTGTATGAAATTACTTCAAATTAGTTTGATACATTATTAAACTGTGTTTTCCTACTCGTTCGTTGCGAGCTCCCACACCACTCACGTACACATCTTTTATCTCTGGATTTGTTTGGTCTTTGAGCTTTTAAGCACGATATTAACTTGTCTTCTTGCCAAAACTATTTTGTGTTGTCTTGTTGGTTTTGTTTGGGTTTTTTTTCTTACACTACTGACTTGTGTTGATATAAAGTCAAAATTATGTTTTATTGAACACTATTCAGCACACAATTGAAGGATAATATTCAAAATTATACTGAAAATAATTACACCTTATCTCAGTGCTACAAACATGGACATGAGTTGTTCCACTAAGTTCATTGATCCACTTATTAAATACTTAAACAAGTAATCTACTTTCAAATGAAACCCAATTTTTGTTAAAATCTTACCTTTACATATTCCTGTAAGTACTTTTGCTAGAATGCAGACATTCCTTTCATCATCTACCTTGCCAAGAATGCTTCTTCACAGGCTGCTGAGAACTGGTAGTTCTGGAAGACTCCTGAGTTTGAAGTCTCTCTGGGATTTGAAGATTTTATCAGCTGATCCAGAAAACTAAAAGTCCTGGTCAGAGTTTGCTGCATGATGTTGCTCCTGAGAATTAATACTGATTGCACAAGAAATACCAGATAATTTGTAGGTTTCAAAAGAGTGAAAACTTACTTTGAGAGCACTGTAAAAGGTAGGAGTACATGTACAAGGAAATGTACACGTTTTGATTTAGCATGTAAGTTAAAATTGAAGTCGAAAAGAAGCTATTGTACATACTAAAAATGTTGGTTTATTTCCAGTTATTACTTAGTTATAACCATTTTAAGACTTTTTTTATCTTTCTACTTCAGGAAGTGTATTTTGCTTTGCTTCATAAAAAGTAATGAAGCCTAGAAATATAAAAAATTTCATTCTAGAGCTTTTCCATTAAACGTTTGCAGAGATGTTAGAAGAAACAGCCATTATTGTATGCAGATTATGATGTAAATGGATCAGAGAGGTTTCATTGGATACACCTAAGAACCACTCTATTGTTGCACCATTTACACTGAGGAAAAAGATTAAACTGAAGCACTTCAAGAGAAAAAAAGTTAATATCAGTAATGGAACATTTTGCTTTTATACTTTTGTCTTAAAATGCCCCATTTTCTTTTGTTTCTGTGCAGTTGTTTTCCTTCTTCCTCCTTTTTCTTTTAATGTTTAGGATGCTTCTCCAGAAGCTTAATGAATATTTTATCTTAATGAATATTATCTTAATTACATGTTTTGCTTTAGCAAACATATTCATTCATCAGGCAGCTTCTCCTACATACAGATAGCCTTAATTCTAACTTTTTTTTCCCTATAAACTTGGTCTGGTTTCTTGAAACAAAAATTACTCAATAAATTGTTATATTTTCCCGTATCAAAGGCTTATAGATACAGGTATATTACGTTTTTTCAATCTTAAATTATCATTTAGCTCTAACATCCCTTATGCCCTTTTGTCACCCATCATCCCTATTATAGAAACTTAATTTGTAAAATGAGAGTGTGCAGTATTAAAAAGCATCACATCTTCTGCTAGTCATTATTACTCAGGATATACAGACAGTTTGAGCAAACATCATTTTGAATGGAACCATATCTAATTAAATTAGAGTTGAAGAAGATAATACAGTCCTGTTTCTAAGAAAAAAAGGAAAATTCAGAAGCAGTTCTCACTGAAGTTCAGTTTAGTTCCCTAAGATAATTATTATCTTTGAGTACTTAATTTTTAAAATTCACATTTTTAATGGAATATAAACTTTCTTTTCCACAAAAGAGGGTGCTTTACTAGTGCAACTTTTCCTTCATTATAGGATGGCATTTTAGTATTAGAAAAACCTTCATACCTCACTGTGCCTGAAAAATTTAATTTCTAACAGCTAACTCACAAATTTTAAGTCCTTATTTTACAATGGGGCCATGAAAATTCTCTATTGCCCCTGCAAAATTATTTTCAAATCCTTCACACCGTAGTGAAAAATTTTCCACACAAGTTAATCTTCTATAGTGACCGTCTATCAGATGTTTGAGACTTTTATTTCACTAAAGGACATTTTCTTCTCAGAAAGTCCAGAAACATCCTTTCAATACATAATTCTATTTTTAGTGTTTATTTTCCTGATCTTTCTTGCTCTATTTTTGATTTATCATAAGAACCACCATTTTAAAAAACTTCATATTTGTTTGATATAATGCACCTGATTAAGCCAGCAGAACACTTCATAAGAGGTATGAAATAAGTACACTTTTTCCCTACTTGTGCTGAATCTTCTGAAGAGAATCACAACTTTCACTCAGCCTTTTGGCTTCTTTTCTGCTGTAGCTCTACGTAACTAACACAGAAGTAAAAATTATTGCATATCATAAGGAAATGGGTCTGGATGGAAAACTTCATCAACAGCTGTGAGTTGGGAAACATTTGAAATTATTTTTGGGTAATGATTATGAACTATAATTAGAGTTTAAAATTATATTATGTCATTGTAACACGGGAAAGTTCCAGGTTTTGTGTTCTTACACTCTTTCCAGTCAGATTAAAGTATTTGTTATAATTAATAGTCTAAATGAAGATTTGGAAATTAAGGCTCTCCTTATCTACAAAACTAGCTTAATAATGTAGCACAAATAATTGCACTATTGCTTTCTTTCCTTTCTGGAGACTGGAATGAAAAATAATTATTTTTCAGAAAATTCAAGTTAAGGGGATGTCTATCCATACTCTAGTATCCATCTTCTAGTGTGGACAACAGACGACATTGTATGATGTGACGCTGACCCTTGACCGAAATCCAGCCAAATAAATAATAATCACTGAGAAAAAAAGCAACCAATGCTAGTTCAAATGGTAATTACTGATTCTAACTTTTGACTGTTGAATGCAGATACCTCCGAAAAACCCACTGATGTGCCAGCTTGTATGTACCCAATGATGGACCAGCATTTTCATGAAATATTTGGGGGGTTTTTTGCTATTGGCAATTTTTCCTCAGCATTTCCTTATTTTCCTGCTCTAGATGCTATATAGGTTTTCTGCTACTTCAAATCACTCAGTCAACTACTTTTAGAACTGAAAAATAGTTCTCTTTTCTTCTCTCTTATAAACTAGCAATCTGCAACATCCGAGTAGAAACAACTGAAACTGAAATACTAAGAGTCTGATATATATTGAAATAATACATTCAAACAATTTTTTCACGAGATATTTCATGGGCACAAAGCTAAAACCTTCTGCTTGAACTCAAATAATCAGTGCATTAATGTTTTTTCATTATTTTTCCTTTCAGTGTTCTTTATATTAAATCTGATTCATCACACAAAAAACCACAAAATGCATTGAATTACTATTTAATCCTTATGTCCTCATAGCAAAGAACTGTTTCTGAATAATCTTACCTCCTTCTAAATGAGACATGTATAATTGAATATTTTTTTCATTAGCAAACTTCGAATTTAAGTTGCACTTCTCTAATCAACTTTAATTTTGTTCCCTTAGTAATGCAACTTCTAACATATCATACTGGAAATGCTAGCCTCTGTGGGAAACAAGACTGCTTGAATCCATACAGGACACTGGTTTTCCTGACTATAGTTGGACATAATTTCATTTTTCTGAACTGTTTGTAAGATTTTGTCTTTCTCTGTGAAGAATGGGATAAAAAAGGAGCAAGGTTGTTACACATACTGATAAAATTGTGCAGGGCCATGTTATCAAAGCAAGAGTGTCTAATGTGTCAGGAATTAGATGGATGTGACTTGATTTTACTTCATAAGCTTTTGCAAAGGTCATTCAGAATATCTCTAAGAAGTCCCATCATTTTTGATGAAAACTTTCAGATCATTCAAAGTTTCAGTGGAAATTGGTTATTTTTTGAATATTTTCTTAACAAGATCTTATAAGAATTTCAAATATAAGGAAGGCAAATAACTTTAACAGCACTTCACTGTAATACCAGAGAAGTGAGAGGTACATATACCTAAACAGGTTTGTCAGTTTTCCTTATCTCCTTTGAGAGTTTTCATAAGCCAGTGTTTTGACTGTTTAGGGATGAATTTATCATTCTTGAATATGTTTAGAATTTTTCAGGCCCTTCAAATTTTTTTCTGTCTTTAGAATTAAATTAAGTACAATTAAATTGTCTGGTATTTAATTACTAGCAATTTATAATGCAAAATAAATCATGTTTCCATTAGAAAAAAATATTGTTACAAATTCTCAATAAAAAAAAGATAATTTAGTGCACCAGAGAATCAAAGTTATTAAAGTCCTTCAGGCTTGTTACATCCAGACAGCTGATCAATTCAAAGTAGAAGATAATCAGTTATGGTCATATAATAGTAATTTTCCATTTCAGTTGCAAGGAACATGAATCTTATTCTGTTTTCCTATGGTCCATTTCTTTGGTGCTACAAATATCATGGTCACGATTACTTAATGCCAAGCCTACACAACAATAAGGGATATTTATTGAAATATTTACTACAGGGACATTGACAAGATGCATAATGAATTTCTAAACTGCATTAGCATTTTATCTGGTCATTCAGGTATTTACTCTGTTTGATTTTCTCATAATTTATGTCATGTTTTTAGCATGAAACCTTATCAAAAAATTTTTTTGCAATGTACAGGCAGATTTTAAATATACAGCAGACACATTACTGAACTGATATTCCTAATGTGGCTGGAAATACTTATAATTAGTTTTCATTAGTCTAATTGAAATTGTTGTAAGTTGGAATTTAATCACATATGCCATCATTCTAAACAAAGAATTAGTTACTGACAGAACAATTACGTTTTTTTAATGATCCTGTATTCCAAAATGGTTAAGAGTAAAATAATTCATTTTATACAGATACACTATTTTCCTCTAATTTTATATATGGAACACTTACAAGATAGATGAGAAGCACACTCCATTAATCTGTACTTTTTATGTTGAGGGAGATTTGTGAATTACAAACTAAGTAATATTTGAGAATATTAGTTAAGGTATGATTGAACAATATATTTCTGAAGGAAATGTACCCGAAAATCATTACACTGTTGGATAAAAGCTTGATAAAACAATTGCATTTTCCAGAGTTTACTTTAATATGTCATGACAAGCTTATTAAAAAGTGAAAAAATCTACTACTTGTTAGAGGCAAAATAACTCCTCCCATTNGAAGTGAAAAAATCTACTACGTGTTAGTTTTCTATTTACAAGTGTCATTTCTCACTGGAAATTAAGTACATAGAAATGGGGTGGGAAACATTCAAAAATAAATTCATAAACCAATCATTTAACTAGGTTGCTATTCTATTTTCCATCATTTTTTGGAACTATTTTGTTGACCATAGGTTTAAACTTTGACAGTTATGCTATACAAAGCCTTTTCTACAATGAAAAGTGACCAGTGGTACCAAGATTTCTTGGAAACTTTCTGGGAAGCCCATTCCAATTGTATTCATTAAGGAGGAAATTCACATGACCATTAAATTTGCATTATAGAGCACTTCTGGTTTTTTAATCTCTTTTTCTGACATTGTGAGCAACTCATAGCTTATAGGATTCACTGAAAGTTAATAAAAAATATACATAAAAAAATTGGAATGATTGTTTTATACAAGGCACTCTGGAGAACATCAAGATAATTTCCACTGATGCATTTAAAAGTTTCTTAATTCTCTTATAATACACAAAGTAGCTAGTAAGAGGCAAAATAACTCCTCCCATTTGAAAGAAAATGTCCACACGAACAAGAGCAGACATTTAAAAAAATATATAAGTAAATTTAAAAAATGACGGTGTAAACGCAGTGTCGTCGTTTGCCCATGTCAAAGTGATTTTGAGCAGTGAGTTGAAACATGATGTCTGGGTGAAACCACTACTATCTTGTCTAGGTCTGCCTTGAAGAAAACTCAGGCATGTAATTCCTTCTCCTGATCTCTCTACTTACCAAATCCTACTGCGGAAGTGTTGTTTTCCATCTCCTTCATGGGACTTATAGCTTCCCACAGGTCAGTCTCAGGTGCCCATCTTAAATTTTAGGCATACTGAGAACAAAGTTCAGGTGCAGCATTCCTGGGCAACAAAATCCATCTCAGTAGAGTTTGATAATCTCAAGGAGTCTGTTTCACTGCCTCATGGCATATTAAACACCCATAAACAGAGCTGTACACCATCCATGAATACTGCAGTAAAATGAGTCCTACTCTATTTTTGCTGAGACATTTTAGAAAGAGACAACCAAAAAACAATTGCTCTAGACCTGGAAGAAAAATGGATCATCATCATCATCATTGTTTTGTGTTTCATGTATACTAAAATAGTTTCTAATCCTGGAAGGACAGTATTCTAATCTTGAGGTATCAAGGTATTTTTCAAGCATGTATTAATGTGTTTTCCATTTATGAAGCAAATAAGCTATCTCAAATTTTGTACTAGATTGTAAACAAGAAGGAAAAAACTCTAAAATCTTCAGATATGGACTATATTCACCATGTCCATCAGTTAAGCCAATATGTTTGGAAAAACATTTTCTGTACAAGTAAACTAAAATAGAGAAGCTGAACTTCAAAGAACACTAATAAAAGGTAAATACAACTGAAAAAGAAAAAAAAACCCAAAACTGGACTATAAAATGCACAGAAAACTTAATTTAGCTATTCATGCTATTTTGGTCAATCCATAAATTATTCTCAGACCTTCCATTCTTCTACAAGTTTCACTTCAGCAAAGTTTCTTATAAGCAGGATCAGCTGTATTTCTATGGACTCTTCATTCTGATAGAAGGTAATCTTCAACACAATTTGTATTCAGACAAAATACATTAGTAGGAATGCTGGCTGTAGGCCAACTGTACTATTGCCAAGTGTACTATTCTTAGATACTCATATTTGTAAAACTCTTCTGTATTATAAATTAATTTTGTGTAGTCTGCAAGAAAATGTATTGTTCTTCATTATATAGGTATAGAATTGTCACAGCCAATAAACCAATTTCTCTGTAACTATTCAGAATGCAAATGTCCTCTAGCTGAAGGCTATTATCAGTCAGAATACAGAAATTTATGTAAGCATTATACAATCATTATAAACACTGATTATGCCATTTGCTATGTTCTGATGGGCCATTGCTCTCAGAACTCTGCACTCATAGTACCCAAAGTTGTCTCTGTTTTGGTCCCTGTTACTGTCCTGTAATCACACTAAAGCCAAGAAGCTAAAGAGGACATAATATAAACATGTACTCATGCATCTTAACAAAATTTCCCATTAACATTTATCAGAATAACCTATTTTCAGTTGCTAACAATGGCACCAGCTGACACTATTAAGAGTAACATATGATAAACATTCAGATGGGGTTGAAATTCCTTTACTCTAAATGTTTATTTCTTCTAAAATAAATAAGTAAATAATCTATGTTTGTAGAGGGAGGCAGAGTAAGGGCTCACCATCAATGTTTCAAACGATGTGTCTACGCTGGTTATACATCAGCTGAAACTGAGAGGAACAACTCTTCATGATCAGTTGTTGTATTGGATTTGCATGCCGGGTTCTGGTAGCAGCAGGAGGGCTACAGGGGTGGCTTCAGTGAGAAGCTGCCAGAAGCTTCCCCCATGTCCAATGCCAGAGCCAATGCCAGAGCCAATGCCAGCCAACTTCAGGATGGACCCACCACTGGCCAAGGACAAGCCCATCAACAATAGTGGTAACTGCTTGGGGTGAACAGATTTAAGAAGGGAAAAAGGTTGCTGTGCAGAAAGCAAGCAGAGATGAAGAATATGTGTAAGAGTTCCAAAATATGCCGAAAAATAAAGGCTAAGACCAAGACCTGGAAAGCAGGAGACAGTGAGACAGCACAAGGAGCCACAGATGAATAAAAGGGATGGCACAGTTGCCAGACATAAGAGACTGGACTAAAACTAGATGGTGAAAAAGTGTGGGGCAAGAAGAGGGGGAAGGGGAGGGAAGTTGCACTGAAGTATTAAAAAAGAAAGAAACAGTATTGATTAAGCTGAGGTCATCAAGACCAGAAACGTATTATGAAATGGAGGAAGTAACAGAGGCATAATCAGAAAGTGTCATAAGGAGGCACTGGATTCAGACAAGCAGCTGGTAGACAGGAAGAGCTGAGTCTAGTCAAACTGCAGTGGCAAAGAAAGCATAAAGATCTGGAGAAACAGGCAGACTTTGCCTTTTCTGGAGTGCATACCCTCAGGAGCTGAGGATGGGACAGGATCCTCCCTCCTCAGTTCCACCTCCAGAAGGTGGAGGAGACTTCGACCGGGGCATCCTACAGCCTCCAGGTGGTGACCCACTATGGAGTTACCTTATTGAAACATATTCTCTTCTGGGAATCATTAAAAAACTGAGATGAATTTTCATCAGTGAACCACATTCATAACCTAATGAATGATTTTATTAGTACAATTTCACTTAGCTGTCAGCTATGAGTGCAATGTGTTCTGTACCTGTCCCCTTCTTTCTGCACCTCTAAGCCTCATCCTGCAAAGAGTTACAGAAAAAGAGTGGAAAGTAACCTGTGAGAGTGTAATTACTGGGAGAAGACATGGTTATAGAGACATGTTTCAGGTAGAGAACAATGGAGAATGAAAAAACTGGATTTTGTAGCAGATAGGAGAATATGGAGAAGGCATATTGGAATGGAATAAAAATGATGGGTTCTTCTACAAATTTTGAAACAAACAAATTCATTGTTTTGTATAATTTGAATTGGGGAAAGAATATGCAATTTATTTGTTGTGGTTTAAAATACAGTCCCATAGGAGCTACTATAAAGAAAATTAACTATATCCCATCCATAAGCAGCACACTCTTCCATCTTTTCCTTTATAACATTTTTTAAAATTTAATTTCTAAGTCATACTAGTATCCAGCAGTGTTAGAAGAGGAATAGGAGATAAAAATGTGTTAAGCCAATTGTTTTGCTGTAAAACTGAAATTAAGATATGCAGAGTATGTCTTAATTGCTCAAAAGAACTCACAGGTTTTACTTAGGTTCATTTTTGGTAACTACGGAGAGGTGAAATGGGAAAATTTATAGAGTACGGGACTGATGTAATTAAAGATAATATAGAGTTGATGAAGAGTGCTTAGGCATGACTTCTTGCTTCCATTTTTTTAATCTCTTGAGTAGCCAGTGCATGCCTTTTAACTGATTTAAATATTTACAATTAAAAGTACACCATATTTAAATACTTATTCATAATAAGAACACATCACATGATGACTTCATTAAAATATGAAAATGCCACAAGGTTTTTTCTCTTGTGGAAATTTGTTTAAATAACAAACAAAGTTTGCCACCAAAATGTTATTTCCATTGTTCTTCTCCATGAAAAAAGATTTCACACAATTTCTCATCTTTTGCAAGTCCTCAGCTAAACAGGATGTTTATAACTAGGATGTTATATTAAAAAACCCAAACTCATCAGTTGTGCCTTTAAATTTTTCTTGTGGAGTTCTCTATTTCTTCAGTTGAGTGTCCTCTTCTCAAGCAAGAGATGCACAGTTTAAGACTGATTAAGACTGAAACCAGTATAGTTTTATCTGCAGCACTCTTTCAACATTTGTCTGTGGCAGGAAATGTTCTTTTTTTTTTTTCCATGGCATTGTCTGTTGTGTGGAACATTCACTCCAGAGCTGGACTCAAGATCCTTGTGGGTCCCTTCCAACTCAGAATATTCTGTGGTTTTGTGTAGCACAAACAAGGGCAGAGGGGAGAGGAAGAGCGCAGTGTGCCTGTAAAAAGCTGGTAGTCAAGTGACTTCACGACAAGTGAAGTAGATGCCCAAGATGTGTTATCTGTATTGCTTATAAAATAGGCTGCAATTCCAGCATAAACCCAAACCGATTCTGGCTTTTTCCCTTGAAACCAAAATAATTGCAGAGGGGTTTCACCAATATTTAAAATACAACAATTTTTCAGATGCACTTTTGAAACTTAAGTGGTCCCAATTCTCTCATGATTTAACTTGGCATAACACCATTGCAGTCAATGGGCTGTTTGATTTACATCAGTAGAAGACCTGGCCCATTTATCTTCTCTCTCAGTTTAAGATCAATTTGCATATACTTGCAAGTAAAATATCAATCACTGTTTATGCCTTGTCAAGCCTGGCTGAAAGTTTACAAATGTTATCTGAGTTTATGCATATAGGTGTACACATAAATACATGCAGTTACAATTACCACTGTCTTACCTGGGGTGAAAAAATCTCCAACAATTAGAATTTAGGTTTCAGGAACAGAAGCAGGAGTCTATAAATTTTTTGTTATTATTCTCTTTGCTCTATGCCATATGACCTTTTTCTTCATTTCTTTCTATGCTGGCTACACCTACAGTCAGCAAGCAGGATCTTGACCTATTTTTGCAAAGATCCTGGTATCAAGCAAAAAAAAAAGTGTATCTGTGTGAGGAAAGAAATGGAAATAATTAAAATCATTTAACAGAACATGGCAATGTAATATTCAAAAAGCTGAAATTATTTCCCTTTGCATTCTGCAGTTCCAGCAGTTCTCTCATGGCCAGCCCTTGAGTTTCTGCATTGGCCAGAGCAGCCAGGACTTTGTCCTCTCAGGTTTAACTTATGGTTCATCTTCCTTTCCCCAGAGGCAATTTCTTTGCTTTCTATTTGGTTAAACCCTCACAGAAGCCTCCCATCACAGACAGCAGTTCACAGAACAAGCAGTTGCTGCCACTGTGTTGCTCACAGTGTGTCCATTAATTCATCAAGTAGCTCCTCTGTATTTTGTTTTTTTTGGTTTTTTCATCTTGCAAAGATATTTGGCAGATGCTGTCTGTTACTGTGTATTCCTACTTCTAATACATTGGTGCACACTGGTCCTTAAGCACATGTGTAATAATCATAATTTATAATCATGTTTAGCATTGAAAAGTACTCTCTACACCTTACTGTTGTTTTGTCTCCATTTTTTCTTCCTAGATGCCATAGTTCTTGCTGTATTATATAACTTAAAACATGCTACTCATAACCAAAACCATATGGGAAAAAAGTTAAACATTACTGTTCCAAATAATACAGTTAGAGTACTTCGCTTACTTTCACCAAATAAGCAATGTTCCAAGTAGCCTACAGATTCATTCCTGAAGAGAAGTTACTTTTCTTTTCAGTCCAGAAGAAACCAGACAGCTTTACTTAATCAAAATTTAACCATTCTGCTCTTTGAAAATAAATAATCAGAAAATTAAGTGTAAGAGTTTATAAGATAGATTTTTCCTCACAAGGCCAGTGTATTCTTCATGAGTGACCTGTATTACACATGATTTGCTTCTTAAAAGGAATAATATTCACAAAGCATTTCTACAGGAATAGGAAATAACTTTCTGTATCTTACAGTGATTTTCACAAGATTCCTTTTCCCTTGGTACAAGAAAAACTTACAGCTTTTGAGTGCTGTTATTTCATTGTAAGTAACTGTAAGATTCTAACAGATCCTTATTATATTAACCGCTGTCTAAATATGAAACGATATTATTACTTATATCACCATCTGGTAGACACTTTCCAGACAGAGAAAACTTCTACCTCTGGTACAAGGACCACATTCAATAAGTAGAGGAAATTAGTGAAGATGCAGCAAAAATACTCCAAAGAGACTCAGACTATAAATCCTTTGTGAGTATAGCCATTGTCTTAAAATGCTTTTTAAAAGGACAGTATCTTTTAAAAGGACAGTCTTTTTAAAAGGACAGCATCTGTGCATACAGCTCAAAGAGATGACTTTATATATTGCATATGATAAAACTAAAGAAAAATGGATCTTCATTACTTTTGCAGTGGTAAGAAGGCTGAGGATGGGGTTTTTTACCTTTTGCACTTATTTTTTAATACAAAAAGTGCAGACAGATACTTAAGTGGTAAAATATTCTGGTGAAAATAGGCAGGCCAGTTGTTTAAAATACAAAAGAAGAAAACTGAAAAGCACATGAGCTATGCAAATACTGGCAATGGAACTGAAATGTAGCAGTAAAATAAAAAAAAAGCCCCAAGCAAAACCTAAAAGTAACACACAAAGATGAATTCAAAGGGTGAGAAAAGCAGTCCTTGCAAGAAAGAGATACTCATATTCAGAAAGCTAAGAAAACCACTAATTGTCAGAAATCAAAGTGGAATAAAGTCAAAAATCAAAAAAAGCTTTTTGCTGTGGTTAAAAAAGTAAATATAAGCCCATGAATTTTTGAGAGATACTGAAACTATGATGACAGCACAAAAACTCCAGCCACTGAGAATTTTTTTGGCAAATAAGTCTGAAAAATCACATTTCACTGTTTTTCTACAGTACATGGTTATATATAATTATTCAATATACAGTATTCTTTCAGTTACGAAATCAAAAAAATAGAAAAAAACCCTCAGAAGAAGTCATGAAAGAAATCAAAACACAGAATATACTGATATTTTTAGGTGCAACACTTCAGATCTTTCTTCTTTTTCAATTCAGTTTCATAAATTATTACTTTTTTTAGCTATTTTTTTAAAATAACTTTTTCATTTGGTTAACTAATTTAGAAACTACTTTCACCAATTCTGAGATAGGAAATTAGCTGAAATTGATTCTTCCCCATGAAGAGTTTCAATGACTCAGAAAATTCCACTAAGAGCTATTAAGTTCTTATCAGCTCTCCTGCCAAACCTTAGCAATATTCGCACTTTGTATTAAACTATTGATTCCTCTGCATTGAAAGGCTGGCAATGGCCACTATAATTATGAAGAAAGACTATCCTAGTATTTTTGTCCAAAGCAAATATGAAAATAGGCTTTCAGAGAATAATCTGGCTTCTGTACAAATCATCATTATATTTGCATGTATTAAGAATATTTAATTTCTGAGAGTATAAAGAATGATACTTAGATTGCAAGAATAGATCGACTTTGAATTGAACACAACAAATTGTATGTATCATTTTCATTATCCTTCTCACTTGAAGATAACAGTGCTCTCACAACACTCAAGAACTGAAAGTATCTTACATTTGTTCAGTTGGTATGACTGAAGGATACTTGTTGGGGATTTTAAATTTTTTTGGGATAGCAGGATACAGTGCACTATGCCATGGAGAGAAAAACAAAGGAACCTCAGCAGCTCAATTAGATGACTCTTCTGTTCTAGATTAGTAACACAGACACTGTTGCCTTGAACAGTTATGGTGAAGACCCAGTTCTGAGTGGTAATCAGTGCAAAAAAAATATGGACGTTGATTTTGGTCAAGAATCAACCATGGTAGATAAGTTTCTGGAACACGAAGTTTTAACATTTTGGGGAAATTTTAAAAAAAGAAAGAAAGAGACCTAGAAATGAATATTACTCTAGTTTACCTTCAATCAGTAGGATTCCTACTCTAGTACAGAATTAGGTGAAACATGTTCTAAATTCCAGCACAGCATACAGATAATTCCTGGGGAAAAGAAATAACAAAACAAACAATCTTGCAACAAAACTCAGCTTCACCAAAAGCATCTGTTGTCATTCAACTTCAATTCTTTTGCTGATTGCCAAAGTCAAATCCCATTTATGCATATTCCCTTTAATAAAATATATAGTTAAGCCAGAACATACTGAAACCAAAAGACAAGTATCCATCAGCTTTAATAACTTTGAGTAAGATCTGTACACAATGAGTTCTCCATTTGCTATTTAACAGCATTTCCAATAGAATAAAGGGTTGTTGTTTGCTTTTTTCTGTCTTTTCCAGAAAAATAAATAATACTTTTATGAAGAGAGGACATGGGAGAGAGAAGGTCATAACAATATATTTTCAAAGGTTTTTTGCTGCTGCTGACCAAAAAGTTCACAATTATGGAATATAGTAAACAGACTCTCAGGTACTAAATTGTCTTATATATTATTTCTGATGGAAATATTTTATGCATTTTTTTACTCTATGAATATTTTTGTGCAATTTTTTTCTCTTTGATAATGTGTTTTAGAACATTCTGTAAATATTGTTTCAATAGTATTTAGCTTCATGAAAACCCTGAAAGATGAATATGTGTACAAAACATTAACTTATCTTATGCTTAAGAAAAGACCAGAAGGTCCTTTGCAAAAGCCACTAGGATTTTTTAGATTAGAAAAAGCTTATAGAGCTTCATTCATTATGAATCCCCTGCATTTCATGAGCAAAATATTTATTCAGCATTTCAACAAACAAAAATCTTTATGCAAATTTTCTGCTAATAGCAATTCATAATCTTATAATTATCTGAAACTCACTATTGCTCTTACAAGAAAAATAACAATCAGCATTGGACAGACTGCCAACGAAGGAAAGGAACATACAAACATACTAACTGTGTGTCAAATAGATCAGAATTAAAGTGAGGAGTACTTACAAACCACTTTTATTATTTAATATTTTATTTTGTTAAAAAAAAAAGAAGTTGAAATTATTAAACAGCATTACGAATTTCTGGTGGGGAACAGAGAAGAACAGGAAAATCCCCATGATAATGTGAAAAAATTGAGTGAAGCAGTTAGAACACTGACATTTCACATAGAATACTTCCATAAAGCTGATATTTTCTTTCTTTTGTAGCAAAGCTATCAGCATTTGAAATAATAAATATTTAAATATCATTTAAGATGTCCAAAATGCCTATTTGGCATATACTCTATAGCAGAGTGCTATAGATTTCAGTAATGGTCATTGAGCAATAGCTATTGTGGAGACTGAGCTATTCTGTGACTTTCTTATAAATAACACTACAAGAAAGATATTGAGGGGCTGGAGCGAGACCAGAGAAGGGCAACAGAGCTGGGGAAGGGATTGGAGCACAAGTCTGATGAGGAGCAGCTGCTGGAGCTGAGCATGTTTAGCCTGGAGAAAAGGAGGCTCAGAGGCGATCTCGTCACTCTCTAAAACTCCCTGAGTGGAGGGTGTAGCCAGGTGGGGGCTGGGCTCTTCTCCCAAGTAGCAAGGGATAGGTCAGGCAAAAATCATCTCAAGCTACACTGGAGAAGATTTAGGTTAGATATCAGGAAAATTTTTTTCACTGAAAGGAGTGTCAAGCCCTGGAACATGCTGCCCAGAGAATTTAAAAGACGTGTAGATGTGGTACTTGGGGGGATGATTTAGTGGTGGCCTTGGCAGTGCTGGAGGAATGCTTACCCTTGATGCTCTTACAGGTCTTTTCCAACCTAAGTGATTCTGTGTTAAGAAACAGGACTAGATCATCTTTATCTATATATCTGTATATCTCTAGCTCTCTAAGATACCAAAGAAATTTAAGAGAGAGAGAGATGGAAGCAATGATGAACAAAGCAGAATTCCAACGAAAACATGGGGTTTGACATGGTATAGAAATTCCTGGTGCTGGAGTTTGTAAATCATATAGCAAAAAGAGAACCAACCACAGCACAAGAAAGACATTCCACATAATGGCAGCATGAACACAGACAAAAAATTGTCAGTAAATATGGACAGAGTTTGCTTTAGTATTGCTACAGTGATTTTACTTCAAGCAGCAGTTTCCAGAGTTAATAACCCAGAGACGGAAGGATATTAACCTTTCCTCAGCAACAAAAGCTGGACTAAAAGAATGTGCAGGTGCAACTTATTTGTAGATTTAACTTTTGGTTGTTTTGGGTTTTTTTCTGACATAAAATATCAATATCTAGTGCCCAAAGCAAAAAGATGTGAGTTCTAGTATTCTATTTCAAATTATCAACATGGATGCTTTGATATTTTTCTAATATTTTAGGTCTGAAAATCATGTTCATTCTTTTCTACCCCCAAAACGGTGCAACAAACCCTTACAGATAGTTATTGCACCCTATCTCACAAAACCCCAAAATCTGATTTACAGTCTCTTTCCTGGACAGTATCAAATCATAACTGGCAGCAACAGAACAGAGTTACAGAACTCCTTCAGACACAGCTGGTTAGTGCAAAGTATCAAGATGGTCTTGACAAAAATACACAACGTATTATGTACTTCTAATTTTAATTGTTAACTACCCTGAAATATTACTAATAAATAAATCCAGATATAAATAGCTGAAATTAAAATAAGCATGCTTCGTGTTGTTCACAGGTTGACACACAACATGGATAAATTCACAGAGAATTTTTTTCATCAAGGGCAGGGTAATAGAATGTACAGCTAACAAGACCAGTCATAAATCCCAGTTCTTTACATCACAGTTTGCTCGGCTACACACTCTTCAACACAGCATGTATAAAAGTCAACATCATGATGGCTGCTTGAAATTTTTAACCAATGAGTCCTTCATAGCTTGTGCACATTTTTTAGAAGAGGAAAAATATAGTACTGCAATTACTTTTATAAAGCACCAACCTGGTTTGTAATGGAGCAGAACTGACTAACACGGATCAAGATTTCATTTTGGAACACACAGCAGGTCACCTCAACATTTAATTGATTCAGCTAAAGGGATCCATGAGCTAAAGTCATTATGACTGTATCCATACTTTTCAAATTAGTTTTACATATATACATTTGGGATTATTATTTCCTGCAGACTTCCTTATTTGTCATGGTGGACTTCACCTAAATGGCAATTAATTTTATACAACAAGAATGGATAAACAATACTTAGTTTAGAAAATAAGTACAAGAATTTAAAAAAAAAAATATTTCTAAGAATAAAAAACATTATCTTTTAGGGGTTTTTTTCCCTATCATTCTCATTCTGTATCTGTCAGAAATTGTATTCCAGATCTAGCCTTTGGGAGGTTGAGAGGAATCCCCAATAGTCTTGGACAAAGGTCAAGGAGGAAAGAAATGTTTTGCAAATGACATATTCATATTGATCTCTATCAGTCAAATTTCTATAAATTGCTGTTGCCAGCTGCAGCTGAAAATGCACATATCTGCTTCACATTTATTTTAGGTGATCACCTAAAATCTTGACAACAGAATAAGAAACTTCCCCCACACTAAAATTTCCCACACATTAAAATCAACTCCATAACTCTAAGAACATAAGGAAATCTTTAGTCATTCAAGGAGCTATTGTATTAATATTTCAAAAATTAATATCCTAGCCAGATTAAATAATTTATTTCAAGTACTACTTGTCACGGTACTAATTACTTCCTTTAAATCTTGGAAGCAAAAATAATACAGCTATAAATGTATCGGCATTACAAAATACAAAGAATTTAATAAAAATCATATAAACTTTAAAAGGAAGAAGAAAATGCCTGACCTTCCATCTCAAATTTTTTTATAACGTAGTTCAATTTATTATCATAAGCACAACTTGGTTTCAGTTTCAGCAAGGATTTAAATAACATGTAACATTTTCAATTTAAGACAGGAAAGAAACAGTAAGTTTGCACATACTTTTTTTTTAAGTAAGTTTATTAAAAAGTCATGAATTTAGGAGGTAGAGAAAATAGAAGTTAAAGTTAAAGGGATAAAGTTATAAGCAGACAGTGCCCTAGTTTTGAAGCCTGTTTAGAAATCTTCACAAAATGTAGTGAAAGCAAAGGCATTACTGTGTATGGCATATGATTTTTTAAAAATTTCTCCATTATTGATTTAAATCATTTGAAAATAAAAATAAAAATAAAAAAATCAAAAAGGTTTAAAGAAACACAAACTAGTACATTAGCCCATAATAGTTATCTTTTCTGTTAAAAATTAACAACCACCCACCCACAAACACTTCTTTGGAAAGCAACTGATTCCTCTTTGTCTTGAAATTATGATACACAGATCACCCTGAAATCTTATTCAAAATCATCCTAATTATGTGCTCCTGGATATAACATCCTGCCAGAGATTGCCTTCAAAAAGGTGTGTGAGGAAGGCAGTAAAAAATGGCAATTGAAGGCAACCTCTGGCTCATTAGAACACCCATTTCTAGCTTCTCATAGGAGTGAGGTGACATAATTTTTTGTTGAAACTGCAGCCAGTTCAAGACTCTTCTCATATACTTATGAAAAGCAGAACTTGGTACTGTGATATATAAGTACACTAAAAGTCATAGGCAAAAAAATATTAAAATAAAAATATTTATCTCAGTACTGGGCAGAGTTCTAGTATTTCCCCCCAGCAAAGAAGCATTAACATTTCTGTTGTGCTTTGAGTAACAATTTAACTTTACTGTCTGTGATTAAACTACATTTTCTATTTTGCAAAGGATGTCTGCTGGTTACTTAACCAAGTATTTTCAAATTTCTTTGTGACTTCTGTATGAGAAGTGCAATTTTTGAGTAAAGCAATTAAGTGTTAACATTAGATTTATCCCTGTTCTCCCCTCCAGCAAAAAAAAAAATCTGAAAATGCATTTTTCTTTGCCTTTCATCATGGTTTTCAGAGGTAAAGTTTTCAGGATTGTGAGTATCAGGTAAACATACAGCAACTGCACAACAGAACACAAAAGCAATGTATCTTTTCAGTTGCTGTCTATTAAAATAGGGTTTATTTAGCTCCATATACATACCTGTATCCATACAGTATTTTTGCCTCAGTATTCACTGCAAAGTATCTCTATAGCATTTTCTTCCATGTTCATTTAATGATTATTATTTATTATGTTACATGTGTAGCAAATTAACAGAAAAGGTAGAATTCTAAGCTTTCTGTACTCTACAGTTAACAAATATGATAGGCCTCTCCTTACAATTTTGCTATTCAACCAGTGTTCAAACTCTGAATTTATCTTAGGAAAGACAAATTTGCAATGTGTGAAATAATAAATAGTATTTTTAATTCCTCAATATTCAACTTTGTTCCAAATTTTAGCCTCATTTCACTCTATTTACCATAGATTATGTGGACAGATTATATTTCAGTTTTATTTGCAAACATAAGAATTCTTCAAGTTAGATCATATTCATATACAGAAGCAAAGTTAAAATCAGCTTGGATATCAGTCCTAAAAAGCCAAGAATTTTTATCAAGGAACCTATGGAGAAAAGAAAATAACAACTTTGTAGCTTCATTTCAAGATAACAAATGCAGAAGATTGATAAAACAGTACTTTCCCATTTTATCTGCACATGAATTAAGCTGTATGAATCCAAAGAAGCCAAGTAATATAAACAGAAACTGTAAAAACCAAACAAGCACAATGGATGTACTATAAACTGCTACAAAACCCAAGGCCTTATAACTAAGAAAAAGAACACTTTGATTCCCCCAAGCATTCAGAAGTGATCACCTGCAGGAATAGTGTATTTCATCTCATACTTGATTTTGTGTATCTTTAGGCCTAGGGCCATGTCAAATATCAGTGTTTTAGAATTTTATTCCAAATATGACTAATTATATTTTAAAATCTTTCATTTTATCAGTTTGCGTATTATCTCTTTTTATGACTTCTTTGACAAAGATCTCTAAAACTAGGAATGCTGATATTTACAGGATAAGTATTAATCAGAAAACTTTGAGCAACCTATATCTCACAGAAATTTTGTATTAGGATACACAGGCTTAAGGGAAAAGAGTTTTGCTGTGCAGTCTTGCTATGCAGAGTCATTCCACACCTATGAACATCTAAAAGGTAACAGCAGAAGAAGATATTGGACCATTTAAAGGGCACAGAGGCCAATCTCTCTCTTCACCGCTACTGCCACAGCCCCAAAAACCCCAACAGGCTTTAGAAAAGGCTTGTTTGGGCAACTGGCAGTAGGATATGGAGTTTCTCACTTTAGCTCATTACTTCCGAAGACATTCAAGTTATTGCTACATAAAATTCATGTTCCACAAAACGTAAGGATTTTTCTGGTAGCTCACATGTACAGGCTTGATAGATTTTCTTCTGCTCCAAGTGAGCTGCAGTTTACACCTTGTATTTCTGTGAGCAACAGAGTAAGGAAAAGCTGAATACTACAGCAGGATTTTTTTCATGCAGTTGGAGTAGACTGAGAGACTCTTGTACCACCACTTTCTGTGCTACTGTATCGCTGATGGCGATATGAGAGAAGGCCTCCTCCAACCTGGGGGAGGCCAAAAGTCCTGGCCAGGGGGGTCACATGGCTTAAAATAGGCAGAGGAATGTCCTCTGTATTTTGGATATCAACACTACTGCTTTACCAGGAAAGTGTGTCTGGATTGCAGAACCACTTTCCCTAAACAGTGAATTTAATCAAATTTTTTTTTGAGAAATAGGCAGAGAAGGAAAGGAAACAGACTTATAAAACATAAGCAAGAAAAGAGAAATACTTCTAAATGCCTTTTCCTTCCCCGACTCCTTTCCTTTGTTTTCATTAATAAGTTGTTTAATTAAACTTTCACTTTGTTCGTTGCACAGCCATTTTGTTCTAGAACTCTTTTAGAAATAAGATGCACTTTGGACAAGAGGCTAATGAGGCTGGCAGCAGTATTGTAATTCTGTGTGGAAATGAGAGAAGACATTGCTTCCACCATTGAACAGACCAAATTTAAATACTTGTTTACAAAATCACTTTCATTAAACATTAGAGAAATTTGGTTCCCTATGTCCATAGGAACAAACCTCATCTTTCTGGATATGGAGAAATTCAGTACACCCCAAAGAGTTCTAGAGCTATCAGGTTCATCCATCCCCTGTTGAAGTGCTTAGAGACAAGGACAAAATGTTACTGTAGGGAAGAAAGAGCTTTAGGACAAGGTTTTGATAGGAAGAAGGAGGAAAGGGAGAAACCTGTCCATGCAATATTATTTTGGGCAGAAATAAATAAAACCACTCAGAATATTGAAATATGTCAATAATGTAGGTCCAGACTTGGCAAATATCACTATCCTAGAAGGCTAATAAAGCAAGTAATTAGCTTGAAATCAGCCAGGACTTAGGCAGCATCTTTAAAGTAAAAGACGTACTTAATATTCTTATTCCATTAATAAAGTGTGGTCATATTTTTTTAGTTTTCTTGCTCTATAAGAGGTGACAGTACAGAACCATGGGCATCTCCTGACATGTGAGATTATCCCTACTGATTCATGTGAGTTACTGCAAAGCTATTTTTGATGCTAATATCCTTAACACATTTTGAAAAGCAGTAGTATTTGGCTTAATTTTTATCATTTTACCATTTTCAACATAAGATGTTATTGCATAGATTTCATCTTTGAACACAAAAGTCAACCATCTATGTAGTATGTTAAAGGTTACGTGCTCTTCCTTAGGTCAGTACAGTTCTGAAAACAATTAAGTAACCATAATGTTGGCTTTTTCATTGCCTGTTATTTTTACTAAGTAGCATATTCAGAGGGCATTTATTACATTTAAATTCATTGGCTCAAAATACTCTCTAGAGACTGATTTTTAAAATATTATGCATATTTCCCATGCACAATTGTAGAGAAACACTGCCCTCTTCTGTCAAACTAGAATGAATTTCCATAGAGACACACTTCAATTTGGAAAACCAAACTGGATCAGAACAGATTAAAAATGCTATTTTTTATAGAAATAAGACTATGTGCTATGTTCAAATAACATGTTTGAAAATGTTCATTACCTTTTTTGTTCTTTCTACTCAATCAGCAAAATTTCTCTTTTCCCCAGTTTGAAAAGACATTTCAGAACCCCTAAAAAATGGAGATCTATTTTAACAGTTTTGTTTCATAAACAAGCACATGAAATTCTACAGTTACTTTCTTGTGCGAGTAGATCTACTTATGACAGAAATTTCACAAATCCAAGTTCTAATTTTTCCTTCTTTTGAGATTTATCTACTGTGATCTCTGATTATTATTGTCGTGTTATTTTGCCACCTTTATCAACTTACCGACATTTTCTAATATTTTGTTTCTTCAGAGCAGAAGAGTACTTAATATCTTGTGCAAACATAATAGCTTTACCAGCATTCAAAAATGGAGCAATATTATTTTTTCAATAAAAAGCAATATTTAATTTTCAAAACAGTACCCTTCACCCAGCCTGCCTTGAATATTCACGGTCTAAAGTGTGCTTCTGACATCAAAATAGAAAACCTACTCTGAAAAGCTACTCTATTAGCTCATTTCACTAACATAGTTATCATCAAAGTGATCAATACACAGAGTAAAAACATCCTCACTGCTTTTGCCAAAGAAAATAAATTTTAAAAATAGCTTTACACATAAAATTCTGTACCTGTTACCTCTTAAAAAACATGTGAAAGAAAATACAATGAGGAATAAACAAGTGAGGTTTCACAAGCATTTATAAACTAAAATTTAAACCATTTTAAGTTATTTTGACATATAATGGTTTCCTCTAAAGCAATTTTGCCGCATTATTGAATTAAGATATTTTTGATTGCATTTGTATCCCATTCCTTCAAAGACTTTGAATTTTTTATTTAGTAAAACCTTTGAGATATACCTCTTTGGTTTAAGACATTCTAACAAAGCACCTCATTGCCTCCAAAAGAGTTATTTCCCATGAACTGGACCTTTCTGCAGATGTGCACAAATATTGCCAACTTGAGAATCAAATTTTTAAAATTTAAATAAAACATTTTAACAAACACCAAGTTCTCTGCCAAGATATTTAAGATTTATATAAATGCATCATAATTAAAATTTCAAAATAAAACCCCCACATTAGATCATCTTTTCACTAATGGTTAGTATTTATGCTGTAATTATGAATTTGAACTCCTTTTTAGACAATGCTAAGCAAATGACATTAACTGAATTTCCATTTAAGTACATAGTTTCAAACTGGTCTAATATGAATCCAGAGAAAATCCATTTCAAATGTGTTTGGCTTTTAGTCTCATGTTTACTTCCAGAAGTTTTTAGGAAAGTAATTTCAATCTACCTAAAGTATATGAAAAAAAGTGACAGAATTTTCCTCCTATATTTTTGTCTCCATATAACAGTAAAAAGCTCTGTCTTTTGGTTGCCTTCAAGCCCTCTGCAAATTGTAGATTACAGACTCTCAGAGAACTCTACAGAGAATAAATATAGGACAAAGAGTGTCTTATTTTTCTGGTCTTTCTCTTGCTGTTCTCAGCAGGTAGTGGGACTGTATTTTACCTCTTGTAGTTTCACACTGGCATTCAGTGCAGAATCTAAACATTTCTTCCCTCCCACTGCATCATACGATTATAGTGTTACAGAGCATTATAAGGCTTAGGAAAATAATGCTGAAAATAATTGCATGTAATGTTTCAAGGTTTCTGAAGTGGAAAACCAAGAGTATTCCAATCAATATTCCTGGGGAAAAAGTGCCATCTTTCACATGTGCACGTCAGTATTTTTAAGCTTTAAAAAAGTCTAGAATGGCAATTTTATGAAAAGCTATTCTTTTAAACATCGTCCTTGAGGAATACATTTGGACCCAGAAGAAACAGGGGAGAAAAACAAAAAAATAAAGACTGGGAAGTCATATCAGAGAAAGGACAAATACACATATTTTGACAATGCAAAATTTTTAGACAAATTTTTATGAATAAAGAATGTGGAATGGCAATACTTGCTAATAATAAGTAATAAAAGAAATGGATTTGAAACAACTAGAAGAAATATGTATATGGTCAGAGAAACAGGAAAAACTAATATTGAAACAGTGAGACAAGACAGCTGCAAGTAAATTCATAAAGCCTTAGACTCCAAGATGAAAAATTGTTTAGATATTTGAGGGGTTAGAGAGCTACAACCCTGTCAATAGATAGTTGGGGGTTTGGAAAAAAAACAACACCCAAACCAAAACCAAACAACCTGAGTTATGCTTCCAGGTTAAAAAAGCAAGCAAACAAGTATGTGTCCAACTTCCATTATTCAACCAAATCCCATCCATTGTAGGAAAGGCCAACAGGGTAAAAAAAGTGCATGAAAGTTAGGCAACAATAAAAAAAAACAGAACAAGAGATCATGCCCTTGTCAGAATTAATAAAATGCCTGCTACAACTTTCAGTAAAGGCGGTCTCCAGTGTGATAAGATTTGAGGTGTGATTGAAGTTCTTGTTGTTTGCCTGCTCTTAAATGTCAGACTAAGGCAACACAGAGGCCCACTTCTGACAAACAGACAAACTGGAAAGTAGACAGTTAGGCAGATAATGTAACAAGGAAGAGTTTGCAATTGCAGTCCTTTCTCATCAATTACAAGCCTTTACAAAGAACAACATTCAGCACAATTGCAGCACACAGATGTAAAGTCACTATTTTTAATAGGTCTCATTAAATTATTGCATCACAAAAATCATCCTTTTGGTGCTTATTAAATATTGACTTGCAAAAATAATTGAAATATTCATGTAAGTTTCCTTAATAACGTGAAGATATTGATACTGATAATCTTTTACAATTATGGATGATTTTCAACTACATCATTTTTTTCTAGATTTCCACAGGACTGCATATTTTTTTCCTCCATTAGAATTTCTAATCCAGAACTACATTATGGCAAATGCATACAGCATTTTGCTCAGGAAGGCTCCTAACCATTGAGAGTAATTAGAATACAAACAGCAAGGCATTTCTTGGTCAATAATGTGTTAAAAAATTTATTAAAATAGTTCTTGGTGTAAAGGTTGTACACAGAATTTAATAAGTTCAAAATGTCCATTTATCTTGATTTTATCAGTGTATGTTTCTGTTGCTTAAATGGTTAAAGAGGTTTCTTCTATTTAATTTTCCACTTAAAACTTGTCATAGTTTGAAAGACAGCTGTCTGCTGAGGAAGATGGGAAATCTCCCTTGGAAGGGAAAATGTGACCCCCTTCCCTCCAAATTATTATAACTTTGAAATCATGGGGATTTCAGGCAAAGATACAGGAAAAGGAATAGCAGTTCTTTACTAGTATACATCTAAAGAGACAAACAATCAACAGCACCGGCAGCAACACCAAACAGCAGCAGTGACCCAGTGCCAGCCTCTCTCGGCTCTCAGGCCCTTTCCCCTTCGGTGCAGTGACGCTCACAGCCGGCAGGGGGCGCTGGTGGCTCCCGGCCGGGCAGGGCGGGTGCGATGGTTCCCCCGCGCCGGCAGGGGGCGCTGTGGCGCGAGCTCAGCAGCCTCTCCACATGTGGGTAATGGCGGCACAGCCGGCAGGAGAGAGGGAAAAAGGGCTCCTTCGCCAAGCTCACAGAGGCAGCTGATCCTGGTGCCCCTCTGGATGGTGAAATGGGCTGTAGCAGGAACCTCAGAGCAGTGGCTGGAACGGCCGAGGCGGGCACACCTGGGGTGATAAACAAAATGTAGCAGAAACTCTGCAGCCATAGCAGGAGCTGCAGGATATCCCGGCGGGCATGAGGTGCTGGGTTAAAGTGTAGCAAAAAAACCAATGCAGTGTCAGAAAAACAGTGGGGCTGGATAGCGGCAGCCAGGCTCTCACAAACAGCCAGGACACGCTCCCTCGGAAGAGGGAGAGGGGATTCGGGTCCTGGGTTTTCCCTTGAGGCACCCGAGTAGATGGTGAGAGTCTTTTCCAGTGAGATCTGGTGTTCAATAATGTCCCAGTTCAACGGCTGCTCTTGTGAGCAAAGCCTCACTCACAGCAGAAGCAGTGAAAGACAAAATTCCGCAGCAGCAAATTCTTCCCACAGCAACTGCCGACCGGACGTCTCCCCTCCAATCTGAGAGCAAGAGAGAGCAAGGAGCTGAGCCCAGGCCCTCACGCCCTGGCTAAAATCTTGTGGTATCTCTGCCCTTCCCAAGAGAAAGCCCCCCAGCTTAGTGTAGTCAGCTGCACCCTTCCTCCTCCTACTCCCCCAGAAACCTCTTTTATGTATTGGTCGTTCCCATCTCTTAGGCAACAAAGAGAGAAAGAAAAGGAAAGAAAAAATAAAGGAAAAATCCTAACCTCCAACATAACTTTTCAACATTATTGATTACCAATATTTTCTCAGAAAAAAATCAGGTAAAGGAAAGCCTCTGTATAGAATACATCAAATGTGATCAAAGTATTCATCATTAAATAACTTGCATATCCCATTCAGACTAGTTATACAGTATTGGACATATAATACAGAATCTTCTTAAAGAAATTGTTTTTATTTCAGAGCATTTCCTTGATTTTGCTATTTTATTTCACTACTCTCTCTTCCCCACACAGTGACTTTCAAAATGAATTTTTTACTAATAGCATAGCTAAAGAGAATACAACATATGTGTTCCTTGAATTTTTGTTCAGACAAAATAAAATTCTTGTTTTCTTCACAGTTTGCTGAGACACTGTGGGATACAATCCTTACCCTCAAGGAAAGGTGATGAAAAAGTTAATGAGAATAACTGCAAAAAGTAAGCAGTGCATGCACTGCAAATACACATGCAAAATAGCGGAGTTTTGTCCATAAGATAAAAGCAATTATCACTCATAATCAATAGCTAAAATTTTTAACTTAAAAATCTAAACTTCAACCTCCCAATGAGATGGAAAGGTAGGAGGAAAGTGTGTTTCTGATTAGGCTGTTTTAAGTAAGTTGTTGCAATTTTCTAAATCTATACTTCATAAATTACAATTAATTTTATGGCTTTTAGAAGCAGAGACAATCTGAATATGATGCCTTACAATACACAGTTAATCAATAGGAAATGGTTTTTTGCAATATTTGCTTGCTTACAATGTGTTTTTGTAATAATTCCACAGAGTGAAAAAAAAAAACCAAACAGGCTCACAGAGACAAAATGTAGGGTTTGGGATCTGCTTTGTTTGTTACTCAAATACCTCAAAAGAATATATGTCCAGTGCTCTGTGAGATTATATATTGCCTATGCTGAGGCTTGCTAGAGTGAGGCCTAAATTTTAATCTGAAATGTTCCTGATCAAGAGCTTTAATTTGAAATGTTAGCTGAACAATCACAGCCAAACTCAATGCTCATTAAACACCTTCTAAGTATTTTATATGGAAAAACTTCATAACTTCGTAAGTCTGTTCCTATCTTTGATTATTAGGTCTTTTCTTCTCAGAAAACTGGCACAGCTCCCCATAGGATACTGGACCACAGGAGCAGGTCAGTGTCCTTGAGGCTCCCATCTGGAAGTGGGCATTTCCTGGTGACCCTCAAGCAATGGAAATTTTGTGGACTAGAATTTCATAAGTAAATACGCAGTTAGGGAATAAGTAGAGCCTCTTTGCTCTTCTTTTGCTGTGAAGGGTTGGCTGAAAAGCTTTCTACTGTATTCAAAGCATTTTCTTGTCAAAGATGATGAATGATGCTAAAAAGAAAAAAGTGAGACATGCCTTAGGTATGACTTTATCCTCCAGTTCCCTTGTCAAGGGGGCTTCATTCTCACCAAGATGCCTTGTAGACTAGCACAATTAGGTTTAAAATAAATTTGTATGCATAAGTTGAAAATATTAATTCAAATAAAATTCCACAGGCACCATGGTGTGATCAACAGGGTACTAGATTGTGACACAGGGACCAGCTCAATTCTGGCTTTGCTATTGGCCTGATGGGTAACCTTGAGCAAGACACTTCACATCTGTGTTTTCCTGTTAATCTTTTAATCTATTTATACTGTGGACTTGAGGAGGACATTGTCCCTTGTTTCGTGTTTGTATGGCGTTTAGCACAGTAGGACCTGCTGTAATCTGCTCCTGATGTAATTCATAAAACTAAACAGCTAATACAAAAAGCAAATAGGTCTAAGAGACCATACAGAGTTTCACAATTGCTAAGGACAGAACCAGACCCAAAGGATTATCAGGTTTTATTATGCCATGAGATTTAAACCACTGGCAAAGTTAAACCCATCTGCAAATTCCTTTACAAACATGCAGTCTTCCAATGACCATACTATTAAGAAAATTAAAAATATAATCATAGAAAGCAGTGTGATGCCTGTCCACTCCCCTTTTGTGTTCTGATCTAACAAACCAAGAGATTTGCTTTTCCTCCTGGCTCAGCCATCAACCTTGAAAAATAAAAGAGGAACCTGAAGATCAATTTCGATTCCTTGTATTTAAAAGAGGATCAATACAGTTAACTACTGCATTTTCAGCACATTCACATGCAGTCTGCCACTGGTAATCATGCAAGAGCTAGAAAATAAATTGGGGATCCTACCATAACAACCCTGTGCTGCTGATGGAGAGGACCCAATTATTCCTTTGCATGCACACATTGCATCTCTGCAAGGGTATGCAAGGAAAGCTGTTGGCCCACATGACAGAAATATATTGGCAGTGACAGACTGCCAATTTTTATATATAGACAAGTCACTTTTCTCACATATCCACAGATAAAATTAGTATGCTCAACACCATATAGCACAGGATGAATGTCAATGATTGCAGAGAAGTCCCTCAGGTTAGGCTTGCTTCAAGTGGAAAGCACACAAATCATTCCCAACATATCTTCAAAGTCTGACTGCCTAATTGCAAGTATGAAGCAACACTATGAAACAGAGCAGCCAAGAATATTATATGTAAAACTATATCTATGTGTTTATTAACAACAGATTTTCTATTTTGACTTTTTTTATCAGGGTACTGAAGTGCTGCCAATTTGTTCAATGACGCAGTCTTCTCTGAAATATCTGTTCTTGCCCAAGACAACTAGTATTTCCATTCAATTTGTAACAGAACCAAAGATGAGCTTATCTGAATAAACTGAATGGCCCTGCTAAATGAAAAAGTAGTTACTGAAAAACAAAATAGCAAAAAGGATAAAAATTAATATATTCCAGGATTACAAAATCCATTTGTGGCAATCTCAGTTTGAAATTGTAACAAAACAAATGTTTCATATATATTCTTTCTGAACAGGTGCCATAAATTCACAAATTAAATGGGTTGGACCATGACACTGTTTATTAAAAATAAAAGGTGGGGGTTTTTTAATGCAGAGGAAGTTTGAGGTCTATTTAACGATAAAGAATATGTTTTTCATACTCTTCTGAATGTCTTCCTGGGAATAGAGTTTTTTTTACTTTCTAGGGACAGTCATATGAAAATAGTACTCAAATAGGCAGCATCTACATACTACAAAAACACCCACGAGCTCAGTTTTGCTTTGTGCTAGTCCAATGCCCTGACTCCTTACTTGGGTGAGTCAAGTTTTGTGAAAAGGGGAGAGGTAAGGAATTAAAATTGATCAACAAAACAACACAGAGAAATACTTTGACATACAGACACTAAGTATGAAGGCAAGCTACTATTTTTCTGAGAATCTGTAGAACTATCCTGTTGTCCTTGATTCTGCCAGAATTTGTTCCTTACATCACAGTAAGAGTTTAAATGTAGCTTTCCTAAGATTCAGGTGTTTCATTTCATTTTCAGGGGCCACTTGGATTTTTGTGATGGATAAGTAAACCTCAATAGATGGCTACCTTGTTTCATATGATGTAATAAACTTTTTTCCATATTTGAGTATTTTATTTGAGTTTTTAATAATTTCTCTGCTTTGACTAGTCTCTTTTCCAAATGCCACTGTGCAAATAACCCTAAAGTACAGGAAAACTAAACTAAATTTTATGAATATCTATGTCCAATAATATTTACCACTTTATTACACACCTATTAAAACCTATTAGATGACTCAGCATAAAACCTTAAGTTGTGTCACATTTTCTCTCTAGTTGGACATAAAATACAGATAGAATGGTTAAGGTTGAAAGGGATGTCAGGTGATTGTGTGGTCAAGCACCCTGGTCAAGCAGGGCCACCCAGTGCTTAAAGGTTACCAAGAAAACATTCAGACAGCTTTTGAGTATCTCCAATGATTGAGACTCCACAACCTCTCTGGGTAACCTGTGTCAGTTCTCAGTCAGTCTCACAGTAAAAAAAGTGTTTTCCTGCTTCTGTTTGTGCCCACTGCCTCTTGTCCTGTCAACTGGGCGCCACTGAAAAGAGCATGTCTCTGTCCTCTTTGCACTGTGCCTTCAGGTATTTATACATATTGACAAGAGATCCCCACCCAGCATTCCCTTCTCTAGGCTAAGGAGATCCAGGACTCTCAGCCTTTCCTCATCCTCAGATGCTTGAGTCCCTTAATCGTCTCTGTAACCCTTCATTGGACTCTTTCCAGTATATCCATGTCTCCCTTGTACTGGAGAATCCAGAACTGGGCACAGCACTCCAGGTGTGGCCTCACCAGGGCTGAGCAGAGGGGAAGGATTCCCTCCCTGCCCTGCTGGTAGCACAACTGTTTGTGCAGCCTAGGACACCACTGGCGCTCTCTGCACATTATGGCTCTTTTTCACCAGGAATTCCAGCTCCTTTTCTAAAAAGCCACTTTTCAGTCAGTTGGCCTCAGCATACACATGGAGCTGTTCTTTGTTGTAGAGGAAACTAAGCACATTAAGACTTTCGTCATACATAGAATTCGTGCTCTAAATTTCTAATATATCTGATCTTAAACCAGGTAAGTTCTTTCTTTTAAATTGTAGCAAAATTACAGAATCCCAGAATATACTGAGTTGGAAGGGACCCTCAAAGATCATTGAGTCCAACTCCTGGTACTGCACGGGACCACTCCCAAGAATTCCCCCACGTGCCTGAGAGCATTGTCCAAAAACTTCTTGAACTCCATCAGGCTGGTGCTGTGACCACTGCCCTGGGGAGCCTGTTCCAGTGTCCACCCACCCTCTGGGTGAAGAACCTTTTTCTAATATCTAACCTAAACCTCAAATTTTCTTGAATAGTATAAAAAACTATGCTGGTATTCACCTGGTGACAAATATGAGGAAACTTGGACAGCCAGAAGTAGAAAACCTCATAGTAATCAAACGTCTACGAGATCCAAAGTCTCATTTTTTCCAGGACAGAAAAATTATTATCTTCACTGTGTTGGATACTTCGGGAGTTGACATCTATTAAGAGTGTTTAAATCCTTTTCGGGTTTCTAAAATGAATACCTACTATTCCGTTATTGCCACTAGAAAACAGATTCTAAGTGTTGTTTTTACTCAGCTTTAATTGCTTGAAATTCTAAGTTTCTTTATTTCTTTCCTCTGGAGTTTCACATTTATCCACAGACAGCTTCTTTAAGCTTCCCCATTATCATGACAGCAATACATAGTCACTTAATAAAGACAAGATTTGGTTTTTAGCCAAACAAATTATTTGTTACTGGTGGAAACTCTTCCCCAAAGGAACATAAATGAAATACAGTTTTTACTTGTTTGCATGTCTACTTTTGTGATTTTATCCACTCTGAAACAGTAACTGAAGGAATAAATTGTATTCTGCTAAACTTTCTCAGGTAATCCTCCTTTCTCACTGCAGGTATCTTGCAAGTTAAGACTGGGATATGTTTTATATGTTTTATTTTAAATAGTTTTGGACCCAAAAGCTCTGCTTTATATAAGTTCTATATGTATAAACAATGTATATTTACTGAAAAACCTTATAGGAAGAGCATTAAAACCTATTTTACAACAAGGAGACAAGATCACCTCCATGTAGAAGCACTACAACAGATTCTATATTTCTATGCTCTAATTTCATTAAATATAAGTACACTAAGGTCTGGCAAAAATCCTTTTGGATGAAATTCTGATCTTATTAGAGTTTACAATTTTTTTTTCTCTGGGAAACAGATTTCATACATTGACTGTGTGGACTTTATTTATAACAGTAGATTTATGCATATACAAAATACTTTGAAGATCAGGCCATTAAGCTAGGATATACCACAACTTATTCAATTATTCAAGCTAGAAATTGATTCTAGTGCAATACTCTCAGCTTGTCTCTATTTTACGTCACGTAATTCAACTTGTGCAGGATCAATATGCAATTGAAAGGGAAAAAACTCTCTGTTTAAACTTCAGTGATTCCACATGCTCTAAGAACAGGGAGCTCAAACAGTTTGAGGTATTAGAAGTGTTATTATTGTGTAGCCTATGAGCAGAACCCTAAGAAAAAAAGTCACAAAAAAAGAATATTCATGGTAAAAAAATATTTGATTATTCATACTAAATTTATATTTTTGAACTCAGGCTGGAATTTGAATTGAAAGCATTACAATAACATTATAAGTACTATACTTCCCAATAAGGAACTAATTAATACATCTTCAAATAAAAATCTCAAAAAAAACCCAAACAAGCAAACAACAATTAAAAAAAAAAAACAAAACAAAAACAAAAACAAAAACAAACAAAAACAAACAAACAAACAAACAAACAAACAAACAAAAAATCTACTCTTTATGATAATAAAACAATTTTGCAAACCCAAAAAGATTCCAAGAAGTCATGGGTAGACTTCAGACCAGCATGTGAGCAGTTGGGTGCCCATGCACTCTAAGTATTTGACCTTTTGCCTGTCATTAGTTTATTCTATCTTCCCTCACCATGGGAAACAGCAAGATGCCTATAAAAATTTCTATCAGCAGCACTGAAGTCATTCCCTTCCCCCCCACCTCCCTCATGACTTCTCTGATTTAATAGCCATGGAAAGTTCTGTAAAATCATTAAACCCCTGTAGTTCATAGCATCCTTCACATGCCATAGAAACCAAGATTCTATGGACCAGTAAAATAGTTACCCATTATCCTCAACTTCTCTTCTAGTCATGTCTTGCTTTTAACATTGCTGGGATGATGGAAAATATTTTTCCTGCCCAAAATCACCTTTTTGTACCTGTCACTGAAAGTTTTATGAAGCCATCCATTGCCATCAGCTCATGACAGAGAAAGAGAACTGACTCAAATAATGTGATTTGGGTCATGAAACATCTGCAAAATGGTCACATTATTCTCACTTCATGTTCAGAATCATGGCTGCTTAATTTTCTAACAAGAAATGGCAGGGAGTATTATTTGGTTGTTTTTACTACTATTGCCTATTTTGTGGAGACTGTATAAGCCTCAGACTGAACAACTGTGCTATAAATTAGCAAGTCCAGTTCTTTTTATAGGCAGACCTGTGAAGAAGAACTTTATTCAGACTAAACTAGATGCAGAATAATTCCAGTTGTATAGGAACAACATTTAACATCTAAAACTGTACTTCTTCCTACCATCTCTGGTCACTTCCCATCACTCCTCTAATAAGGAGAATATTGTAGAGTTAATGTGAAATATTTGCAAGGCATTTAGAACTGGAAATCCTCTAATATTAACAGAATGCCTTAGCCATATCACATTTACTTTCTTTTAAGTGAGATTGAAGAAATCTAGAAATCATAAGATGGAGCTCTATAAGAATTCTCAAAAATATATATTCATATAGATGAAAAATATATAAATTTTCCATACATATATGTGTGTTTTTGTGTGTGCAGATGTAAAAATTCTCATTTTCAGTGGGCTTGAAAATGCATACATGTGGTGGGCAGTTGCTTTTAAAAGCACTCTTGACATAAGAGTATCAGACAAATTTAGATGCTGACACAACAGGAACCTCCATAACCATTTTGCTCAGCATGATAGTGCTGAGCATTATTTATAAAAATACACACAGAGAAAACATCAGAATTATCAGATATAGATTATCATTCTTCCTTATAAAAGTGGACTTGAGCTGCAAAACCTGAATGTAAATCATCTAATAAATTTCAAAATATTAGACCTGAAAAGGCAAGGATGTCACTTCATTCATATGAATGTTTTTGTTGGTGGGAAGATGAGACAGGCCTCATAAAACAGTACTTTGTCAGTCATCCCTTTGATAACATTATTAAAGGAAGCATGTGGGTTTCCTTTAGTAAAAGCCAACAGCAATAAATTATCACTCTTTTATTAATAAAACTTCCTGTCTTAGTTCAGGAAAGAACAAAAATTTAAGACCATATCAAGATATTTTAAAAGACAATAATTAGAATTTTTAAAAAAATATGTGTTATTGCTGCAACCTTGTACTGGAGACTTTCTTCCTCTCTTTTACAGGACCCTTACCCTTGCTTCATCTTTCAGAAAATCGAAGAGGGAACATGCACAAACACGTATGAAAATGGTTAAGCAAACTAGATAAAGTTATGCAAGTATCTTTAACATGGTAGAAAAATTTAGATAAAACTCTGTCTTCTCATTCCTTCATTATGCCATATCAGGGTCCAATTCCCTCTGACCAGGTTCTTTCACATATTCTATGCAGGGAGGGTGTAACATTTAAAATCAGATTTACTTATTTGAAGATATTTGGTGTTCTATGAGATTTCTGATTTAGCAGATATTAAAAACAAAAATGAAAACACAATACAAATGTAAGTTACACAGAACAAAATATGGCAATTCCAATACACAATTCAATCACAATACCAACATGATTCCCAGCAACATGCTCATTTGCCATGACTCTGGGTGTTTCCAATCCCCAGGAAGGAATAAGGGGGTTGAAGCCAGCTCACATCTGTTACACTCTTCAAAATTATTTTGCTAGTTATCTGGTTTTAGAGAAATTTTCCTGTCTCAGAACATAATAAAAAACTCCATCACAAACTGCGTGGAGTTCTTTAGACTAGTAACAGGAAACACTGATCACAAGCCTGCATCTGACAGCCTGATTTCCCTACAGAGTTCATGAAGGCCTGTAGAAGCATAAACCCATATATTAAGAGAAGCAATAGCTACACAGAGAAAGATAAGAGTCTCAATACTAATGTCTTAAAATAAGTTGGGTTTTGCTATGGATACGTGTTACAAATACCTCCTCTTATCCAGCTGATGGAAAGGTTTTTCTACAATTTCTCTTCTCATAGACAAGCTTCAAATCCCCATTTATTTTTCCTGCATTTAGTTTCTGTCACTATTACATGTTCTGACAAAAGCACATTAAAAATTAATATTAAGCAGCATAATATTAAGAAGATCTGTGAATGACCTGGGGGTCCTGGTGGACAACAAGCTGTTCCTGAGCCAACAGTGCCCTTGTGGCCAAGAAAGCCAATGGGATCCTGGGATGTATTAGGAAGAGTATTGCCAGCAGATGGAAGGAGGTGATCCTGACCCTCTACTCAGCCCTTGTGAGGCACATCTGGAGTGCTGCATCCAGTTCTGGGCTCCTCAGGACAAGAGAGACATGGAGCTCCTGGAGCGGCTCCAGTGGAGGTTACAGAGATGAGGAAGGGATGGAGCATCTCTCTTATGAGGAAAGGCTGAGGGAGCTGGGCCTGTTCAGTCTCAAGAAGAGATGACTGAGAGGGGACCTCATCAATGTCTGTCAGTGTCTGCAGGGAGGGGTCAGAGCATGGACCAGGCTCTGCTCAGTGGTGCCCAGCAATGGGACAAGAGGCAAGGGGCAAAACTGGATGCACAGGAAGTTCCTCCTGAACATGAGGAAGAACTTCTTTCTTGTGCAGTAATCAAGCACTGGAACAGAGGGTGTGGAGTCACCCAGAGAGGGTGTGGAGTCTCACTGGAGATATCGAACTGTCTAGACACGGTCCTGTGCCATGTGCTCTCGGGTGACCTTGTTTGAGCAGGGGAGTTGGACCAGATTACCCACTGTGGTCCCTTCCAACCTGACACATTCTGGGACCCTGTGATTGAAGTTTCCTATTAGTACCTATTTGACCTTATCTGATGGTCAGTACATTAGTAGAGGGGTTTTTTCAGCACATGTGAAACCATCAAAATTTTCTGGTAATAGATTCTAAACACTTTGTTAAATAGAAGAAAAAAATGCTCAAGGCTGACTGGCTGTTAATAGCACCTGAGATAGTGACATGTCTTCAGAAGACAAAATGCAGAGCTAAATATTAAAATTAGTAGGAAAAACCAACCCAAACCCAACCAAAAAAACCTCACAAGCTGTGTAACAATCTTACATAAAAGTTGCTTATAAAAATTGGTAACCCTATGAAACCAGCTGCCAAATTGGAAATACAAATTTATTAAAAAGAAAATCAACCTTTGTGGACTACGGGGTTACATTGTTAAAATGGTTAAGGTTTGTGCTCACCAGAAGGCCCCGTGGGAAAGGCAGAGCTGCGGGCTGGACGGCTGGGAGTTGGTTGAGGGGTGAGAGGCAGCTGAGTGACAGTTGGAAGTGAGATTGTGATTGGCTGGAGGAACACATGGACAGCGCATGAGCGGGAAGCTGATTGGGTGATAGGAGGCGTGGGCAGCAGCACTGCAGCTGTGCCAGCCAATGGGTGCCCTTCTGCTGTTAAGTTCTGTTAGGCTTTGGCTTGGTTTCGGGCGTGTTTGGTTGAGATTAAGGCTATAAAAAGGGGGCGATTTTTGGCAATAAACGGATCTTCTTTGGACGTACGAGGGGGTCTGCAGTCTCTGTAGTCTTTGTTCCCCATTGCTACAAACCTTTTTCATTAATTCCTAGGAATAATAGAGTATATTTAAGACCCTCAGAATTAACAGACTGACAGAAAATTTTCATGTTATAGAGAAGTATCGATGTGTAGGTGACCTAGTGAAAGGCAAGAGATGGTATCCTGAAGTCTTATTTCGTTTCCATAAAGGTCTCGATATGCAGACAGATTTGCAAGACTGGTATAGTGACATGACAACATATTTCTCATTAAAGCACTTGTTCACCACTTGGCTTTTGTAAGTCTCCCAAGATGTTTTGCACAGTACATATAATAAGGTTTAAAGGGCTCATAATATCTGTCATTTGTATTTTACATGATACAATGTTGGTAGAACAGTTTTGTTATGCATATTAGAGATTCAGTGTCAACTTGATATTTTTAATGTTAAAAGAAATAGAGGCAAAGGCTATTTTACTGCAGCTTGGATAATAACTTTTTATTTCAAGTACTTAAATTTGTCATCCTTATTCGAACACACATACCAGCCTTTCTCCCAGTGGTGTAAACTTTAGTTTGAGTAGATACAAACTACAACACAGATTATTTTTTACATTTGAGAAGCAAAAATCTGGCAGAGTTAAACTCAAATAATACCTCAGCCCCATTTTTCCTATGCAAAATCTATCACCATGATACTATTAAAAAGCTGTGCATTTCTGTGATCTCACCAAATCCAGAAGTATATATAATTTTGACAAGATCTTGGTCCTAATCCTCAAGAATCTAAACCTAACTGCAGCAGGAAAACAGATGGTGAAGACATGTATCTCACTGCATCAGCCTGCCAGTCATTTAACAGTGGATAAATTGTTAGTTACGCTCTTCTGTATGTTACTCCTTGGGGCACTAAATACACGTTGGCTTTTTAAAAAGGAAGAAAATATACAAAAAAATCATACAAAATTTCAAAATACCCATTACACATCACTGTCTTGATATATCAAAATGCTGTTTATAGGAGAGCACTTTTGACTTATTCCTTTGTTGTTCTGCAGTCTTTGTAATTCTGCTCTTTAAGCATCTTTACCTGTTCCCATACACCCACTTACCTTCTATTTTCAAAAACATGGAAGTATCCCTTATTTGTTCTCTTTATGGTAAAAAAGGTGTCAAGGCATTCTTAGTAAAAGAAATACGTAAGTTCATCTTGGTTTTTTTTCCTCTCTTTCCCATTATTCCTGCTGTAGGGCAGCAGTTACTGAAAGCCTTAAGTGACAGCAGCCTGTATGGTTAAAATCAAAGTTCAAGGTGGCAAAGGTCCTTGTACTGATCAATTGAAGTTAATCCACCTCATGTCCATAGTGTTCATAAAACATGCTGTAACCAGCAAATACCTTTGTTGACATTCACTCGGTAATGCATTAAGATTATTGAACTGTTAGCTTTGAAGTTCAAACAAAAGATAGCACACATCTGTCATGACCACGTTGCCTCCCTATCCACTGAGAATTCCTAAACAGGCATCTACAAAACTACAGGATATATCAATTAATAGAGAAAACAAACATTTTGTTTGAACAGAAGCCAGTTCACCAAGGGCAAGATGATGATGATGATGCATGTTGCACTCCTCAGCTTCTGGCAAAAATGCCACCCCCTCCCAGCAGCTTCAAGGGCCATTTGTCCTGGAGGAGACACCCTTTCTTCCAGTGACATGATCTGACATGGTTGGCTGACAAGACCATTTACCCCCTCCAGTTTACTCAGAAGTACATCAGGCCAAGACAACCCTTCCTCTACATACACCGAGGTTTTTTATCTGTCGTTTTATGGAAGGGGTCCACCATTTTATATCAGAGGGGTGTCAGTGTATTAATCATCATTCTGCTCCTTTGGCTCACAGCTTTCTTGATGCCATCATTCTCTTGTGCTCTCAGGCAGCCCTGTGCTGGGCAGCAGGAAAAGCTGCTGGTCCCAATGTCCCCAAAAGCACATTAGAAAGGGAAACCCCCTGTCATTGCAAGCAGAGAGGACCCTCCTTTTGAAAGAGCCATTCCTTGCAAGTTTTTGTGCTATGTTGTGACTGACTGACACAAATTTCTTGACACTACCATACCCACATGTTTTCACAGGCAGTCCTGTGATTTACTGCCCCTTCCTTTGGACCAAAAAATATTCAAATATGAAAGTAGAATCATCAGTGAATCACAGAATCACAGTGAGATCTGCACGCAGCCTTCTCTTCTGCAGGCTAAAGAACCCCAACTCTCTCTGCCTGGCCCCAGTTTTTTTGTCCTCTGTATTACAGAGAGACACACACACACAGAGAGATCTGTATGAAGGACTATACAAATATGTATAAATACATATTTTTCTCTTTTATACATCGGTACATAATTTTATCTATTAACATAACACTATATAATACATACTTTTTACACTTTATATGATGATTAATGTGTACAATTCATATAACACATAAACCCTTTAATCAGCACTATCCTGCCTGCTGTACCTCAAGGGCAGTCATGACTTTTGAATGCGAAACTCATTTGCCTAATGTTGCAATCCTCAAGAAAGTTTCTTATCTGTACTAATTAATGGCCTTGTTTGTATAAGCGTGTGGTAGCTCCATTCCCTGTGAATGGCACACAGCCTTCTCAGCACAGTCAGCACTTCTCTTACCACCCTCACAAGTCTTTGTCGGACCACAACAGTCTGCCCTTTTGTCACTGGCCTCCTGCTGACTACTCCTCTGCACCAGATAATAATCCTGGTCTTTCAAGAGCAATGCCCCATTGCTTTTACTGATGTTGATGTTCCTTATGCAGTAGCTGTGATCTCTAAGAGCATGAGGCACATGCTCTTAGAGATCACAGTGCTCCAAAACCCTGTGCCCTGTGCTCCAAAACCTGGGTCTTGCAGCTTTAGCAGCAGTCAGGACAGTCTGACAGGACAGTCTTGATTTCTCACTCTGCAGCCCATTTTCATCATTGACCTAAGCACAAGGAAACATGTAGCATCAGCTTGTGCCAACAGGCTTAGAGGTAGCTCTAAGATCCCCTAAAAACAAGAGGAAGTGAAGCTCTCAGCCCTGAGCTCCCACTTAGAAAAAAAGAATAATATTCATTGTGATGAGAAGCTATAAAGGGTTCTGTACAGAGTTCTCTACAGGTCAGTTCCTACCACCTGCTGTAGGTGAACAACTTTCATCAGATATTTTTACTATTAGCTTTCATGAGAGTGCAGATACACTGATCAAAACTCAAACCTGAACAATGCTCAACTGCTCTAGAGGACTATACAGAAACAATAGACTTTCTGAGTATTTACAATAGTCTTCCTGAATATTTTCAATAAGCATTAAAAGATGTTGAGGTCTTCAAACAAATAAAACCCTCCAAATATTAAAATTATCTACACATTTTTAACTTCCCAGATGCTTTGGTGTCACATTTGAAAGCCTTATACAAAAGCCCTAAGCACATATGCAAAATAGGCCCAAAGAAATAAAAGGTAAAACTAAAGATCTTGTGCAGCTAGAAAAGCAGGGATAACTTTCCCCTAGCAGAAATTATGAAACTACAGGACCTTGAAGCAGTTTCTTGATAGAGACGTATGGACAGGCTTTTGATTTTACGTGT
>VZTH01011104.1:0-88136 GCA_013397815.1 Aleadryas rufinucha
CTCCCTTTTCCCTTTTTCTTTTTGCTACTTTCTTTTAATTTTTTAACTTTATTTTTCTTTTCCTTTTTTCTCCCTTTTCTCATNCTCCCTTTTTCTTTTCTCTTCTCATTCTTCTTCCTCTTTTTCCTTTTTTTACCTTTCCTCTTTTCTTGTATCTATTTATTTTTTTCCCTTTCATTCTTTTTCTTTTCTCCTTTTCCTCTTTTTACTAACTTTCCTTTTCCCCCCCTTTTCCCCCCCTTTTCTTCTTTTTCTTTCCTCTTTCTCTTTCTCTAGCAGGCAATCACCAAGCCTCCACACCAATCACCAACCCCAAACCTGAAAGCAAAAACCAGACCTCAACATCTGCTCTTTCCTGCTATTTTTCTTAGCTGGTTTTCTGTTGTTGATTCTGCAGACAGGGCTTTGCTATGGGATAAAATGGATGTAAGTACCCGACTCCATGTCTGCTTTTGACCTGAAAGCAAAAACCAGACCTCAACATCTGCTCTTTGCACCGATTACAGACACATCAGAGAAGAGGCTGTGGAACCTGCAGGCTGACAGCAGGACGTGGTGAGATGCGACATGAGCAGGGACTGCCGGGCCGCGCTTCCTTACCCTCGCAGGAGAACCAAATCTACCTGACAGCCCCGAGCGTGACAAGTATCCCTGTCCTTTTCCCGGGCAGCGCTCGCTCAGCTGCGAGCGCGGAGCATCCTCGGGAGAGCTCACGTTCCGGCGCAAACACCAACTCGCTATTTTTGTCGCTAATCGCTGCTAATCATTAACCGCTCCTTAGAATAACACTCTTGAGTCCCGCCGAGCCCCCGCCATCCCCGGGGCACCCCCCGCTCGGCCGGCCCCGCTCCCGAGGGGCTGTGCCGCGATGGAGCGCGGCGAGGGGGATGCGCGGAGCGCCGCGGGGCCCCGGCCCTGCCCGCGGGGGCATCCGCGGGGCGCGGAGCCTTTTGTTATGCTAATCCGAGCTGACATCACTCCGCATATCAAAGCCGCCGGGGCCGCATATAAGGCGGCTCCGGGGGCCGCCCCGGCAGAGCGGCCCCGGTCCCCGCGCAGCCCGGCCCGGGTGGAGGTAAGCGGGGAGCGCAGGGGGCTGCGAGCCACTGCCGGGAGCGGTGGGAAGGGGACAGAGTCTCGGCCGAGCCCCTCGAAACGCCGATAGTGCGGGGCTGGCCGAGAACAGGGGTTTGCGAGGCGTGGAGAGAATTCCACGGAGAGGGGATGCATTCCGGGGGGTGCATGGGAGGAGGAAGACCCTGGGGGGTTCCAGGGAGAGAGGATTCTTAGAGGCTGCAAAAGCAGACCTAAGAGGTGCCAGGGAGAGAGGCGGCTTGGAGACTGCAAGGGAGAAGGGAGACCTGGAGGATGCAAGGGAGAGGGGAGACCCGGAGGATTGCAAGGAAAAGGGAGACCCGGGAAGGATGCCTAGGGCAGGGAGAACCAGGGGAATGCAAGGGAGAGAGGAGACTTGGAGACTGCAAGGGAGAGCAAATACCCGGGGGAGTGCAAGGAAGGAGGAGACTCGGAGGCTGAATTAAGAGACCTGAGACCCGGCGAGGGGAAGTATGAGTGCAAGAAAGAGGGGAGGACCCAGGAGAGAAGGAGACCCGTGCCCGATGAGCTGCAGGGGAGAGACCCAAGAGTTGGAAGGGAGACTGGAGACCCAGGGGCTGAAGGCAGAGGAGGGCCCTGGAGCTGCAAATGTGCAGGGCAGTGAAAGGAGCTGCAGAGGAGAGAGGAGTCCGGGAAGCTGCAGCATAGCGGGAACACCCAGGGGCTGCAGGGGAGAAGGGAGATGCAGAAGGCAGCAAGGGAGAGGTGAGACCCGGCAGCTGGAATCAGCTCCACCACCCTCTATCCCTTTTCTCTGCTCCCAGGTCATTTGGGGATGTGCTACCCCTAAACCAGGCTGCTGTGCTCCTGGAGAGAGCTGCAGGCTGACAGCAGAGTCAGGTGGATGTCTTTGTTTCTTGGATGGGAAAACTGGAAAAATGTGAGCTGGATACTCACACGTTTATATACAGTTAAAATTGCCTATTCCCATCTCTGAGTCCAGAGCCTTGGAGGTGTCTGATGGGAGTGTTTTGTGTGTGCCAGGGTGGGGCTGGCTGCAAACAGCCGTGAGGTGAAGAGAAAAGAGAGCTTTGAGTTAAAAACAGCTCCTGGTTTTAGGAGTCCACAGGCCACTTGCTGCTGGTTTGATCAGTGACCCAGAGCTCACAAGAGCTGTAAACATCTCATCTGCCCCGAAGTGTGTACCTCCCCTCCCCTTGCAAATTGCTCTTGTAACCTCTGCTAGACTGAGTGGAAAAAGGCATTATTACCTCTCCAAATAAAAGGGGTGCAATTGCAGGCAAAGCTTGCAGTTCTTTGGGTAGGTATGGGAGAATTAGATAATTTCTTTTCCTCTCCAGGGGTTGAAAAAACCCCGAACTGTGACTTTTTCAAGGCAGGAGGGGGAAAGTAGAGAATGGTGTTGGCTGGTCAGGTTTAGTGAGAGGGTTTTAGACCATATGAGATATTTTACACCTGATTCTTCTGTTGTCCAGCAGTTCACGGAAGTGAGATAAGGGGTCTGAAATATCTAAATAGACACTGAAAGGCATGGGCAGGATTAAGGGTTGAGGGTTTCCAGTGTGCTTGTGGATTGGTGGGAAGAAAAGGGCTCCCAAAGATTAAAAGATACAGAAATACTCTGAAATAAGAAGTATGTGTGCCTGGATGCTTGTGGGAGCACTGCCTTCAAGGGACTCATCAAACCCAAATCCAAGTGGGCACAAAAGAAAAACAATCCATGGCAATGAAATCCTGCCTCCCTGGTAGGCAGTCAGTTTTGTCTCGGACTTCAAGGGAGCCAGCAACTTGCCCCCAGAGGTTATTAAAATCCTTTGTAATAACAGCACTCCTCTAGTAACCCTTTACACCAGGAGCTGGGGTTGGGATCGCCAAAAAGCAGCCTGAACAGAAAAATACGCTGCAGATGGCAGAGAAAACACTCAGAAATATTCATTCCCCCCAAGCCAATTGCTCCCCAAATGGGGATATTGAGGCAGAAAGCTGTAGCTGGGTAAATCCAGAGCTGGGGAACAGGTAGGATACCCTTTTTCCAGGGTGAGGGTTTTCCCAAAGTGAAGCTGACTGCTCCAGCCATTCACAAACCCCTCTGAGGGGGTGATGTGGGGGGATGCACAGTTACAGTTTGGGTATGCCCGTGTGCAGTGCGATGGGCTGTGAGATTCCAGAGATGCAACGTGGTGGGCAGGTTTTTCTGTTTATTTTATTGTCTTTCTCATGGGATGGGAAACCACCGCAAAGACCACAAAAAGCAGCCTGGAGCAGTGTCTGAAGTGAATAACTGAAGGGAAACCCATTTACTGCTATTAATACTGCTGCTAAAATAAGCAAGCCACGCCCTGGAGACAGAGAGGACCCCTCTAAGGATTTAAGTCCTGCACCTGGTTTGTTTATTTGTTTGGCCTGAAGAAGGAAAAAGAACAACAAAAAGAAAAGGAATGTGGGGGAATCCTTGAGAGCTTTTTTGTCTCCTCCAGGCTGCTCCCTGGAGACAAAAATGGGATTTTATGTTTACGAAGTTGCAGCCCTTTCCGTGAGCTCCAGGTGCCAAGGGCTTGGAAGAAGTGAGAGGCAGAGTTAATGAGGTGAGAAGAAAAGCAAAAGGTAAAGAGCAAAACACATTTATTGTAACAGATCAGAGAGAAACATCTGCAGGGCAAGGGCACCTGCATTAAGTAGGGAAATGCAGTTTTTATAATCTGTCTTCTCTGCAGAAAAAGAGAGAGGAAAAAGAAATCTGGGGAGAGGAAAGGGAGAGATGAATAGCTGAAGATTTGGGCTAGTCTAAAGATTTTTTTCCCCCCTTCTTCCTGAGCAGTTACACAAACTTTTTGGAGAGGGGGAGAAAAAAGCCCCACTAAAGTGAAACAGCGAATGAAGTCTTGCCATGTGCAGGGTTAAATGGAAACACACAATCAGACCATAACTCTGTGTAATTCAACCCATACGGTTTGTCTGTCTGTTGACTCGAAAGGTTGTATCAAGGCTTGGCAGGGGAGGGGACTGAGAAGGGATAATCCAAACCTTTTCGTGATTCATAAACCACTCCTTTGCAATTTGGATAATAGATTTCTCTCTAGCAGTGACTCGCTAAACTTCAGAGTTAACCGTAGCTCGGGCTCTTTCTCTCTCTCCTTTCAGGTTGTTCATCTCCAAGAACGAGCAACAGCCAAACTGAAGGAAAATACATTGCACAAAATATTAGGAAAACTCCTTTTTAAAAAAGTTTTTCTTTGGAGAAGCCGATTTCCTTTGGCAAGCAGGAGAAAGCGGAGAAAATGAAGCCAAGTCTGCGATTTTTCTTAGCTGGTTTTCTGTTGTTGATTCTGCAGACAGGGCTTTGCTATGGGATAAAATGGATGTAAGTACCTGACTCTATCTCTGCATTTTTAATGTATTTGTAGGAATTGCTGGTCTCTTACCCATTTGTACAGCTGCTGTTTGAGGCATGCTGTAAAGCTGTTTGAAGAGCAGCAAGCACTGCAGTTCTCCAGGCACTGATTGATTTCAAGTGTGTGTACTAGCGGCTTATGCTAACAATATGTCTCCATCTTCTTACTAAAATATGCATGATTTAGGCTCATTTGGGCTTTTTTCTCCTCATTGATACCAAGGGAAAGGCACACACTTGAATGCTCACATGAGCCACTTAATGAAGTTTCTAGCATTAGCTCCTGCCATGCTGGGAAACTCTCCCACCAGGAGCACCGGCTGTGCTGAGTAGGAACTGAGAGCAGTAGGGATGGCAGCTGAGATAATGCTGCCCATCTCCAGCCACAGAGGATGCTTGACAGATAACATGGGTTTTTTGTGGACCTTTTAACCTTTGGATTTTGTGAAGGGTGTGAAAAATGAGGCAAGGAGTGGGGAGGAGGGTGAAGAAATACCAGGGACTGTGGTGAAGTCAGGATTGAGTTTCCTTAGAGGTAATGTCACTGCAAAGTGAAAACATCGTTATCTCATTTCTTTGCTTAAGCAAGCAATCAGTTAGTTACTTACTGCAAAATAAACAAACAAGCCACTCCAACACCAATCTGGTTTCATGTCCTTGATGAGTGATCTGTCTTTTCTACTTGGATTTGGAGCTGGGCACAAAATAAATAAGGGAATATGGGTTTGCCTCAAATGAGCATCTTCTGTAAAAGAAAAGACACAATAACACACAGTGCCAGGAAGACTCTGTAGTGTATTGAAGCAAGGATCTTTGGGCTAGGTGGTGAAACTGGGACAAGAGGTTCCTGTTTTGTTGCTTCTTCTGCCACAGACTTCATGCTATGTCTAATTCCCATTCTGCTGTTCCAATCATTGTCATTTGAAGCTCTCCTCATGCCACCTTTTATAAAGGCTTAAATTTGGATATCTGCAAATTAAGGTATCCTGTTGGAGCCAGTGTTTTTACTGCCCATCATGCAGTCAGGGAAGAGAGGATCTTCCAGATGGGGATTCATCTTCTCCAAACAGAGACATCCAACAGAAATGTTAAGTGATGCCCCTGGCGATGCCATGTACTGCAGAGAGCTGCTAGAGACCACATCCATAAAGATAAGCAGAGTGAATCTCTCCGCTGGGTATTTAAATGCACACGGTCAGGTGGGAGGAATAGTCACCTACTTTAGGGCATCCTTCAAGGTGGCATGCTTGCCTATGGCAGGGGGGTAGGAACTAGATGATTTTTAAGGTTCCTTCCAACCCAAACCATTCCATAATCTTTCATTTGCTGTCTCCATACTCTAAGGACCATCTTGGAAGTAGAGGAGAGTGAGGATCTGGTTTGCTCTTCACTGTCTTGGCTTTACACCTTGTAGTAGTCAGCAGAGCTCAGTTACATAGACCAGCTGTTTCTTTCTGCCGGCTTCCTCCGGTATTTAGGCTCTCAGCTCTGCCTGTATCCCACACCAGGAAAGGCAGGCATCTCCTTTCTACAGGACATTTAGAAACATGTCCATGGGACTCCTTTGCAACCTTTATTTCTACGCAGCACAGAAATAAAGCTATTTTGTGGCACCCTGGTTCAGCAGGGCTTTTATGTGCAGAACCATGACTGACTGGAGGGACTTGCCCATGTGCACGGCACTGGTGTCCCACTCAGGCAAGGTGCTAAACCATGAGTGAAGGGCTTGGGTTCCTCCAAAGGGCAGGGGTGAGATGAGCTCCAGAGGGAGCCTGATAGTATGGTGACAAGCAATAGACATGAAAAAAGCTGGGAGGCAGGGTAAGGTCCCTCATAGCTTTGTTGACAAAAGAAGCCTTTTGGCCGCTAAGTGGTTAAGCTGCAAGGGTTCCTTTCGGGGATGAGTAGGGGGAGAAGCAGTTGGAGGCAAGACACCACAACTGCTGCTCCTCCCCCTTCCCAGCAGACATATCCCCCCTATCAAAAAGCAAGTGGGGAAGATGAAAGCTGGGATTAAAGTGGCATTTGAAGCATGAACTGCATCCAGATGCACCACTGAGGTCCCCTCACACCTGTTTAAAACGTGGCAGAGACCTGCGCTCCCTGTCCACAGCGCCTTGCAACTGAGATGCTGGCAGCTGGGGTTTCACAAAATTATGTTTGGTTTTTCTTTCATTTGCTATTTCTCCTCATTTCCCCATCTTTATTTTCCTATGGAAACACAGGCTAATTTTCCACGCTCCCCATCACTCTTTTTCCTTGGGGCTCAGGGACTGTCCTTAGAAATTGCATGGGTAAGTTCTTGGCCAATGGAGTACCAAACACTGAGTAACACCTCAGACCTGCAATCCCAGTCCTGGACTCATACTCTGGGTGCTGTACAATTGAAATCTGCTCCTTCCTTGTCTTGCTCATGAACAGAGAGGGAGGAAAAAGCATGGGATGAAGAAAGAGGAAAGTGCTATGTGATGTTTTCAGTTGTGGGCTTTTCTCAGCGGTCTGCACGCTGCGTCATTTTTGCAGGCATGGTGCCAGAGGCAAGCTTCAAAAGAGGATTTGGGAGGGGAAGGGGGAGATAAGAAGGTGGGTCTCACCAGCCTGGAGTTGAGGGAGCGACTGATATGAAAGGTGATAGGAAATTCAATTTTGATTCAGTGCATGATGTCATTGCAGGGGGAAGGGAATAAGAAAACCATAATTTTCAGCCATTTAGGACTTCTCAGTAACACAAATATGCCCTGTAAATTAGTAAAAGCAGGGAGAAGGTAAAAAAAGGAGTTATTTATTTTATTTTACTTGGCTTATTTTTATGAGTTCTGCAGTCCAGATCCCCAGCTGTTGGAAGTTGGTGCTGGGCACCACCAAACATCCAGCACAGTATGTGGACAGTCAGTATCTTGTATACATGCTCTTGCTTTTGTATACATTTCTCTTGCTGAAGAAATTTCCTATCTTGGGCTCTTTCATCCAAGCTCCAGAGAGCTACTCAGGTGTAAAGCCAGAGTATGACTCCAGAGTATGACTCCAGAGTATGGCTCCAGATCTTTGCTGGATCAGGATTGTTGTGGAGAGGCAGCCTTTCTCATCAATGTATATGAGACCTTGCATCTTATTTTTGCAAACACCTTCCCATCCTTACAGCAAGGCAGGTATGTGGAGAGGTTACCTCGTTTTGTGGTGCTCACTGTTGTTGTGTCACAGTGCCTGGGAAGGTGAAGCAGCCATTGGTTTCCATGAGATATGTCTTAGGGCCAATGCATCTAGCAATTCTATCACCTTCCCCATCTGCTTTTGCAATCCATTTAGCTTTCCCAGGAGAGTTTGGGTTTGACCAAGCAGGTGCTGGAGCAACTTATTTGGGTAGAACTGAAAAATAGATGAGCACTAGAGGGAGCTTCAGCCAGATGTGCATGCCCCAGAGGTCTGCAGATGTTGGGATGTCCAAGCACAGAGTAGCTTCTGAGGCACTTCTGCCCCCCACAGGGGTTGGCATCTCCTCGGTTCCTCTGTATTGAGTGTCCACTTCAATGCAAGAGTGGTTGTAAATAAGCCGAATGCAGCAAGTGATTTGGGGGTTTTTTGCATGGCTTGCAGAATATGCCCAGGACAGCAAGTGCTGGCATTAGGAATACCATCCTTTTTAAGTGGACCTTGGTCACTTTGGGAAGTCTCTGCCTGTCCCTATTGTGGTAACCCAATCATGCCTCGTGTGCTCTGGAGCCATCCCCAGCTGAGCCCCATTCCCAGCTGCTGCTGCACAATTCCCATGGTTAAATCACAGCCCTTCAGAAGCAAAAGGTAGCTCAGCCACACCTTTTGGTGAACACAGGATGTCCCCCAGCCCACCAACCTTGAGCAGCCCTTCTGCAGCCAGCAAAAATCAGGGGAGAAAATGGAAAGATTTTGTGCTTCCTGGCAGCTCCTGCTTCTCTCCTTCCATCAGTAGTGGGAGGGAGCTGGGATGTGGAGACATGGGCGCCTGTGAGGAGACTGTCTGCCTGGCAAGGCACTGCTAGATGAGCTGCTGTGAAAGGACTGCAGGATGGGGATGGCAGGAGGGGAGTAGGCTGGGGGTGAGGAAAGGGGGGTATCATGTCTTTGAAGTTTGCTCTTCGCTCCATAGGCAGCTCAGGAAAAGTTGACAAAGCTCCGTGGCCTTCCTTGGCGCTCGGTGAGCCAACTCACTGCTGGCATTGACTTCAGTCAAGCTTGGGCTTGAAGTCAACGGCCTTGTGCCCACTGCTGCCAGCACTGAATTTGGCACCATATCTGAAAGCAGCTCTTATTTTAAGCTTTTACTTCAGGGTTGGTTTCCCCACACACACACTTCTCTCCCTCTTCCTTCTCTCCCTTTCTTTTTTTTTCAACCACATAAATCCTACCTCTCTGTTTGAAAAGGTCTTGCAGAACCAGGGGAAGCATTTACCAGGGGATGTGGTGTCTTTCCCAGGACTTGTGGTCCCCAGACTGGGACTGGTACAGGACAGGGTGGCAAGGGCATGGGCTGCATCTGACTACCAGGAGCTTAGACAAAGTTATTGTAACACCCCTGCAAGCCTTTTCCAGATGAAAACCTGAGAAAACGAGGCTCCTGCAGATTAAAAACCTTCAATGAGATCAAATACAAAAAAGAACCCTCAATCTCTGCCTCTCTTTATTAACGTTTACCACACACTTCACTCTCCACAGCCATGTAATTTTGTCTAAATCTTTTTGTTTCACCCAAATCCCTGCAAGATTAAAGGGTTTAGGAATAGGCATTAAAAAGAGTGCCTTTTCAGAAAGCAAAGCTGACAATTTGAAGCAGAAGTTCACGGTTTTACCAGCAGTCCCTTTGTGAGACCTTCTCAGATCATGTCACAAGGGAGAGTGGGGAGATGCCTCCAGAGAGAAGGTTCTTCCACCCTTCAAGGGTGTTTTAAAGGACACCAATTCTTTGCTGCTCAATTCAAGGACTTTTTCTCCTTCGGCTTGACCAGGAGCAGTGTCCTACTCAGAGAGTGCCTTGTAAACCAAATAGTGTATGACTTTCATTGACATCTGCTGAGATCTGAAGGTGCTTCTTCCTAAGCTGCATCTCCTATGAATAGTCTTCTCATGGAACCCAGACATGCAGGGATGGGCCCATACCTCTCAAAGGACCTAACACTGCAGAGCATTAATGTTTTCAAATGAATTTATTAACTGCTTCAGATAATTAAAAGAGTAAACAAATGTCATGATCCATCTATGCATATTTCCTCTGTAATTATGTTTATGTTTTCTGTCAGTATCCATAACTTCAATTGAAAGACCTGCTATGTTACACAGAGAGCAGGAGATGTTTGTTTTAGGCCCTGTTTATTTAAAGGGACAGATCAAATATGTATATTTTTAAAAAACCCTGAAACAACCACCCCTCGGTTTTCTGGAGAATGAAGGATGGGGCAGGAGAATTAAGGGAAAAGAGCACGATGTTATCAGGAGGAAACAGCGAAAAACAGCATTTCCAGGGTGAAAGTAGGTAAAATCCCCTTTTCAGATGAAGGGTGTGAATCCACAGAAAGATGTTTGTCAGGGATTTTTTTCCCAGGTTGAGGAATGAAGGCTGTTCTACTAATTATGCCCTTGAGGGCTGGATTTTCAGGATGGCTGTGCCCCTTTGGCTGCAGTTTCCCTCCCAGTGCTGGTGATCAGTGGAGACTGGGTGAAGATAGGACAGAGACTCATCACTAAATCCTACCATGGACCAGACTCTCTTGGGGGTGTTTTTCTTTCCACAAATGAACATTGTTTCACAGTAATGTCTTCACAGGCAGTGGGTATCCCTCCCCTGATGCTGCCAGAATTTAGGAAGCAGGGAGGGGTGGTGCATTTCCACAGGGAGGGTTTAGAGTGACATGGAGTGGAGAAGATATTCCTGAATGTAGGACAGAGACTGGCCAAACCTGGGTTGTCAAGGCATGGACTAGATGACCTGTGAGGCCTCTCATATTCCTGACCTGTGATTTATAAATGCACTTTTCAGGCTCAGCAAGTGACTACAGTAACTGAGTTTTCTTTTCCATCTCCATTACCTTTTACTTTTTCCTCCCGATGCTTGGAGCTGTTTCCAATTATAGGTTCTCACAAGCAAAGGCATGAAGTTCAGGCCTGGGAGATGTTCAGAAAACATTTTCCTGCGTCTTGCAGTTTTATTTTTGGTAGGCTTCCTGGAGCTCAGCTCATTCTATGAGAAACAGCCATTGCTGCCATTTACTGAGTTCTCACCAATCAAAAGGTATTTCCCCTCTTCCATGAAGTAAATGGCCTTCTTGTTGCATTATAAAACTGCTTCTCTAATGGTGATCACTTCAGGCCATCTGTAATAATACAGTCTCATTGCATTACATCCCCTTTTTTCACACTGAGGATGAGTTTTGGTCTGAATTCTGCTTTCATCTCAACCTGTAGGTGGTCATTTCTGCTGTTCATGACTTGTCTGAGATGATGAGGTGAGATAGAGGTACCTCAATGTAGCCTTCCAGGTCCTTTAAAGAGGCTGAAGACCTCTTTAAAGGATCAGAAAATGTGGTGCAGGACCTAGGAGATATATGCATCCTTCTGGAGGGCCAGCTAAAACATTCCAAGGCCTCTCAAGTGCCACCCAACACCTCTGATTAGAAAACTGAGCCGGTGCCTCCTAGTAAAGCCTCTCTCAGAGACGTGGAATGTTCCTCATTTGCCTGAAGTTCAGGCTGTGAAGCTCTCTCACTTTTCCTGCCATACCCTGCCTGCTTCCCTTGCTGCTGGGACATGCTGTGCTGGAGTATTTATCATTTTTACTCTATTACTGATGAGCTGTTTTGGCCTTTTGCCTGATTTGTGTTTCAGCCCATTCCTGGGAGTTGCTGATAGGTTTTCTGGGATAAGTTTTCACAGATCCCTGGTGTCAAGTGCTAGGGGTTGGACATATCTCATTCAGCTCTGTGCTTATACCATTCAGATGTCTGTGTCCCTGCTTGGTGTCTGGGTTTCCCATATAGAGCAGAAAATGACCACTTCTAAGTCATGATGGTATCTTACTGTAGGTTTCAAAAGAACAAAATGCTAACTATTTCCCAGATGTGGCCTTTTGCTTTCCATGGGCTAAAGAAGGACTACTGTGAGGTCCACACAGTAGAGGTTTGTAGTTAGGTGACAGTCATACTACTCAGAGACTCACGTCTCTGCCTTCAAGGATGTGATCTCTCTGAGATACCTGAATACCCAGCATATCACCAACAAGTTTTGTCTGTACCAGCTCAGGTTCACATCTAAAGCAGGATGAGTTGCCTTCTGGAGGGGCCCCTCTCCCAACGGAACATTGCATGAACACCAGCGTGTATGGGACCGAGATGATCCACAGGGCAGAATTTCTGATTATTAAATCATAGAATCATTTAGGTTGGAAAAGACCCCTATGATCATTGAGTCCAACCAATAACTTAATACTGCCAAGTCCACCACTTTTTCCTTTCTCTTGAAATTCACTGGCGAGGACTTCTGTTTGTAGTGTGTTTAATGGACCTCTTAAATATGTGTATGATGTATACATTTATGTAGCTAGCAGAGTGGTGGTTTCCCTTCCAAGTTTGCCACTGATTATCTAGTGCCAGAAATGCCAAACTCCAGTCACCTGGGAATTTGTCAGTGCAGACCTATTCAGCCCCAGAAAGGATTGTAGCTTTTCCCTGCTGGAAGAGCAGTTGGGATTTGCAGTTAGGCGCAGCCTCAAGGGAGCTCCAACATACACAGCATCTGGTTCAAGCCAATGTGAGGGAACTGGTGGAACATAGGTGTGTTTTTCTGAAAGCAGAAGATGGGAGTTAATACCTCCAGTTTTGGTTAGGGCTCAATTTTAGCTCTGTTTCCATCTCATTTAACTTCTGAAGGATGTGTATTTTACAGTAATAAAGTGAAATGCACCCCTAAATGTGTTTACTAACAAGCCAAACTAACCAAGATGGCTTGGGATGAATCTGAAAGCCAACACATTTAACAAGGAGAGAAGGAAATATGTGTTAAAGTTGTGTTGCCAGGATCAGATGCCAGTTATTGATGCAGCCAGCTAGAAGGTTGTTTTATGGGAATGAATAACTTTTATAACTACCCTAAGAAAGCCATAAAAATACAAAGAGAGTTACACACCAGGCTTCTGCTGGTCATTGTGGGTGCTCAGGGAAGAAGAGCACAGCCCTGTAAGATGCATATCAGCATTTGTTCTTTTTTTAACCTGGAAAAGTTGGCAATTGGACAGTAGAAGAACCACCACTTTGGGATGTTGTTCTTTTCTTCCATGGTAACATGTGTGCTGGTATTCATGGGTCCCTTCTCAGATTTGACTGTGGTACTCTCTCTGCACATACTCCCACTGAGCTTTTGCACTATGGTTTTTGGAGACCAGAGAAACAGACTTATCTATGTGCAACAGTGATGGAATCAGTGGAGGCCCTTGGCATTAACTCTAAGTGAAAGCATATGTTTTTCAAGTTTGGTGATTTTTCCCTAGGCCTCGCAGGGGATTTTCTCCATAATTAATTACATGACATTTAGCATAATCCTTTGAGAGTGTGTGAGACAGATGCTGAATGCAAAACACTGATAACACCAACTTTGCTTTTTTTCCCTCCAAATGCCACAGTCTTGGAGGATCCAGATTTCTTTTATCATGGAACTGATGGGTCATTTTTCACTCTGTTGGGAGGTCTGTGCTCTTCATTCTTCAGCAAAAAACCTTCTCCATAGAATTTACACATCCAGTTGACTTGACATATGCCCCTGGAGTTTTGTGCAGACTCCTTTCAATAATGGAGAGAATTGCATACTGCTAAAGGGTGTTTCTTCCCACCCACCTGAAATGCCTACTTTATATGAGATAAATCACTTTTTATAGTTGCTCATCTTTCTCACCAGTTTTATCTAGGCAGCTATTTACAGAAAGCTTTAATTAAGTCAGGTGACCACAGGCGACTGGACTGGGAGTGGAGAAACTAATGTTGACCTGAAGATTAAATTTTTTACGTGTTTTAATGCTTGTTTGCATGTGCTTGTCTCCTCAGAGCTCTGTCCAAGACTCCTTTGGCTTTGACCCTGAATCAAACCCAGCACTGCAAGCAGCTTGAAGGCCTGGTGGTTTCTCAGCTGCAGCTGTGCCGCAGCAACCTGGAGCTAATGCAGACCATTATTCAGGCAGCGCGGGAAGTGATAAAGACCTGCCGTAAAACCTTTTCAGATATGCGGTGGAACTGCTCTTCAATTGAGCTGGCTCCTAACTACCTGCTGGACTTAGAGAGAGGTAAACAGCACCGCTGGCTCAGTTGGGACTGGAGTCAGTAGAGTCAGCCTCTGTGTGTGTGTGTGTGTGTGTGTGTGTGTGTGTGCGCGTGCGTGCTGGAGATAGGAAGGGTCTTGCTCCTGGGAGGCCATGGAGGGACTACAAAGCCTACTTGTCCTGTTCTCTGAGAACATTATTCATAGTTCATAAATTCATCATTATGGTGCCAGTCATGCCCAGAGGCTCTTGGGTCTAAGACCTGGTCTACCACAACTCTTACAAAGCAGACCACCATTCTGGTCTGTTCATCCCACTGGGAGTCATGGGATGAGCACAGGAACAAAAGGAGGCAGGACAGTCCAGGGAAGGGCTTATCCACATGCTCCAAGAGCAGATCACACCTCAATGAACAAGATGCCTAAATCCATGTGACTCCTTGCCCTTCTGGGATGTTGCCTTATGTTGAAGAGTTCACATAGGAGATGTGCTCCAAACTAATGGTGCCATGGGACATCTCAGCTGCAGTGGGTTGGTGTGTTGGCTGCTCTGTGAGAGACTGTGTGAGTCTCTTTTTGGGGAACATTTATCTGGCCTGGGAGGCTGAGCTGGAGTTCTTGTCTCTTTCAGGCACAAGGGAGTCAGCATTTGTGTATGCCCTCTCTGCTGCTGCCATCAGCCACACCATTGCCAGAGCCTGCACCACCGGGGACCTCCCTGGCTGTTCCTGTGGTCCCATCCCAGGTGAGACACCTGGACCTGGGTATCGATGGGGAGGATGTGCAGACAACCTCAACTATGGTCTTATCATGGGGTCCAAATTTTCAGATGCTCCCATGAAGATGAAAAAATCAGGATCACAAGCCAATAAACTGATGCATCTGCACAACAGTGAAGTAGGGAGACAGGTAACAAATCCACAAGAGTTATTGTACTTGTACAATCATCTGTAGTGTTGGTCACTCGGTGAGGTTCAGTGTCTCTATCAGCTAGCGAACGGAGCAGGTTTCTCCCGGATTCCTCTGAATTCCTTCTGCCTGCTGAAAATGGTGGCTGTATAACTCACCCTGTGACTCAGGAAGTCCCAAATGCCATTATTAGCCCTGTTTAACCGTGGGTGGGATGTCTCATTGCCACCTGCTGCACAGCCAAGGCTGGCTCTGGCTTGCTTACCCCAGGAGGTGTGGTGGGGATGGGTCCCCTCGTGCGCTGCCAAGGGCGTTGTGCGCAAAGCGCTGTGTAAACGTGGAGGATTATCATCTGCCAGATCCATCCAGCAGCAGTTGCCTCCAGCCATCCCTGCAGCCAGGAGGGAGGATTTTTTCTTCCTTTTTAAACTGCTATGCTAGTGATTATTCTCATATCTGGCACAAGCTGCTTTTAACAGCTTGCATCCAGTGGAGGGATAATGCTTACCATGTGCAGTGCCTGGAGTGCACCGATGTGCAAATCCCTATAGCAGGCCTCCATGCAGCTGAAGGAATGGATGGGGGGGCTATAAAACTGACCCCTGCACCCATCTCTGGGGCTCCAGTAATTCCATAGACTGCTCCTACTGCACAGCTTGGTCCTTCCAGGGCTGCCTGTGCAGACAAAACTTGGAGCATGCTGAGCTCATTGGTAGCTTGCTGTGTAGCTACCGGCTGAATCCACCTTTACAGGGCACAACCATGCTGAACTTTCCCTCCCTGGCTCTTTTTTTTCCCCACTATTCCCACACTATTCAGTTTGTTTGTTTGTTTGGGGTTTGGGATTTTTTAAAATTTTATTTTATTTTTGTAATGTCTTGAGTTTTTGTTTCAATTGCAAAGGGCAAATTTTTGTTTGGGATAGTGCTTTGCCATGGCTGGTGCATTCAGCCCTTCCTGGCAGCATCCTGCAATGTCCTACCAAAATGATAATTTCAGTGCAGAATCAAAGCAAAAGGCTATTTCGGCCCCATGACCAGCAGAAAGGCAGGGTGAGAGTGCCCTGAATTCCACAAAGCCATGACATCTCTGTTTCCAAAGCCCAAAGCTGCTGGAGGTTGAAATTGGTGCTAATTATCTATTTATGAAATGCTTTGGTATTCATCTCCTTAGGAATTTAGAGGGTGGAAATGCAGCCCAATATAGGTATCTGACCAAAATTCAAAATACTCTTCTGTCTTCTGGCTGTAAAGGAGCCCTTGTGAAAGTACTCCTGGACTGACAGTGATCACCAAAGAGCTGTAGGATCTCATTCCCTTTGCAGAGTAGCTACTCTACACTGCCTGTGCAGAAATGAGAACAGCAGTACCTTTCTATAGCAGTCCCTGCTGAGGAAGTGCCTTCACTAGCAAGCTTGTGGGATGTTTGGAGGTAAGAGAAGGGCATTTCCTAACTCCTGCATTCCTTTTTGCAGGTCTTGAAAGCCTCTCTTGAAATGAAATGTAAGTGCCATGGAGTTTCTGGGTCATGCTCTATCAAGACCTGTTGGAAAGGCCTTCAAGAATTGCAAGACATTGCATTGGACCTCAAAAACAAATATTTATCTGCCACCAAGGTTGTTCACCGGCCCATGGGCACACGCAAATACCTCGTGCCGAAGGATATTGATATCAGGCCAGTTAAAGAGACAGAGCTGATTTACCTGCAGAGCTCACCCGATTTCTGCATGAAGAATGAAAAAGTGGGGTCACATGGGACCCAGGACAGGTGAGGACTTCTGCAGTGGGTGCTCACTGGACTCTGACCCCAAAGAGGAAAGAGCAAGAGCATGTATGAATAATGGGCATCTGGGGAGGTGGCATGTACATGCAGGTAAAGCACATCTCTAACATACAGTATGGTTTACCAATGCCTAACCCTGTTAATGGTGGCTGTGGCCAAGACACGGCTGCTGACACATTTTCCATTACACAACCAGGCACAAGGTACATTTCAAAATTCCCCAGGCAGCCCACCTCCACAGGAACTTGAAAGGATCAAGCAACTGCTTTATGCTGTGTTGAGTGTCAGTCATTTCTTGCAGTCATTGCTGATAAGAAGAGTTGTTACTCTAAGGCTCCTCTGAGTAGGCAAATGTTAATCCAGTTAGAACCAGCGTTCCTAGATTGCCTTTAAAAAAATCCCCCAAAATTACGAAGATTGTATTTAATTTTTTTCTTCTACTGCATATTAAAGGTCCAGGTGTGTTTGTATTGCTTATGACCCTGCAGAGGAATTTCTTTATTGCATTAATATTGGGGATTTAAGGTCCTTATGGTCAAGCCCAGCCCCCACTGGGCAGCATACTGTCCCCTTTCAGCAGACATGCTTTTCTCTTCCCACCGGCTGTTTAATTTGCTCCAAGACAAACTAATTCAACATTTCAACAATCTGAGTATCTCTAGGTGGGCAAACACATCTAATCTCTCTAAAGCAGACTCATCAACAGCCCAAAAATTGTGTGTTTCCAGAATTTTCCCAATTTTTGTTAGGTGGCTGCAATGGCTGGATTTCAACCTCTCTCTTTAGTTGCTATCTTGTTGGCTTACCTTTCTTTAGATAGTTCTCATAACGCTTCTTTGCTCTTTCTGTTATTTCATGGTGGAGGCTCAGGCAAGTGGCAAGGAGTATGTGCCTGGCCTTTTCTGGGATGCCTTCCTTTTAATGTAGTGGACCTAGTGGTATTTGGACCATTATGGTTCAATGGAGAGAAGATTTTGCTGAAATGAGATGACCCAAATGCAGAAAAGATAAACAATATATGCACGTGGGGATGCGGCAGCTGGGGATGTGGGTTAGTGGTGGGCTTCGCAGTGCTGTGAACTTGATGATTTTAGAGGGCTTTTCCAGCCTAAATGATTCTGTGATTCTGCATCAGCACTTAACTGGTAGAGCTGATCAGTACATAAGAGAGCTGAGTGAGACAAGTCTGTCCTTTTTGTCCCCTGATGTTTTATGACAGTTAATGTCCTGTATGCTCTGACAGCAATGGCTGGACTGCTCTACAACAGCACTTATCTGACAGCTCTGTGGTGGGAACACCAGGATGATCTTCATCGCCAGTCCAGCAGTGGAGCAGTAATTATCAAGTGAAGATGTTTATAAGTCACTGAGAATGGCAGGGAAAAATCATGTATTGAAACTGGTTTCTGAAGGAAAATGTCATCTGAGTGGAAGTGAGGTTTTTGTGGATTTGTATGGATTTTGACCTATTTGTGCTTTGAAAAAGACCTCTTTGTTGTGCCTTTCTGTTTCGCAAGGAAAAAAAACTGTGAAGATTATTTGGAAATTAGTTTTATAGGAATTGCATTAAATGAACAGGTTGTGTCAAAACAAAGCTGAATTCATTACAGATTTCCCAAGTAAAACATTTTCCATGAGCTGAAATCCTTTCAAGGGACGGGGAGGTGTGACTTCTTCATCTAATCTTATTTTACAGCAGATTTCAACTTTTTATCCCATCTAGGGATGAAAAATATGTCAAGGTCCTGAATGATTTTTTTTTTCCTTATGAGGAAAGGCAAATGTGTATTGCAGGCGTCCGTTAATCCCGAGCTGGACAACAGCCGTGATTGTGAACCTGCCAGCCAAGGGTCCACAGGAAGTGAGATAGAGTGAGGATTTAGAAGACCAAGATATTAAGGCAGGAGGGGATGACTTTCAAAAGGAACTTGTCAAGAAATACTCCTCATTCTCAGATGTGCAAGATGGTAATGGCCATGGGAGGGGAGGAGGTTGAGATAGTCCCGTGCTGAGCTGCAGGCGTTGCTCAGGCCAAGTTTTAAGGTCATGTGCGGTTGGGCTTGTTTTCATTACAGTCCATCTGCAGCCTCTTGAGAAGATGCCTGGTGTCTCAAAATTGGCATGTGTAACACAAGCTGTAGCAACTCCTTTCCTGAGCTAAATTAGTAGAGGAAATAAGCGTAAAAATACACACAGTGTGTTTGAAGATTGGTCCTGGGGGAGGCAGGGAAAGGGAGGGGATCTTCCCTAGTCTCCTCCTCCCATGGATGCCTTTTTCTCTTTGCAATTTTTCTCTCATGAAGAGGGTGCCTAAATGCATTTTAAATGTGGTGGCTCTGTTCCAGCCTGCTGCAGGGCTGCAGGGATAATGCCTAATGACAGGATAAGGTAGAAGGAGCACAAAAGGGATGCTGTTAGAGAGGGGGCATGGCAAAATGTGGTTCATGCTTACTCCAGAAAGATGTAAAAATGCTCACATGGGAATAGCTCAAACATGTTTTCATTTTATGAGTCAAGTCCTGGAGGCATTTGAACATTTTTTCTTTATGCACATCAAAATTTTCTGGAGGTAGATCCTGCTGTTTCCTAGTAGTCTAGTTTTTAAGGCCTGTCACGGCAATGAAGGCAAAAAGAGTTTCTTTTGTTGTGGTCCCTCATTTAGTCTACTCTCTTTTCAACCACCTTCCCATTTCCTTTCTGGCCTTTTTCTGGGTGCAGAGATTAGTCCATGCCTGGGCTGTTACAGTGCAGTCCCCTATGTCCACAGCCCAGGAAACTTCGATCTGGGCATCTTCAGTATTTTCCAGCCCTGCTTTCTGCCTCCAAACTGATTCCGAGGGGACAATATGCCATTAACAAGCCCTTTCCCTGTTCCTTGATTATAATACTCATATTGATGCATTTCTGTGACAAAATCCAAGCAGTTTTGCAGCATATCCAGGAAAAGTCCTTTTCCTCCTCCCTCACCCCAAGGTCTGGTTCTTGCTCACAGCATGCTGGAAGCAGAACAGAGGTTGATGGTTAAGCTGCAACACCTTGGACGTATTGGATTTCGCTGTATGCTGTAGGAAACAATCCTGCACTGCCAGGTGGGTGGAAGGGATAATCTAATTGGTGATCCCTCTAATGTGAGGGATCATATTATGTAGACTTATTGTGTGTTTTTCAGGCAGGAAAGGGAATTGAATTACCTTGTAGATAAACTATGTGAAAATCCACTCAGAAAATGTGTCCCCGGTTACTCAAAAGCCTTTTAGAGTTCTTTCCTGAAAGGATTTCAAAGCCTTCTTCATAACAAGCCTGAAACATTTTCTAAGACACTTTGGAGTTTCTTAGGTTGTAGAAATTTAGAAATGGTTTAGAAATCTGCATGCCTCCAAGTGCTCAGGGTGTATCCACATTTCAAAGTCAGGGAACTAAACTCAAACCTGAGGTTTGAGGCCTCTTTGAAGTGCTCAAAAGCTGATTAAGGAGCTGATTTTTTGCAACCAGTGTCCAAGTCTCCTGCAAACAAGACTTACTGCCACATTGACTCCAGCCAAATTCTGTGTGCTTATATATCACCATCACTCTTTCATAACCAATTAAAAATGGTGTGGACAAAAATCTACAGAAGCTGATCTGTGAAGCTGCAAGTAAAACTTTCAATAAAACAAATCACCCACTGGGAAAAAATGTAAATGTTCCCCTTCTCAGAGATGTTTTGGACAAAAGCACTTTTTTCGTCTTTTAACAAAGTAGTTCAGTTGCTCCTGCCTGAAAAATTCAGTACCAGCTTTGGGTAAATGAAAAATAATAGCAGATTATAAAATTGAGATCTCTTTTGTGAGAAAAAAAGCAAAAATATGAATCTTCTTTATAAGTAGGGTGCAATGTATCATGTTTCAAAGGCTGTTTAAGATTCCTTAATGAATCCAGTGAAAAGGAAATTCTGCCATGCATGCAAAAGCATCCAGCCCCTGAAGCCTTGCAGAGATAAGAGAGCTGTTCATTACTGATCTTTCCCAGAGCAGTTTTGGAATCAAGCCGAATGTGGGAAGGAGCTATCTTAGGCTGCAGAAATCGGGCTGCAACAAACAACGTGCTGCAGCTTAGCTGGGCTGAGCAGCCACCACTCCTCAGCTGACTCACTGTGGCAAGGAATGTGGCCACTCTCTGGTGGCTGCTCCTTGCTCACATATCCTTTCTTTACTGCAATACAAAATATTAGTCACAGATGTCTTAGGCAGGTAAGCTTTCTTGGATATGAACATACATGAAGTTGGCTGAGCATGCATCTGCTGCTCAGTTTCCAGTGTTCAGTGGCAGCCCTTGATACTGCTTCTTTCCTGCTACCCCAAAAATATGCTTTGCATTGTGTGATAGTGTGGGGGTTATTCAGCCTGTGGAAGAGAAGGCTCCAGGGAAACCTTAAAGCCCCTTGCAATGCCTAAAGAGGCCCCAAGAGAGCTGGAAAGGGACTTTGGACAAGTGCTTGGAAGTGACAGGACAAGGGGGAATGGCTACCCACTGTCAGAGAACAGGGTTAGACGGGATATTGGGAAGAAATTCTTCCCTGTGAGGGTGTTCACTGGAAAAGGTTGTTTAGAGAAGTTGTGGCTGCCCCATCCCTGGAAATATTCCAGGCCATACTGGATGGGGCTTGGAACAACCAGAGAAAAGTGTCCCTAGTCGTGGCATGGGAGCTGGAACAGGCTGATCTCGGACTACATTGTCCCCCTGTGCTGAGCACTGGTGAGGCTGCACCTCGAGTTCTATGTTAGTGTTGTTCTCCTTACTCCAAGACAGACATTGAAGTGCTGGAGTGTGTCCAGAAAAGGGCTGTTTGAGGGGTCTAGAATATAAGTCCTGTAACTGAGAGTATTGGCATTGTTGAGCCTGGAGAAGAGGAGGCTCAGGGGAGACCTCATCACACTCTACAACTCCCTGAAAGGAGATCATAGTCAGGCCATGGTTGGTCTCTTCTCCCAGGAAACCAGCAATAGGACAAAAGGAAATGGCTTCAAGATGCACTGAGGGAGGTTCAGGTTCAAGATTAGAAAGATTTTTTTTCAGTGATGGATTGGTTAAGCATTGAAACAGGCTGCCCAGGGAAGTCACCAGCTCTGGAAGTGTTTAAAAAATGAGTGAACATGGCACTTTGTGATATGGTTTAGTGGACTTGGTGAGTCCAGGGTTGGACTTGATGATCTTGGAGGTTTTTTCTGACCTTAATGATTCTATTCTATGATGCTATGGTCTTGAAAGTTCCCTTCCAACCCAAACCAGTCTGTGATTCTTTGATTATGTAGGCAATGAAATTCTTAGCAGAAGCATTCATATGTAGCTGGGGAAGAGTAGTAGTTACGGGTAGACAACAGCATTTGATGCTTGGTTTTTTTACAGCTTCTTTTAGTTTCTGTTAGTGAGGGCACAGGATAAGATGAGCTTTGAGTAAGTTATAATGTGTTCAATGATAGCTGTTTTTGGAACGGTTATCAGATGCACTACCCTTTTTTTGATGAGATTTGACAAATTCTGAATAAGAAATAGCAAATAATGCTTTTGTGAGTGTCCCAGAGGAACTGGAGGAAACCTGCTCTAGCTAAAAATGTCCTTGTACATAGCAGGGGGGTGGGTGGACTAGATGGCCTTTAAAGGTCCCTTCCAACCCAAACTATCTTGTGATTTTATGAAAGTCAGAAAAACATTAGCTTTCTGTTTTTCCACCTTATTTAGGTGTTTTTCCTACTTTCCCAGGCAACGTGCTTGCAGCTGGTGCCCATTTCAGTAGTTGGGCCAGCTGTGCTTTTTTTTCATTAGCTTAGTTAATGTGTGGGGAAGATTGAATTCTTCCTACTTTGAGAGACATGAATTTGATCATAAAGTTTCCTGAACAGGTTTGTGAATAACAAATTTATTTGTGAAAAGAATAATTTCACACAGTAAAATTGCTATGGATAATGAATCTAGCTCTCTTAAACATATTTAGTCCCTCTGCAACCAAATGGCATTGGAGTTAGAGAAAATTGGGTCTGGGAATGATTTTCCACAGACCTTGATCTTTTCAGGAGCAAGATTGAACTGAGACCACCTAGGCTGTTACTGAAGACGTTTCTCTACTCTGCTCTTAAAAGCAGTTTCCCTAAACAACCTGTTCCAGGGTTTTACTATCCTCAGTGTTAGGCTTTTCTTAATCAAATTTTAACTGAACATAACCTAAAATAAAACTAATAATTTCTTGTCCTCTTTCCTTGGCATATAAAAAACATTTTCTCTCTCTCCTTGTAGCAATAATCTTTTACAGAGGGGGAGACATCTCTTCTTACATACTTCTCTAAATCAGTTCCTTCATTGTTTTCTACTTTCTGAACTGCTCCTCTGGCTCCCCTGGGAACATTCCCACATTTAGCCGCATCTTTCTCAAAGTGTGTTGCTTACTTTGCACTTTAATCCACTGTTACAAAACGTCCTCAACTCCTTCTTCCCTAGCATTATCCCCAAACTTTTAAGATCGCTCTCAACTCCTCATTAATGAAAATACAGGCTTGTTCCAGGATCTCCCCTGACATCTCCTCACTGACATATGCTATTGATAACTCTTTCTCATACAGTTGTTTAGTGTCAGTCTCCAGTCATTCCTTGTGGATGAGAAACGCAATTTAAAAGTAGATAAGATTCTGCCCTCAAAATCTTATATGATGCTGTGACCTTGATGTATTTTTAGAAATGCCCATTTTGTTACATATCTCCTGAAGGATTTGAATTATTTTTCTCTTTCTTTCTTTTATATACTGCTGCATTACTTGATATTACTGGAGCAAGGGGCACCAAAGAAATAAAGAGGAATTTGATTTAAAAGAGAAAAAACCATTACACAGCAGTACCATGTTCTGGGATTTGGGACTGCTGGAGCTCATGAAGGCAGATGGTTTCCCTGTGGTCAGAAAGGGCTGAGGGAATCACACAGCCAAGGGGATGAGATGTCAAGGAAGGAACATCCCTTCTATCATCCCTAATGCAACAGCCCAGGTGCTGGTGGTGTATGAGAAAAAGGACTACAGAAAGTGCTCAGATTTATGTTTTACTCCTATAACAGCATCTCCCTCATCCACTGGGAGATGCACTGGGCCAGAAAGGCAGTTGCTGTGCCCCAGAATTACTTTTTTTATGTCCTCATAAAAAAGTCCTTATCAATAGGACTGATGGAGTGAGGTTCCAGTGGATATGTCATCCATGTTACCATATGTCATAATCATGGGTGACAGTAGAGAGCTGGCCTCAGTTTGGATCCCAGGTGCCAGCTGTGCAACCAAAAAAAAATTTATCCTTCTATCTGCTGATGGGACAGAGTAAATTGGGATCCACAATGAAGTTGTGTGACATTGCTAAGTTGGACTTCATCGATCTTAGAGGTCTTTTCCAACCAAAATAATTCTATGATCTCCCCATAGCTTTTAAAATTAAAATCCCCACTCTCCATCTGGGGGAAGACTGTTAGAAGTTCTCGGATGTCCTTCACCATCTCTGCTGAGGAGCCACCCCCATGATGAGGCTGGATGGTGTATTCAAGTGCTTCTGCAAATGAGGGCTGGAAAGGGGAGATTTTGGACAGGCATATTGAGTGGGATTTGTCCAGCCAGCAGTGCTGACCTTCTCCCTTCTTAAAGAAGAAAAAAGCACTGTGACAATGTGAAAGCCTGTTCTTGAGCCAGAACTTTGGCTGGGATTACAGCCAAAGCATAATTTCTCAACAGTCTTCCAAGTGCTTCTAGAGGTTACAGTGTTGTGTTAAGATGCAATTGCCTCCCTTCATGTTTTCTCTCCGAGGCTCAGGAGGAGGGCATTTCTCTGAGTTGCTGCAATTACGCTGGACCAGGCCCAAAACAAATGAGATTGAACTTAACCCATCGCTGGGGAGCCTGGTGAGATCACAGCCGTAGGCTCTGAAAGCCAATGTTCAGGGCAGCTTCTGTGGGTAAACTCTGGTCTTTGGGCTCCTTTGTCTTCCCCCACTGCCTGAGAAACTACCTGTTTCATCTTGTTTAATGAAAAATGAATATAATTCATATCCAGGCCTATGCTTCAAAACAGAAAGCAAAATCTCTGCTTAGTGGCATTGTCAGGAAAGTTTTCTAGAAGCCCATATAGGTTCATAATGGGGTCAAAAGCTTTGTTTTGGCTAGACAACCCATCCATTCTGAATGTCCCCATTTCCTGATACCAAACTGAGGGAAGCCTGAGGATTTATTTAATAAGATTTTGCTTTATTCCTTTCTTTGTTTCAGGCTGTGGGGAATGGGGAAGGTTTATGGGAAGGCATATCTCCTACTAGATACACTTTTTTTTTTTTGGCAAACCACAGGAGTGGATGGAGGGAAAGAGAGAATCACAGGTCCCAATATAGCAGGTAGAAGAGTTTTGCTCTCTATTTGAATGGGATAAATATCATTGTTGTGTGCTTTGTGTGTTTGGAGAGTGAATGTCCTCAGTGGTGAGCTGGAGTCAGGACCCGTATTCCTTTTCTTGGCCATTTTAATGAGCTCCCAGCATGAGGTGACATGGATGCATGGCACATCCCTCACCATGCTTCTGTAGACTCCCCAGCCTCCTTAGGTGAACCTCCAGGAAACAACCTTTCCATCCACTAGCAAAGCTGAGTAAGGTTGACAAATACCCTCCCCTCTTCTAATGTCAACACACCTATATTTGAACCTTTGCTCTGAATACTTAATGCATTTATTAATACATTTATGAGGAGTCATGTGGAGGTTTCTGGTGGAGGGGCCCCAGCTCACAGGGGCACTAACAAGGCCTTTGGTTCAGCGTTAGGCAAACACATTCCGTGTGGCTGCACGCTTCAGTTTCAGAAGAGGCTTTCAAAGGTTTGTAAATATTTACACACACTCCTGAATGAGAGCGAGCTGGGGGGGCCTTTAAACACTGAACGTGGAGAGGAATGCGAATCAGAATAACAAACAGGAGGCAAAAAAAATGAAGAGAGACCAAGAACAAAATCTCAACACTTCACTAATCCCATAACTTCTCCTTAAGCATTACCTCATGAGCAATTCCTATAAATTTCATGGATTTGTTTTCATCTATTATGCTCCTTTCTCCTTTTCCTGCCCCAAAGCAGCTTTAGAGTGTTTCTGCCCAAAATAGCCACAAAATAGCCACACAGAATAAGATTTAGGAGATATATCAGCAATTACTCCACTCAATAAACCACCTTTCTTACAGTAGTTTCAAAACTCCATCAAGTTCACAGCCCCATGGTGTTGGGTACATACCAAAAAAGTGCAAGCATCTGACCAAACATGAACACTTCCATCCTGGGTTATCTATACAGTCTATGGAGAAATGATGTCTCTAGGACATGGTTCATCTCATCCGAAAGTCAGTGCCTGTGCACTTTCATGTCCAGTGACCCAGCTTGGAGTATTTCAGGAAATGGGATAGATGGTTTTTGAGGATAGCTGTGAAATGGTAATCAGTGGATCAATGAAAGAGATTCCTCAGTTCATGAGTTGCTTCTGAAAACCTCAAGCCATTCACTGGCAAGCAGACAAAATGAGGGAACCCAACACAATAGCTGATTTATCCCACTGAGTCTAGCTTTAATAAAAGCAGAAGCAAAACAAGCAGTGCAAGTCTGTGGGATACTTGGTGACTTGTCATCCTACCCTGTGCTCCTGCCACACTTCCCATTCCTGGGTCAGGACTCAGGGTATTTTGGGGCCAGCTGCCCAGCTGCTCATGCCATGCTGGGAGAAGATCAAGGGGAAAAAAGTGCACAGTCCAGCCCTGCTAGTGTTGGTTGTGATTTCCCTGATAGGGTCAGTGCTGCATAGTGGCTGTAACAACCTGCTCAGGATTTTTCCCAGCCTGGGATCCTTGGCATGGAGCCTGCTCAAATACTATCTGGCTGCAGGCTTCCTCCTTCACCCTGTTCAGGTTAGGCAGTGCTGGACAAATAGTGGTGTTTGTTCTTTAGGGTGTCATCTTCTTCCAGCTCCTTTCAGACAGTTTTGGAGCCTGCCTGGGAGCACAGATTGTTTGGAATGATTAGTTCTTTTTGTGGAGGTATCCCAATAGCTTTGCTTGTCTGCTGATGTGGGAGCATCCTGGCCCAGCTGACAGGCAGCCTGAACGCTGCCAGGCCCAAACTGAGAGTCAGAACAGGAGTTTAATGTTATTTTGGGCATCATAGCAGGTTATGTGAGTGCAGCCCAGGGCTTCTCCTGCCACCCTGGCAGGCACAGGGGGCTGTTGGCTGGGTGCTTGCTGTGCTGGCTTCACCCAGTGCCTGGCAGAGCTGTCAGGCCCAGCAACACCACAGGGCAGCAGCTTGGGAATCCTTGCAGGAATTCGCACTTGCTCACAGCATTTTCCTTCTTCCAGACAATGCAACAAGACTTCCAATGGGAGTGACAGCTGCGACTTGATGTGCTGTGGCAGAGGCTACAACCCCTACATGGACAAAGTGGTGGAGCGTTGCCACTGCAAATACCACTGGTGCTGCTACGTGACCTGTAAAAAGTGCGAGAGGACTGTCGAGAGATACGTGTGCAAATGAAAACCCTCCTCTGCCCACCTGGGAGCTGAGATGGCAGTGGCACCCCAGCACTCTTCAGAGAAAACATTTCCTTTACTAGACATCATTTATCTTGTAAAAACACAGACTTGAGGAGAGATGGTAGGAGGAAAAGCAACAATCACGCCGGTAAAAATAAGAACGTAAAAGAACCTCCCAAAAAGCAACAAACTCAAAAATATTTCCCCCCACCAATAAAATGCTCTCTGAGAAGACAAAACCTCATTTGGGATGGTATCTTCTTCCAAAATATTTCCTATGGTTGCCAATGATGTCCAGCCATCAAGTGCCTTAGTATTCTGAGAAATAACTATAGAAACTTTCCCTGGGGGAAAAAAACCCATTTGTTTGACAATAACTAAGGCTCACACCTGCCTATGCCTTCTAGCACAGGTACTGAGTCTCCATTAGGACCATCCCAGAACGGAAAATGCTACAACTTTTCAGCAATAACTGCCTTTGTTGCCAAAGACTTAATTTTTAGCAGGGAATCATCCACTCTGAATGATAAAAGTGGAAAGACTTCAGGTCAATTCCCTGAAATGAACAACTAATTTTAATCTTTCTTTTACACAGGTCTGTGACTTTGAATTTATTGCTGAAGGAAAATATGTCCTTGATTTGCCCAGGCTGGACAAATTTCAGCCATGAAAAAAATCTCCTGGAATCCTGGAGGCAGTGAGAGTAGGGTGGGCTGAGAAGGACTTTATGGGGTCCACAAGACAGTAGTGGAGCCATTAGGATATAATAACAAAGTGAAGTCCAAGTCCAGTGGAAAAGTAAAGGAAAAAAGCAAGCTCCTGCTCTCTAGCTCTTTGCTCTTTGGGTGTGATACCCTTAGTCACTGGCATCATCCCACACTGGCCCATCAAGTCCTTGGAGAAGTATACCACTGGCTTTTTCCTCCCACCAAACCATTGGTCCAACCCCAGGAAGCTGCAGAGAGCGGAGCAGTCCCGTCTGTAGGGAGTGCAGCCATGGAAGTCAGCTGCTACTTCCAGCAGGAAGGAATGGGAACGTGTCAGTCCTTCATGTGGCCCTGCCCTGACACAGCAGAGAACCACTATCTGTGGCTGTACATATTTTCTTTTGTATGCAGATACACAGAAATATTTATATCTTGTGCTTTCATCTACTTTACTTCCTACATAAATATACCCTTATATTATAAACAAGCATTAACAATAGCATGAAATAAATGCTGAACTTACTGGTGCAACAGCAAAATGTTAGATTATTGTTTCACTCTTCTACTTGGAAAGCAACTCTGATTTTCCTCCCAAGGATAGGAAGAGAGCATGGTTTGAGGCACTCACTGGCATGGAATAGATAAGTTTCTTTATTTCTTGCCACCCCAGCCTCTTCATTTTGAGCAGAATTAGCCAGGATACAGTCAAGACAATGAAACAAAACACTTGGAGCAAGGAAGAGTCACCATTGTTGTTTTGGTTTTTTTTAATCAGTCATCACTCTCATTGGTAAAATTTCCCAGTGCCCCTGAGGAGCTTAATAACAAACATGACTCACACCTCTCATGTCATGGGCAGTTGGCTTCTGGCTCCTGCACATGGAGAGGAATTGCTGTGCAGGGAAGGTTTTAACTTAGCCCAAGTTCCCTTCTTTGCTTTTTCGGGGTTTTTTGAGGGGGTTTTTGGTTTTGTTTTTATTTTTGCTTGCTTGTTTGTGTTTTGGGGTTGTTTTTTTGTTTAGGTTTTTGGTTTTGGTTTGGGGTTTTGTGGGGGGTTTTTTGTTTGTTTTGGGGTTTTTTTAGTGTTCATTCAGCTCTGATTATGAAAGGTGATGTTGGAGAAGGATGCTGCTCCAGGTACAGAAGGCAGCAGAGTCTCTGATGTCTTTCAGATCATTCTTGGGCACCCCCTCCCCATGCAAAATGCTGTAAGCAGCCAAAAAATCACTCCTACACAAATGTGGAGGGATTCTGTCACTTTCCTAGGGGGAAATATGTCAATAACACCACAGTCTTTCTCCAAATCCTCTTTTTTTTCCCCACTCAGCCACTCCCTAGGGGGCAACTGCCTCTAACATGTCTGTGAGCAGCCCTGGGGAGTTGGAGGAGAAAAGCATCATGTGCTGTAAGAGCAAAACTAGAGACATTCTGTTCTCTTCAGCTACTTTGCTTTGCTACAATGGGTTTGGTCTCCTTGCCTCCTTCCCTCCCCCAGTCATGAGCAGGCAGCAAGAGGTCTTTTGTAGTTTGTCAGTGGTTTGTGTTATTGTCACCCCATAAAAGCTGATGGACTAAAATGTCTCTGCAGTGCGGTGTGATGAGTGGTGGGTGTCTTTAGGCTGACATGCAGACAGACCAGTGGCACAAATCCCACTGCTCTCCAGTGCCAGAATTTGGCTTCATTTGATATGTAAAGAAACTGTCTACTCTCATTCTTTTAAGGAATTTTATTTTTATTTCCAGTTTCTGATGAAGACAACAAGGCGCGGATGTTCTGACTGAAGAAAAATTTGAGCATTTCAGTGCCATTCTGTAATGACTCTTTTCTCTTGCTCCCTTGCTGATGTCATGAGTCTTTCTGCTTGGTGAAAAAATTGTAAAAAGGAAGAAATGCTCTATACATGCATTGTTTTCAACTGCATTTCTCTCCTCCCATGTCAGACCTGATCTTTGATCTTTGGCTGGCTTTCTCATGTGAGAAGAAATCGTCACCTGGCATTAAAAGAAGGGAGTAAACCAATTAGGCATCTGCAGGTCCATCAAGTGGGAAATGAACCCACAGCAGAATGTCAGCCACGGTGGTAACTCGCACTTTGTCACCTCATGCCACAGATGTCCGTGACTGAAGATGCTGACCTGAAATGGCTGAATTGTTTGGAGTTTTGCAGTTTGGGGCATCCAGGTTCAAAAATCTCTGTTGGCTCTTCTAGATAATCCATCATGGGCTTCACCTGAACTTTGCTTCTTTGAGAAAAGAGTCTCTGTGGCCCCAGCCCATGTCTTAGGCTGTTAGTCTATGAATTAACAGTGTTACACTGCTTTTGCCATAACTTTTAATTTCCAGGGCCCTTTTCTTCTTGGGAACAGCTGCACATTGTACTAAGAGTGTGCCCAGGGTGCCTTCCCAAGGTGAGAGTCATGCACAGGGCAAGGTCTGATAAACTGCAGCCTCCCTTGTTACACAGCCCTGCTTCATCCAGCAAACTAGGGTCATCTCCTCAATTTGATGGTTTTAAGCTGAAATAAGGGAGGTTTAGATTAGGAGTTAGGAAGAAATTTCTCCCTGCGAGGGTGGTGAGGCCCTGGCACAGGTTGCCCAGAGAAGCTGTGGCTGCCCCATCCCTGGAAGTGTCCAAAGCCAGGTTGGATGGGAGTTGGAGCAACCTGGTCTAGTGGAAGGTGTCCCTGCCCATGGCAGGGGGGTAGAACAAGATGAGCTCTGAAGTCCCTTCCACCCTAAACCACTCCATGATTCTATGATCTCCCTCTTGATACTCTGGCATTTCCAAATTTTTTCAGGAAATGTCTATCTATGAGCAGTAGACAGTGCTTTCTGCTTTCTTTTCCTTTTAATAAAAACTAGGAATAAAGAGAGTACCCATAACACTGGGCCATACTGGTGGAACATCTCATGGTGCATCTTTCTCCTTGCAACCTGATGCTTCACTCCTTGCATCAGCAGCAAAGCGCAGAGAGGCCAGAAGAGAAAAGTGTCACATCTCTCAATTTCAATTACTGATGCAACAGGGATCCAAAACAGAACAGCCAAGTTATTTTTGCAGTCTAGAGGAGGGTGCCCCTGCCCATAGCAGGGGGTTGGAACTGGATGATCTTCAAGGTCCATTTCAACCCAAATCATTCTATGATTCTATAATTTTCTGTGCATGTGTGGTCTGAAGGATATTTAGGATTACGTTTGTCACAAACCAGCTTTGCAAGGAAAATACATCACTCCTTCCCTTTCACAGACCTTCAGCAAGTAGTTTTCAGGGCTTTGCTCTGAAACACTGAAATCTTTCAGCTACTGCAGAAAATGTCTTTAATTACTGTGAATGTCTTTGTCAGGTGATGCTGGAGTTCCCTTCATATAACAGCTGACATAATTTGGCCCAGCTGCATGTCCTACTAGACAGTACTGCTGATTTACACTAGCTGGCGAAACACATCTGATTTATTCCCACAAACACTATTATTTCACAGTCTTACACTATTATCCATGAGGGAAACAGCCAAGATATCTTCAGGAGTTTTATGCTGGTATCTTTGTAGCATTTATTAATTTAAAAAAAAAAAATGTATGATTTAATAAAACAGTTTGGACTTAATGCTATTTCCCAGTCTGGGGTTTTATACCCTGTATACATCTGGCTGACTTTGTATTTTTTTGTTTATTCCCCCCATCCTTACCCCCTTCCAGTTTTATATCATTTAGGTTTCTCTATAATGTAGGCAAATGCCATTCATTATTAAAAACTCCCATATGATTGTGTATTTTATTCTACAAAAATGGGAAGTATCTTAATTATACTAAAGCAGGCAGTCCACAATATTTCATATGCAGCTAGAAAAGCCCTTGGTGAGGGGAAGGGGAGTGAGGAAAGAAGAAAAAAATCTGAATATAATTAGTAGTGTCTCTGTCAGGAAAGTGATAAAAGAGTCCCTGAGGAACCATCCCTTTTCCTGCCAGAAAACAGATCCCTGTAGACAACCATTATCATCCTTCAAGTGAGCTAGACTTGTGCTGCCCAGCTCTGGGCTACCTTTTTGGGGAAGGTGCTGGGAAGAGGCTCTGGAGGTACTTGGGAATGTGGGGAACAAGAGGAAAATTCAGCCCTGGGACAGATTGTTGTTAGACCTCCACCCTGTGACAAAGGATTTGCCTTTCCCTGCATCAGACAGGGGGTTGTGAAACACCATTGTTTTGCTCCCAAGAGCAGATCAGAGCTATCACAGGCATGACTTTCTCCTCTGCAAGGGAGATGGAGCAGAAAACAAGATTTGGGAGAGGGGGAGAAAGAACAGGAAACTTAAAATCCACCTGAGATTAATGATTTTAACATGCACAACATGTTTTGTTTTGTTTTGTTTTCCACTCGGGACCAGTTTCATCAGTCAGACAGTTTGATTAAATATCTCAGCAGAGCTATGGTTTATTCATCTAAAGCACAAATTACCCTCTGTTCATGGAAGCAGCATTAGCTGTGTTTTCTAATTGTGAGAGCAACAATAATAATAAAAATAGTAACAACAGAATACATTGTGGATTGTTTTTACTTCCTCTTTTGTTAAGAGTAAATGGACAGTATTTTGTCTGTATTGTAAAAATTAAATGAATTTTCAATTTTAAAGATCCTTTCTGAGCTGTGTGGAAAGTTTTCCTTTTTTTGCTCTATTAAGTGGAATTTTTCAAGGTATTTACCAGAACCACATTGGCTTGAAATTTCTTTTAAAGCAGAAGAGGGTATCATGTAATTGCACAACTACAGGAGCTGGGATGTAGAGGGACATGCTGCCAGGACTACAGAGCTTAGGAGAAAGCCACCAGATCCATAACACAGCTCCAGAACTCTTGTGCTGCTGTCAATGTAAGGCCAAGCTTCAGACCCCAATTTTCATGGGTTGACATATTCTGTGAAGTCTGCCCACTTGCATGACACAGCAACAACTCATACAGGGACAGCTCACATGCTTAAGGCAAAGGTGTGTATAAGTGTTTTCCTTAATTAGGGCCAAAGCACTGAAAACCTTGAATAACTGAATCTCATAAACGCCAGTTATCAATATCTCAGACTTCTATAAGTGGTAACTGCTGACAAATGGGCTTTTTAAAATAAAGACCCATGTTTCCTTCAGATTTTCTAATTTGCTCAGTCCAGGATGAGGTCTGTAGTGTTGCTCAGTGGTGATGAATGATGAACTGGAGTGAAGGTGGAACTATAAAAATTAATCCAGGTAAAGTTGGGTGTTCACAATCCTGTGTTTGTCTGAAGCTCTAGGGTGCAGTGATAGCCCAATTTCAACACCCTTGATGATTGGCTGCTTTCTCAAAATTCATGCTGTATTTTAGAGGAGAAAGAGATTTAAGATCCATTATTCTAAGGGACATCCTTCCTTCTCTACTGTTTCTCATCCTAAATTCCAAGTTTAGAATTGCCCTAAAATAGTTTGAAATTTAGGATAAGATGCTAAAATCTGTGTCATTATGAAAGCCATGAATTGTCGCCTTGATGTCGGAGGCAGGAATGCGACATCACACATGTAGGATCACACACAACAGCCAACTTTATTGAGTCTTCTTCTGCTTATACAGTGTCGGTTCCGGGGGTGCTCTGGGGGGGGTGCTGTGACTCCGAAATCGACTCTGACAGAAAGTCACTCGGCAGCCACTGCACACAAGGAAGGGTCCTTGTGTGCAAATCCACTGCAGCCTTTATTCCAGCCTTGTTGCTCGTGAACGGGGGCAGTGACAAGGACCCAGAACAATGCAGAATTCAAGCTTAAATACGGGGGTGGGGAGAGCTGAGGGTGTGGGGCGGTACATAGGTGGGGCTAGGGTATGGGAGCTAATAGGGAACTAGTGAGGGAGGGACTAAGGAACAAGGGTGAATGGGGAAACAGGGAGGGGAGAACATTCTGGATTAGAGCCAAATAGGGTAGAAAGGGACAGGGGAGGCCAACGGGCCAATAGGGGAAACAGAACCAGGGTACATTTCTATAACAGAACAGGGCGTTCTGAGAGAGGCGTTTTTAGTCACCTTAACCTGGGGAGCATTTCTCCATTTAGGGCACCTTTTCTCCAGGGGGTTTTTGTAATCCCTGGTGCCATGGGCTCACTGTCTACAACAATATAGCCTTGAAGGTTCACGTGGTCGATCCCTATTGGCTGAAGCAGTTGCCACCCAGCCATCAGCCAACAGCTGCTTGCGTCCCCAGTGGCCTGGGTCTGCTCTCCAGCAGTCCATACTGGTCAGATTACATAACCCACTGGTCAAGGTACTTATATAATTTCAGTTATGTCTTAATTATCTCGGTTAAAAACCAGGGAGTTATAAAATGGGATTAATTATTATTGTTGACCACATAATAATTAATAGCAGCAACTGTGTCATCAAAGGAAACAAACTGGTAGGCATATCTCAAATCAAAGAATTGTTTGGGTTGGAAGGGATCTTAAAGCTCATCTCATTCCAAACCCCTGCCATGGCCAGGGACACCTTCCACTAGAACAGGCTTCTCCAAGCCCTGTCCAATCTGGCCTTGAACACTTCCAGGGATGGGGGAACCCCAGCTTCTCTGGGCAACCTGTGCCAGTGTCAGTGAAATACCCCCAGGTCAGTGAGGTCCATCACAAGCAGGAGGATCCCAATCTTTCTGTGCTGCCTGCAGACACTGGAAACACACACCACCTGCAGCTGCTTTCCACTCAAGGTGCAATTAATTTTACAAACTGCTGCACATGTTGACCAGGGTCAGCCTTGAGCAGGAAAACTGTTTTCTTTTCTAAACCTCTGCTCTGCCCAGAGCTGCTCTCTTCATATGGCTCAGACAGATTAAAACCCCACCTCAGTGCTCACCTCTGCAGGTGCTTCCTTCCTTGCTGCCAGCAGCGTGTGAGCTGTGGGGGGTGTGAGCTGGAAGTACCTTTGCTTTTGGGGGCAGTGGGAGATGACAGCAAGCAACTCCCTGTGCATCCACAGTTAAGAAGCAGCTCTTGGGTATGACATAAAAGTGTTGAGATGACACCTGCAAAGAATGGCGTGATTTAAGACAGCAATGCCTCCCCAGCTCGCCCTGACTCCCACACACAACTTTTCCTCCACTGGAGGGAAGACTCCTCTCAGCAGTGGAGCATCTGGTGCCATTTGAGGCACTTCAGAGTGACCTTGTCCTCGTGAGAATTCTCTGCCCACCAGGGCTGGAAGAGGAACATCCAAGGGACACCCAAGGGCATTTCAAGTACTACTGATGTTTAAGCAATTCAATTACACCCCTGCATCTCCTGATGCAAGGACTTGAAGACAATTTCTTCCCTTCACAGACTGGTCCCAAGGGCACTTCCATGTCTACCATGGACCAACAAACTGGATGACACCCAAAATTCAGCTGTGCAAAGCCATCAGGCTCATTCTGCCTCATGAGTGCCACTGACACACACAGTCCAGGTCTGACCTCCACATCTTACAGCCCCAAATCACCAAGAGGGGCTTCTGAGTTAAACAGGACTTTAGTATAGAGTCGCAAGTTGTCGAATGAACTGCCCCAGCAGGAATTCATTGGGCAGGTTTTGGAGCAAAATGTTTTCAGCTCTCTGCAATAAAGATACTTTCAGAGTGTAGAAACCTGGCATGCCTCCAAAGAGGGGATTGGGATAAGATGAATTATGTCTATTGGGAGTTAGTGTGACCCTTTTCATGTAGCTATCCATTGAGCAAATGCTGGAAGTCAGGTGAGGCTTATCCTTAGCCTGATGCTTGTCATGGAGGTCCTTTTGTTTTGATGTTTGGTTTTGTTATAAACCAAACTAATTAGTTATTAAGTGTAGCTGGACTATTAGCATCAAAGAATGAGCCTATATAACTCCTATTCCCAAAATGATTACAGCTGGTATCTATTATGTAACATAAATTGCTTAAAGACACTTCCAAATAAAACAATGAAATTCAATGAATGAAATCAAGTATTGTAAACATGTGAATGTAGCTGGTTAGACTTACTTTTTCCTTTTCTCTCCATTAGAGGGAACATTTTCATCTTGGGATTTGCACAGAATTCCATGGAAACTAAAAAAGTTACTTTTCATGGAGTTTGTAAAGAAAATCAAACCATTCAAGCGCACTGTCCACTTTACAGTTGCAATCAAATGTCAGACTCAAGGCCCCTGAACTTGACTCGTACTGATAATTACTCTGGTACAAACTAACTTTTTTTTCCCCCAGCCATTAAGGAGGATATTTCAGATAATAAAGCATAAACAAAGAAACTTCAAAGAACAAAATGAATGCCATACAGTGACTGTGTTTTACATGAACACTAAACTGCCAGCAGAGGATTTCTCCTTGCAAAATATTTTCCACTACTCTATATCATCTGGTTAATAGCCTAAGTGCCCTAGCTTACCTTCAGGAGACTTAGATAAGCTGAGAGATTTTCCTGCATAGAAAGACACCGACCATTCTTTCAACATCATGCTTTTTCTCCTCAAAATGATCTTGGCCAGTCCAATGAGATTGACCTTCTTTCTTTTTGATATCTTGCTGGTGCTTCTGAACATTTCTGTCAGTGGTGTGTGTACTGGATGAAACACACGAGAATAAAGGAATCATGAAGAACCATTATATGCTCTAAAGGCAAAAAAAACCCACAGCTGTCAGGGGGAAAATACTCCAAAGTGTCTCTTAGACACCTAAATTAAGTAGTGAGAATTGAGTCCCATGATGTATATTTTGGCCTGGTTTAATCCAGAACAAGTGTTACTTCCCAGTTTTATAACTAGTATGGATGCATAAATAGGCTAGATATAAAGAAATTTGGTATGGGAATTCACCAACATTTTTATTAAATAATACTCACACCCTCTTTTAGCACAAGCAAATGTTACTCCACAGATCTTGAATCCCATCCATTTTCTCCTTCTGCACCACATCCCACGTATTTTCGGATGCTCTTATGCAGAGAGAGACCTGGAGTGAGAATCATCTCATCTTGGATACCCCACATGTGAGCTAACCAGCACTGTTTCCATGATGGATGGGTGCAAGGAAGGGATGAACTGGCTGTGCTTCCTCTGCCATTCTACATTTTAGTTTGGAGTAGGAACATATAATTTGTGGTGTAGCTGGTTTGCCTCTGAGATCTGACCAACCTCACCCAATTCTGGGTTATAAATGAACCTAGGACTGGTTCTGCTGGGTTTTGTGTTAAGGGGCTTTTCTCTGCTCTAGCTGAGGGTAGGTAATGGAGTTATGTTAGAAATACAGTGGAGGTGGGTGTATATTTATCATCACCCTGTAACTATGACTGACACAGAAAAGATTAAAGCAATAAAGCCCAAAATAGAACATCTTCTTGTAGTTTTCGGGGGGTTTTTTGAGGCCCAAGTTTTCAACTAGGATTTGCCTTGACAGGATAAAGTACATTTTCAAGCTCAGCTTCTTAATGGGCTACGTCTGCATAATGTAATTTTGCATCTGAACTGTGTGTCTTGACAGACGCAAGCACAGTCAGAGCTGCATTCAGCAGTACTCACTTTCCCTGGAATCAGATAAACTCAGCCCAATAAATTAGTTTTACTGCTCTCAGTATCACCCTGTTATCATTGTGAGTTATTTAGTCTGGGCTTCCCAAACTTTCCCATTCTTTCACAATGAAAGGAACTGAACTCTCAAAATGTATAAATAAATTTCTCTCACTTTTTCTTTCTGTCTTTCCTTATTTTCTTCCTTTTTTTTTTTTCTTCTTGTCTCTCTTGCTTTCCCTCGCTTTTTTTTTTTCTTGCATTCTCTCTCTTTCCATCAAATGGCTATATAAAATAATTCACAGTTACACTTTATAAAGTCTAGCTTTGAGAAGCTATTTAATTAGGCAATTGTGACCTGCTTCTCAGCTGGTGTAAATCAGAAGCAATGATTTACACCAGCTGAAGATAGGAATTCTGGTACGTGGTAGCAGATTTTTGAGGGCCTGTCTTGTAAAGTGCAATGGACTGTGTATTATATTAGCTAGAAGAACATTTTTTAAAAATAGAGTTGTATTTTATGCCCTGTTTTTTTTTTTTTTCTTTTCCCCTATCCTTTATGTTCCCACATTGTTTGCATGATTAAAAAGTGGAAAGATGGACTTGTCTTTGCAGAGCAGACAAGAGCTGGGTGATAATGGCCTCAGCTCCCTCTTACATCATGGCCAAGTGGAGGTGCTGAATATCCCATACAAGGCATTGACAGCTGGAAGGCCCACTGGAGCCCACAGTGCTTTACAGGGATCTAAGGGGCCTCCAGAGGCATCTGGGACTGTGATGGATGCAGCCCACAGGCTGGATACTCAGGTGGTAAGAAGCTGGCAATAAATAGATGTCCAACCAGCATATGAAAGGATGGGAAGGACAGTACAGTATGAAGGAAAATAGGACGCGGCATTTGGGGTATTTAATTTTCTCACAAAACCAATGCATTGGTCCCTGGGACAAATGAATTCAAGGAGTGAGAATCAACATATGTACCTCTGATAGGAGCATCTGAGAACCCATGAGAATTTTCTGCTCCTCTCATAGGGTAAGCTTAGGCCTGGCAGAGAGTTAGAAATGGAATGAACTCTTGGGAGTGGCAATATCCTAAATCTCCCAGCAAACTTGGCCAGAGTTTGCCTCTCAGAGCCGGGAGCTGTAGAAGAGGTGGCAAATTCTGGTAAGTTAGAAGAACTGCATTTTGGACCCTAATTTGCTAAGGATATGAGTATTTTTTTAACATTATTCTTCCACCTTCATGAATGTCTGTTTGTCCAACCTCCATCCTTTCAGATGCCTCCTTTTCTCCGTGTCCAGTTCCAGCAAACTTTGGCAGTGAGTTGAAGTTTCAAGAGAATCCAAGGTGGACAATATCCCATCTGCCTAGAGAGGCTAGCTCTGTAATTGAGCTAGTTCATCCTGGATTCCCTTTAGAAGCAGTGTTTAGAAACTGGCATCAGGAACATGTCTCATCCTTGTGTAAAACAGCCCAGACCTTCTCTCATTAAGGTAGCACACTGCTAGAGCAGCTCAGCGTTAGTCTATTAAATGATCAGTTATATTTGGGATACTTAGAAGAAAAAAACCAAAATTATTGTATTCCTTGTGGAGCTAGGTGAATTAATTTTATTATTTGAATTAATTTAGTGATAATAATCCCAAACTCTTGGACCTGATAAACTCAGATAATTCTGGCTAAGTCACCTTTGAAACATGCTAAATGTATGGGCATAGTAAGTCAAAAAAAGGCATTGCTCTGAAGCACCAATTAATTTTCCTCCTGTCCTTTGTGCTTGGTTATAACCAGGACTTCAAAAGAGTGTTCTTGAGAGTGGAAAACCACAATATCCTTTAAATATGGTGTCCCAGCTACAGCTGAACTTTCTGTTTGGACTTTCACCAAGCTGCTGGGCTTAAATCCCAGCTCTGGAGCTACCAGATGGACCACATTATTCTCACTTGCAGAAACCCCATCAGACAAACTGTTTCTACCAGAACAGGTCTGCTGGTCATGGAAGCTGAGAGGTACTAATGAGACACTGTGTTCCTGTCACAGGTGCCATGTTCCTTTGGGTACCCATCCCAGCTTCTGTTGTACTTGTTTTTAAAAATCCCTGGATCATAGAAAGGGGGAAAGGTCTTCTGGAGACACGGCCCTGTGAGCAGATGGAGCAAGGCCAGATGGACATGCCTAAGTGAGGACCACTGGCATCTCAGCATCACAGCAGCCTGAAGCGTTTCACAGGGGAATGTCTCAGTCTGGCCAGCAGGCACTGCCAAAGAGAGAGACACATGTTGGAAATCACACTTCTTTCTTGGACTCCAGTGCCTGTGCACAGCCCCGAGATACCTGCATCTTTGGCTGCCTTTGACTAGTAAATAAACCAGGCTGGATCCTGTTCACTGGCTGCCCATGGCAAGTGGCACAGCAGAACTTGCAACCAGATGGATTTTATCACCCAAAGAGATGACTCCACCCCTACTGAGTTTTGTCAATGATTCTTGCCCTCTGCTAGTATGACCATGCCTGGATGCTGTCTGGCCAACAGCTTGTGCTTAGCCACGATGGGGAGTAAGCTAAGATTTAAGCAGTCTTTGTGGTCATGGAACAGAGCTGGAGACATTGCTCTGGCTCTAGCTGACTCTTTAATACAGACATAGCCTTGGAAGCTTAAAGCATTTTGCAACCCTTTGGTTTCCCTCTCCTGAAGTTGTACGTTCTCCCCTTGGGCTCCTGTCACCTTCTTATATCCCAGCAGATGTTGCCTAAAGAGCTAACTCCTTTGTTTGTCCTGAACCTGTCTCCCAACAGCTTTATATGTTGTCCAGCAGTCCTCCTTCTACAAGAGAAGGTTATTGTACTGAAACAGATCCCTCTTCATCCCTCCTGGATGTCCTTCCAGGACATCCTCTCATTTTCATGTAGCTTTCACCCTTATAATCCTCAAGGATGCATAACAGAGGCAGAAGAGGGATATCCTGTTATAGCTGTGGCCTGAAGTCAAGCAACACACAGGTTGTAGGTCTCTCCTTTTATCCCTCCTCAGGGAACATCTGCATCTCTATTGTGCTTGTTTCTCCTTCATGAAGTCCCTTTATATGCTGTTCAGAGAGAGGAACACACAGCAAGGACCAGGGATTGATCACAAAATGCTTCAGAAGTGGTTAGTTTCCTTGTCTCCGCAGCTCAGCTAACTTTGGGAGCCGTGGTTTCAAGAAGAAACTCCTGGGAGTTTCATTGCATGAGGATCACCGGGGCCACAGAGGTCTGTGCCTCAGGTGGAGGTCTTAGCCCCACCCCTGAGTGCATGCAGAAGTTCAGGTTTCACAAGAAGTCTGCAGGGGAAGTAGAGGTGTATCTGTCCTGAGAAACTAGGCAGGAGGCTGGTGAATCAGTGCACAAGATCTTCATGGCACCACCAAACCTTGCCCCTTTCTAGCACCCTCCATTTCTGCTGCATGGATAGGAGGGTGAGGAGCTGAGCTCCTTGAGCATCTGGGGGAATGAAGAACCAGCTCTCTTTTCTGGCTTCACATCAAAACAGAAAACAGATGGGATCTTTGTACTGTGGTTTTCTTCCTCACTGTCAAGCAGATGTTGTAACCTTTTCTAGAGTGGGTGGGAGAAACAGGCCCTCTTCTCTAAGAGCTGGCCAAGCTCCCTGCCAGGAGAGGGAATATTAAAAGATACAGACCTCTTCTTGGCCCCGTTCACCACATGCAGACTACCTGGCCTGCAAAGAGTGTGCAAGAGAGTGTGTGTGGGGGCACTGACACCCACTTCATCACTGCTTTGCATCCCTGGGAAAGGATCTGCAAAGGGAATCGGGAGTGTCAGCTCAAGGCGGAGTTCTTCACACAGCATGTGTGGGGTTTTGATAAGCATATGTAGTTGATTGTGACCTAGTTGTAGAAATGATTGGGAAGTCTGGGTCCTTTGTGTGCACAAAAAGGTAGGTAGTGAGTTTAAGGGTGGTCTGGAAGGCAGAGGATTGGGAACCACGGAGAAAACTAAGTGGAACAATTAAGGAAAAGAAGGGAATGAAGTCACTGATTGCTTCTCAAGGCTGTATTTTAAAATGTCACCTGATTGGTTTTCAAGCCAGAAAGGTTTCAGGTCCAGTGGGTTTCCAGTAATGATGGTAAAATAAGGAGGAGCATTGAAAGGAATCTGTAAACGTTGTACTTTCCCAGTTTTTTAATTTTCATGAAAAGGACTTTTGTCCTTCCTGGCTTGAAATCAAACTTAGGAGTGAAAACCTGTCTATGTTCACCAAAAAAAAGACCTTTTCTCAGAAAGATTTCCAATACTGGATTTGTGACATTGGAGGCTTTTTTAAAGAAAGAAACATTCTGTTTTTAATGGTGTGACACGTGGTATGTTTCTTGGGGTGGTCTTGTGCAGGGCCAGGAGTTGGACTTCAATGATCCTTATGGATCTCTTCCAACCCAGGATATTCTATAATTCTATGTTTTGCAAAATTTCATGTTGTCTTCACTGATCTATATCTCTTATGTGTTGAAACAGCCTTTTCGCAGGCAAAGTCCCCAAAGTCACATGTTTTGAGCTCCAGGAACAGACTGAGACATTTACAAGGAAAATATGACCCTGCAACCTCGGCCACTTGAAAAATAGCATTGCAAGGACCATCTTCCAACTGATCTGTGCTCCATCAGCTGGAGCAGTGCAGCCACAGGTCAGGGGCTGCTCTCCTCCAGCCACAGCTACTGCCAGAGCAGCCCACAAGGTGTGTGGTGGTGAGGTTCTGGAGCCACCATTAAGCCATATCACTGTATCACATCATGGGCAATTCACTGCAGCGTTTCTACCACACCACATAGTGAAGGCAACTAGAAAACAAGGGGAGGAATTCGTGAGCATCTCATCTCATGAATAAGAGGGCAAGTTTAGACAAGACATTGAGAAGAAATTCTTCCCTGTGAGGGTGATGAGGCCCTGGCACAAGTTGCCCAGAGAAGCTGTGGCTGCTCTATGCCTGGTGGTGTTCAAGGCCAGGTTGGACAGGGCTTGGAGTAACCTGGTCTAGTGGAAGGTGTTCCTGCCCATGGCAGGGGGGTGGAAAGTGATCTTTAAGGTTCCTTCTAATCCAAGCCACTCTGTGATTGTGTGATAACTAGAGAGCACCAAGTCCTTATTAGCACTAAAACAAATACTGGAACTGTGTCTTGACCTAAATCATTTGTTAAATAAATCACAGTCAAGCCTGCTGTTTCTTCCTTTCCAGAGAAGAAAATGTGACTTCATCATGCTAGCAAATATCAGAGAAGGAATTGTGCACCAGGGTCCCAGGGGCATTCGGGAATTCAAAATGTGCAGAGCCAGAGTCAAGGACAGAATTGCTAGAATAGGGAAAATTGCATAACTCTAACCTGGCAGCTTTATCCAACTCCTGGAGACTCATAGGCAAACAAAATGGAGCACCACCACTTGTGCAGACCCTGAAGCAGAGGGAATCAGCTCTTATGTGCTTAGTGTGGAACAGCTTGCAAGGGTTTGGGTGAATACAGCTCAATTTCCATGTGTCTTCTGATGAAATCTGTATTGAAGTCAGTATGATAGCATGGACTTTTCCAGATGTGACAATAAATGTCTGCAGGCATACATTTTAACAGTCTGCAGGATTGGGCAGACATTTTATGATCTAGGTGGATGAGGCTGTTTAATATCTGAGCAAAAGTATTAATGGTGAAGAGCTGCCTAACAAGCCTTTTTCTGAGTGATAGCTAGCCAGACTAATGTGTATTTGGTCATAAAACATCTGGAACATTTGGGATGTATTAGCCAACTTTTGCATAGCATAGGAAGGAAGATGCTGAGAAGATATAACTGGTATGTTATGTTGTTTAAAACTATTGAGTTACATAGTACAAAATCTGAGTTTCTCCAAAAAGGTGACCTTTGTCACTGGCATGGACAGGATTTACTTGAAAGGCGCAGATTAATGATGTGACATTTTCTTATGATATTTCATGTGGTCCCTTTTATCCCCGACCTGCAAGATAACATTTTTGCTTTCCTATCTGCATGAGGATCATTCAGATAGAACAGGAATGAGAAACAGACACCTTCAAGAATGTGGGTCCACTTTGTTTTAGTGGCAGGACATCACTGAATGTTTTCTCATTGTCTGAGAAGTTCTGAGTCTGATGCTCCCATGTGAAATTACACTTTTTAATTATAGCCTTGTTTAGTAATGGTATGGTCTGTGTGAATGGCCTATGGAAAAGGCTATCAGACAAAGTGATGGTCTTCTCTTCTGGAGTGTCCTTGTACTTGAAGGTGAATGGTGCTGCTGCTCTTGTGTTTGATGAAGCAGAGCTGGGCAATCATTACGTTTCAGATTACATTTTATAATACAATCTGAAGTCCTCAGCAGTCCCCGTAAGAAGATCCTTGCTGCTTCTAAGCATGCAGAGAGGAGTTGGCTTAAATATCCCTGAACTCATTCCAGGGAATCAGAGAGTATCTTTACTGCTAAATAAGAGAGTTTCCAGGGTGCAGGCTCAGGTCCTCGAGCACTAACTGTCCAAGAGGCTTTGCTCTTAGCTCACTCCCAAGCCCTGCTCTCAGGCAGAGAAGAGCTGAGGTGTTTGGACACAAGCTATGCTGTGACACTAAGCCTCAGGGCCAGCAAATCAGCCCTGTTCAGCTTTATTTAGTAGAGTAGGTGTTGCTGATGAGACCATACCACTTTTGGCTCCCTCTTGCCCTGCAGTCTTTCAATACTGTCCCAGCAAGCTTTGCACCTTCAAATACCCCCACAAGTCTTTATGCCACATCTCAGAGCTCATAACACCTACCCTCAATTTCTTGTTATAAAAACATTGCTCTGGCAGGCTGCAGCACAGCCCACTTAATATTTCAGACACGTTGAACTGAACCTCCCCCCACTCCTCCTTCAATAATTACTATGAACTAGGGCCATGAGGCATCACACAGGACTCGGAGGAGGCCAAATGCCAAATGCCATGTGCTGTGGACCAGGCAGTCTGCTGGCAACCCTGAGCTGTGTGTGACGATGAAAACCAGGCTGCACGACTGGACTTTAAGGCAATTGGAAACACAACCCTTCTTGCTTTAGCACTACAGAGGAAATTATTGTGGATTTAGGGGAACCATGTCCTTAGAAAGCAAGAAAGACTTTTGCCAGTGAAGACACTGGAAATAGTGAGATGTATGTTCATCTGACTTTCCACTTCCCTTTTATGTGATGAAAATAGTGGCTCCAAGAAATCTTCCTTTGATAAGACACATGGCAACACTCTAAACCAAACAAGTCTCCAGAAATACCCCTGGTTAAGTCCCCAGCACAACAAAGTTATATAACAGGGTTATCAAATGCAGGGTAAACCATGGCAGCCAAATGTGAGGTCATTCACATCAACCTAGCTTACTGTGCAGAGGTGTCCAACTTCTGCTTGCCTTGCATGGAGAGTATGCATTGGGATAGTTCCTAGACCTCAGCCAACATGTGGCAATGCCATATAGGCTCCCATAATCGGGTGGTGACTCTGAGCCCCAGCACCCAGCTATTCACAAATGGTGGGGTTCATCTCCACAAAGGGGCAGTAGATATGGACTGCTCTTCAAGAAAGAAAACCCAGCTTGTCTTTAAACTAGAATGCATGGGTTTGACATTCCAGGTGTATCTTGGCATTGCTGCAAGTCTTATAGCAAACGTCTAGGCCCCATGCAGCATGACCACGGATATGCTATTATAGATGTGAATGGACCTTCTGCCATAGTGCTTGTTATCTGAATCAGTTCTACAGCCTGGATGTGGTCTACAGGAAGATGAGTGACTTGACTGTGAAGGAAGAGGCAGGTAGGTAGGTAGGAGCCTCAGGCAATGGACTGGTATAAAAACATGGACACACTTTGGGCTCTGTTTGCTTAATGAGCAAACAACTGAAAACTCACTACTGGAAAAGCAATCCAGGCTGTGACTTGATGAATTTGCATCTTTTGACACAACGTTCTTGCTGTTGGCCTGGAAGAGCCAGCCTGTGAAGGTGTGAAGGCCAACAACTCATCTCCCAGTCAGTCTGCTTCATGAGCCTCTTCTTTTCACCCCTCAGAGTAGAAGGACACTGCTGTCCCATTTCTACAAGTGTTTGGACAAGACTCCTGACTTGCATCTGGCTGTGATGGGTTGAGCCTGAGCTGATGGACAGCTCGTTTGACCAGTGGCGCTTTTCGAAATTTCCATATATAAAGGCTGGAGGGACAGGAAGTTCTCTCTCTCTTTGGGGTTTGGCCGTTCCCGCAGGAGGGGGGGAATGGCGGCCGAGGTTTTCGCTCCTTGGAGCGGCCTCGAGCCTTTTCCCTCCCCCGGTGCCAGGGGCACGGCCCCGGGATGCCGGCGGGACGATCTCCTCAGAGCTCGGCAGCTGAGAAACAACTGTGTTCGCTGCAAGTAGCTGCAACATCCAGCCAGGGCTCCTGAGAACTGCCCCCTCCCCCCGCCACGTGGCTGCGGGGATCCGAGCCCAGACCGATGGACTGAAAGACTAACATCAAGAAGCCAGCAGCACAAAGGTGAATGGGGCTTTCTTCATCATAAAGCCTGAACGATGGAGACTACTCTTCATCATGGCATTTTTCGAAGTCAGAAAGAAAGAAAGAGAAAGTGAAACCGAGAAATGGTGGACGAGGAAGAAAGAGGGGCGTGGTCACGCTTGCAGCGCGAAAGCTTAAAACAGCCTTCTGCAAACCATGGTAAAATCTGTAATACTCCAAACTGTTTTTCTCTTTAATCCATTTAAAAGACATGGGGGGGTAATGAAGAGTTTTGGATGCAGCCTATGTGCAAAAGAGAATCATACAAAGTGCCCAGAAATGTGAGAAGCTGTAATGTGTAGAGATATAAGAAACTTTTAAGATTTTCTGTGGAGAAGTGAGTTGCTGCTTTAAGCTAGAAACTGTTCACCCTTAAAAAAGGACTACCCCATGTTGTGGCCCATGTGATCCCATATCCATGGGAGAGGTGTTTTCCCGGTAACAGCTTTATTCCCGGGCGGGGGCTGTTGTACTGGGGCTGATACGGTTTTGGGAGACCACGGATTGCAAAGGAAACCTCTTTTCTCCTTACTCAATAGAAAGATTCTTAAAATTGTGAATACTGACTTAAGAATTATGTGATGTTATCCTTTGTGCTGATTTAGGGAAGAAGAAAGGAGGAGGGGGGTGTGAGTGAAAAGAGGGATTTTGCTTTGATTTTCTTATTATTTTCTTTTCTCTTTTAATTCTGTTAATAAACTTTTCATTTTCTTTAAGTTTGAGCCTGTTTTGCATTCCTCCAAATCTCCTATCTCACAAAAGATAAAGAGGTGAACTGAAACCACTACACAAATTGGTGTTTCCGCCCGGTTTCGAATCCAAACCCCTACACTGGCCCACCTCAAAAAAGACAGTTGTGCCCTTATTTTATCTTCAGGCATCCTTGTGCAGAGTTTCCCTGGAGATCCCTGGTCAGATAGGGCAAACAAGTCAGGCTTCCCAGCTGAGTTCATCTGCAAGGGTCAGAGTGATGTGTCTCAGCCAAACAATATGAGAGGCTTTATATGTCTTCAGAAACAATGTGAAAGAGGAAAAGCCCCTCTTGCAGTGAGCCTGAAGGAAGCAGCTCATTCAGCACCCATCTCTCTGCTGACAAGGAGATCATATAGGGCAACTTCTGGCTTTTATAAAATGGACATATGTCCCCTTAATGACTCTAGGTAGTGAGGGGATGGCAGCTTTTCACTGCTGGCAAACCAGGCTGGATTTGAACTAGCATCCAAAACATATGCCAGCAGGCTTACGAGCCCCTGAATGTCTGCCTTCTGTACAGTGCTCTGCTCTTGGAGGCCATGTGTTATTACTATAATAAACATTGAAGTTCATGCTCTATCTGCCAGGTATTTTGCACTTCAGAAATGCCACATGTATTCCCAGTCTTTAGGAATTTCCCCAAATCCTACCCATTCAAAACAGATCCCACAGCTGCTTCCCCTACAAAAATCCAGCTGCATCTTCTGTTGTGCCTTTACAGTGATTATCAGATTTTCCTCCATTTTAACAGAGCTGCAGCTTATGCAATCTTGACCTCTGAAGCACGAAGAGAAAGGAGCAAATAACAGGGCACAGCGTTTCTTTTAGGTATTATTCCACCAAGGCCAGCCAGGCCACTGAAAGGGGAATCCCTGCACAAATTAAGGAAATTCAGATATTTCTTTCATATTAAGAGGCATTCTCAACAGACCCAGGACTTGTTTCCAAAGACATAACTACATTCTAGCATCAAAGACTTTATTATGCTAATATTGACCAGCATTGAAGGAAACAGCAATTAAAAGCCGCCAAAGGTGACAAAAGCTGTTGCGCTTGAGCTGTAACATTGGAAGCCAAATTTTGGGAGCATTGTTTCATTGATGAGATTGCTTTTGGAAATAAAGGGTAGGAGTGGATCGTTTCTGTTTCTTCTTTTCTTTTTTTTCTTACATTATTTTAACTGGGGCTATTTTAGTCCTGGAAATGATGACAGAAACACTAATGAATGCCCAGATCTTGTTATTGTCCAGGACTTAGTCACACAACAATCCAGACAATGATCTGACTCGCAGACAAAAACTAATAAAGGCCTACCTGGCAGGAGCATGCAAAGGAATATTATGCATTATGGACTAGTCCCAGGAATTACAGAGCTGGGTGGAAGAATATTGGAAAAAGATGCAAACTGCACTTCCAGTGAAGCTGATGGAAAAGTCCGAAGGAGGCCCAGGAATGATAGCACAGGAACTCAGTAATGATATACAAGTTGTAAGGTTTGAGGCAAAAGTCAGGGGTCACACAGATGAGGATTTAAGTTACACATCACTGAAGGAGAGACAAGAAGTCTAAATATTTGCAGCTTATGTGCAGAGGGGCTAGAGAAGACATGAGCATATGGCACAGCCCTGCAGGCTGTGTAGGTGCGAGCTGGGGCAACATCTTGCCCTTAAACTGACTTCATCTGCCTCCACAGAAGAATGAAATTAAATATTCACAACCTGGGGAGAGTCACTTTAAAAAATCATCTCTACACAGAACCTTGTCCTTACAAAAGTAATGATCAAAAAGTGACCAAATTAGACCCTCTATACACAGTTAGTGTCCTACCCATCTATTGTCAGAAACAATTGTTTGAAAAAGTATTTAAAAAAAACAAGTAATGACTCTTTCCTTTGCAATACCATCCTTCTGACACAGACAAGTCTAGGGTACAGTTCTATTGTATTCAAATGCAAAAGTACCAGACCTACATTTCATTCTCTGGAACTCCTGCTGAAGCTGAAGGAGCTTTTAGCCTTAAGGTAAGAGCTGTTTTAACAAATATTCCTTTCTTTTGGTGCTTATCTCCCCCTGTTAAACACGTACATCCTCATTTATTTATAAAGAGACCTCTTCTTTTTCCCTTCTAGTTCCCCTCATCATATATATTATACACAGCACGGACAGTGTGAAAAATAGTTTACACCACATCCCTGAGCTGGCATATAAACAAGAAGCCAAGGACAGGCATTGCTTCTAAGCACTGGCATATAGAAAAGATTTTTCTCCACATTCACCTTATATCTCATCTTCACTATTTGTCCATGGTGAATAAACTTCAAATAAATAAAAATAAATAGTAAAATAAATAAGAGGCAATTGTCCTCTTGCAAGTGCCCATCTCCTTCCATTGGCTGTAGAGGTGGTGTAGTTGGTGCTGCACCAAATGCTGGTTTGTCACGACAATCAGCAAATTGGTCCAAGAGTTCACAAAGGACATGAGTTTTCCATGACCCCTGTACTCCCTGTGCATGCAGGGGTGCTACCTCGGTCAACATATTATATTTCTCTTTTGGATTTGACATCTGGGGGTGGTGTCTTTACAAAATGTTAATTGGAGCCTTTGGGAATGTCACAGGTCCTTCAAAGGTCATGGAGTCTGGCTTCAAAACTTGTGTTGTGGTTTAACACTCAGCAAGTAAGCACCACGCAGCCAGTGGGATAGGAGAATGAATTGGAAAGGTAAAAGTGAGGAAACTAATGGATTGAGATAATAATATTCCATCTAACCCTGCCCTCTGTCAGTGGGAAGCCATTCCCCCATGTCCTGTCACTCCAGGCCCTTGTCCCAAGTCCCTCTCCAGCTCTCTTGGAGCCCCTTTCGGCACTAGGTCTCTAAGGTCTCCCTGGAGCCACCTCTCCTTCCCTCTCCTTCCCTCTCCTTCCCTCTCCTCTCCCCTCTTCCCTCCCCCAGCCTGTCTCCATAGGAGAGGTGTTTCACCTCTGGTAATTTTTGTGGCCCTTCTACTCCTGCCATTTCCTTTTTCTTCCCCCAGTTTTATAAGCTGAGGATGATGCCATGTGGTCCGAGATATCCCTTGGGTCAGTCGGGGTCAGCTCCTTGTGCACCCCCCATCTCCTCACTGGTGGAGTGGGGAGAAGAAAAGGCCTTGATTCTGTCTAAGTCCTTCTTGCCAGTAATGAAAACATCCCTGCATCATCTGCACTGTTTGCAGGACAAATCCAAAGCATAGTTTTTGCTACTGTGATAAAAATTGACTCAACCCCAGCCAAACTCAGCACATCATGACCCAGGTGTCCCTGCCCAAAAAACTTGAACCAAGAGTTCACCCTTGGAAAATCCTTGTCTAGGGCTGTGCAGTGTCCTAGGTTACAAGTGTAAGATGTGCCCAAAAGTATGTATTCTATCACCATCTTCATAAGCTGTTGAAACCAGGTGGGGCAGTGTTTCCTTGCCTCCTCCCTCTGGGATCTATCTCTGTTTAATGAGCAATCAAGGACCCTGCCCATGACTCATAGATAACTGCCTCTGGACAATNCAGTCACTCCATATTTCAATTTGCTTATTAAAAAAAGTGTTGGTCTGTCTGGACTGGTGCACAAGTGAGGTCTGTGACTTGCAGCACTGATTATCTCATGATTCAGGAAAATGTGGTGAAAAGGTCTAAAAAGTGCAGTAAAAGAAAATAAATGTTGGTGCTTCTTTTGCAGCTTCCAATATTTCTCAGTGCTGCACCTTCTGAGCTGGCGAGTGGAGACCACATGCCAGCTCATCTCCTCACAGCTCTCCCTCCCTCATTTTGTTTATTGAGGTGTAGGGAGCTGATGTGGCTCTGAGGAGAATTCTGTCTAACCCAATGTGGTCTCAGATGGGCAAAATATTTTGCTTTACACTTGATGGGAGGCAGACACTGAACAAAACCCACTGGATGACACCTTGTTCAAATGGTTTGCAATGACAGCAGGCACCAAATCAGCAAGTATACCCCCAGGACAATGAGATTTAGAGGGGAAAAGGTTGTAGTATGGGTATTGCTTCTTCCTATGTACCAAGCACAAAGTGGTCTAGGGAGATTTAGCAGTAAGAATAGTACACACACACACACACACACACACAAGATGCAGTGGAATCTAGGCTTGTTAAAGCTTTTTCCTTGCTGGGTCTGTCTAGCAGAGCCTGAGTTTTAAAATACCAATGCCTTTTCTTGTCACTCTCAGCTTTAATTTATTATTTTTTTAAATCAATAAATATCCTTCCACTCCTCCATCTGGAGGATTCCATCTTCATCCCACCACTGCAAAGCTGATCAGAGCCACCTATGCAATGCCATTTGATCCAGAACATATTTCGAACTTGGCCTGTTCTCAGCCTCATAAATTCCTGACATGATTCAGAAGACATTTCTGTTGGAAAGAGCTCTCTGCTCCGCTGTTGTATTTATAGAGATTGCTGCTGCCTCTGATCTGAGGCCAAACATTAGGAATAATTGCAGCAGGAAGCAGGACAGAGCTCGACATATTGTTTGTCTGGATTGTTTTAATTTTAAGAGCACAGAAGTACCCCCACTTACTGATGTTAGAAGCAAAAAGAAAAAATTACAATAAAGAAAAAAAACCAAACAAACCATTGTTCAGGAATTTTCTATTTTAATTTTTTTCTTTTTATTGCTTTTGTTAGAGGCAAGGAGGGAATCATTATGCTTGCTCATGAGGACAGGGAGGTGAATTAGATATTGAAGACTTATTAATTCAGGAATCTTGTCCCTGCAGATTACACCAGAAGTTCCCACTTTTTATTTTCTGCTAGTTGGAACAAAGCCAGGAAATGCACATGGCTCTGCATACACATATGTGTTTCTATGTGTGTATGAGAGGAGAGAAGGGGGTGCAGAGCTGTAGGTGGGCCCCCAGAAAACTTGTCCACGTGCAGCTTTGGTGCTGACCAGCACAGCCACATTGCTGCACTGACCAGGGTTAAAGTTGCATATGGACAAGGTGCTAATGCTGTCAGTTTCGATGGAGACACTCATTCAGCCAGACAATGACCTGTACTCAGGATATGAAGTCCTTGGCAATGTGGCTCAGAGCTGAGTAGCTTTCACTGCAGGACATGGGTGCCAGGAGCTTTCAGATACTGTGTCTAAACTGGGGTAGCTGTGTTTGAAAGTGAGGGACACATGTAGTGGAAGCCTGGGCTGAAGCCTGTTGAAGTTGATAAAAAACATATTTCACTTCAGTAGGCTCTGGACAACACTGGAGGTTCATCTGAGAGGGAGGATGGTTAAAAGGATAGCAGGAGTATGCCCACTAAAAGGATGCCAGGCAGTATGTGAGGTGGAACCACTGGGCTCCTGGTGCTCAGAAACCCAATTGTAAACATCTCCAACCCCGTCTGACCACTGACAAAACTGCCAGGTCATCTGGAATGTCATTGAAGCACAGAGTAAGGAGATGAACTGGGACCCAAAGGGGCACTACAAAAGAGTTGGAGAGGGACTTTCTACAAGGACATGTGGTGACAGAACAAGGAGGAATGGCTTCAAACTGACAGAGGGCAGGGTTAGAGGGGATATGGAAGAAATTCTTCCCTATGAAGGGGGGTGAGGCCCTGGCACAGTTTGCCCAGAAAAGCTGTGGATGCCCCACCCCTGGAAGTGTTCAGCGCCAGGTTGGATGGGGCTTGGAGTAACCTGGTCTAGTGGAAGGGGTCCCTGCCCAGGGCAGGGGGGTTGGAATCTTTAAGGTCTCTTCCAACCCAAATCATTCAATGATTCTGTGACCTCACAGCAGAGAAGCAATAGGGTTATCTTCTCTCACTGCAGTGTTTTCTGGGTAGCATTAGTCTGATACAGCAGGGATTTAACCTTGCCTCAGTCTTACAGCCTTCACGAGAGAATACTTGAAGACTTGCTTAAGTACCCAATGTTCCAGTAAAACACTTAAGAGTCTTCCTTAGGTACATGTTGAAATATGTTCATGAGTAGAAATCCTGAATTTGCACTATTGACTCCTGAGAAAGAAAACTGACTGTGAGTTCATTGCTGGGTTAGAGCTATGGGAAAAGAGGACATCTCTTCTGCCAAATTCTGGGCTGCGCTGGTTCAAACCTACCCCATTTTGCTGATTATGGAACTCTTAATTGAGCATGATAGGGGGTAAAAGCTGTCATAACTTCAGAGGAGAAAACTGCTTCCACACTTCCAGCAAGAGCTGCAATCATATTGGCCCAACACAAGGGGATAATAAAGGTCTTTACTCATAGAGAGAAAATAGCAAGAGCCAAGAGCTGGGAGCTGAAGCCAAAAAAACATTGGTTACGAGCAAGTGAGCCTTGTAAATTGAAGGGGGAGGTTGACAGCCTGGGGCAGTCTATCAAGAATGGTTAAATTGTTGGCCAATCATTAGGGGTGCCTTCAGGAAAAGATACTTTAAGCAAATCCAGGTCACTGGGCTCAGTCCCATTTTGAGGTGAAAGCATCTGTTGTGCACTATGCTCAAGTTCAAATTAAGAGTTCCATAGTTTCTGCCACTCTTAATGTCTCTGAATAAAGAAATGCCAGAAGCACTCATGCAATTCTTAAGCTGTTAGAGAAAATGAAAATCAAGTCATCTCACATTGTTTCTGGGATTGTTGGTGATATTGTGCATTTGTATTTTGCCCCCAGCAACCCATGAAATAGTTCAGACACAGTTTTGGAAAATACTGCAGTGGTGGAAAAGCGATCTGGAGCCAACTGTGCTGTGTCTGGCTTGAAAGGAGATGAAAGCAACTGACCCATCAGGCTGCTGATGTGAAGGCACCTTTAGGATTCCCCATTACACTTCTTACAGAAGCACCCAGCATCCAGTCATAGAATCAGAGAATATCCTGAGCTGAAAAAGGACCCACAAGGATCATTGAAGTCCAGCTCCTGGCTCTGCATAGGGTAACCCTAAAGTCACACCATGTGTCACTGCCATTTCCTCAGATGTTGAGTCTACTGCTTCCACAAAAAATGCCAGCAACAGAAGGAGGATGGAAAATAAATGTCTTTTAAAGTCCTGGAACAAAATGAAGGCAACACTGAAATAGTTCTTGCTGTATTCATGCTTGATCATTCTTCCCATGAGTTCCTACATCTTCTCAGAGGTAGGACAGAGAAGATAACCCCGTGCAGCCTTTCCTACATTATTATTTAGGGAAAAGCATGTAGATATGCAGTAAGAAGTGCAGATGAAAGGGTGGAAAAAGGATGGATTCATTCTGGTTGTCATCCAGGGAGTGGAGACAGCAGAAGCTATAAAGGCAAGCTATAGCAAAATGGGGAATTAAGCAATTATTTTGATTCTAACCACATCTCTGTGATTCCAGTAGCACCTTCCCATGGCGTTGATCACCTCAACCCAAAGCTGTGGCTGGCAGCTATGTCACCCTGGAATCTTTGCCACAGTTAAGTGACAATAACCTCTCTCTGGGAAAAGACATAACCCTGAAAAAGTTCACAAGCTCAGCATTGCCTTGAAAATTTTAAGTGACTCCTGACATGCTCAGTCTCCATCAAAATCTGATGCTGCTAAAAAAATATTCCTTTTGTTTGAAAAAAATTAAGGATAATGGGAAAATGGAATAGCAGAAAGGAAGACTGGGACAGCTGCCAGAAGATCTGATGGTAATCTAATCCAGATAATGTCCAAGTCCATATCACCTTCCCTGGGGACGGTACCCAGAACACAGTGCCAGGAGAATGTCAGTGCTGAGACTCCAGCACTTGCCTGCACCATCAGGGAAAGGGAATCTGCAAATATTTAGTCTGCCAGAAAGGCTATTCCAATTAGTGGATGTCAGCTCAAGGCTTGAAGGATTCTGAAACATGTAAGGGTTTGGACAAGGTTTACCCAAGTCACACAAGGGTCATCACTTATTTAAAATTATTAGTATTTGACAAGCACGTACATCTCCAGGCACTTAAACCAGAAACTATTAAATTTACACTAACAGTTGTGGAATGGATCCCATTTAGCATGAATTTCTGTGTCCCCAAAGAGCTGAGCCTGAGCTGACTTCATTGCTTCTTGTCCTCTGGAAACTTGCTTATTCATAAATAAAACCCCACCATTGTTACCTGAAATGAGGGAAGGAGCCTTTGTCACAGAAGATAGGGTGTCATCACTCAGCTGTGTCATTGCCGGCTTCAGTCAGACCACTGTCCTAATATGGTTGCTGTTAATGCTTTCACCAACAGCTGTGGACAAGCCAGGACTTTTTTGGAAATTAAGGGAGACCAGCCACAGGACCCCATGTGACTATTCAGTCAAAGAGAGTCATGTCAGCAGATGCAGCAATGCTGGCATCACACTGGTCGTGGGAAGGGTGGTCCTCAGACCCTATGTATTTTTCCACACTGCAGTTATTTCTTTTCCTTCAAGTAAGGGCAGGGAAATCTTGCAGATCAAGGAAATTACCAACAAAGAGGCCAAGAGCAACTGGCAGGGTAGAATCTAGGTCTCAGCCTTAAGTAGAGACATTGCTTTAATCCCTGTCCCAGCTCCAGAATCAGTCAGAATATCATCAGCTGTTACCCCTTGTCCTGTCCCTCTAGGCCCTTGTCCAAAATCCCTCTCCAGCTCTCCTGGAGCCTCTTTAGGCACTGGCAGGGGCTCTAAGGTCTCCCATGAGCCTTCTTTTCTCCAGAATGAACACCCCCAGCTCTCCCAGCCTGTCTCCAGAGCAGAGGGGCTCCAGCCCTCAGACCATTTTTGACCTCCTTTGAGCTCACTCCAGCAGGTCCATGTCTGAGATATTCAGCCAAGATATTAAATACTTTGTGACATCAGCTCTTGATTTTACTATTATTGTCCCAGAAAGGGAATGGAGATGAAGAACTTTGGCCAAGGTCACCCTTGAAGTGAGTGGCGAGGTGAGATATTGAGTCTAAATCTTTGAAATACCATGCTGGTCTTCACACTAGCCTAGATGCAGAAGGAGAACACTGGGGAGATGGAAACAACCCTCTGTTAGTGGTGATGTTCTGTCCAGACGAAGGACAAGTACAGTGTGTGCTGAGCTTGCTTTCTAGTGACTGCCTTTCAGGCAGCTCCTAGCCATGATATTTAAAAATAAAAGTTTTAAATAGGCTTATACAAAATGCCTATTATGAAATATGCCTTTTATGCCTGAGACTGGGAGAAAACCATCCAAAGGTGACAGCAGGAACTGTTCCAGCAGAACCAGACCAGGGTGTAGCTCCATAGGCAGCAATGCAACCTCCCCGCTTTATATCAGCTGAGAACATGGACCATCTACAGACCTCTGCATGTGACCACCACCAACTTCTCCCAGCTAGGAGCTCCTAGAGGTATTGTCTTAAACATTAACAGGGACAGGAATGGACAACAAAGGAGTAACTTAATTTTTGCCCATGTCAGCATGGTGTGTAAGTCAAAGTTGGGCATATGTTTCTCATGTCCTCTTGGAGGACCTCTGGCTTTGGAAAACATTAAATTTATGGGCTAAAGCCCACCAGTTTTAGAAAAACCAGAACTGAATGTATCCTTTGTGTTAGATCATGTTTCAGAATATTTCACTCAATGGAGTTGCATCAAGTAAGTGTTGAAATGTCACATCTTTGTTGTTCAAGATGATTTGGGGACTACTGGATGCACAGAACTGGCAGGGACAGTCCCTTCTACCTGGCAAGCATGAGCAATGCCTAAAAAGCATCACAGGAAGCCTTACTTTATAAAATCCAGCTAGACAAAACCAACAAGGCAAGGAGGATGACTGAAGAACACAGGTTTGCCTGAAATGAGTAAATTAACAGCAGGTAGGAAACAGTTTCATTCCTTGTTCACTGAACTCAAACCAGGTTTTGCATCTGCTGTACGACCAGGGCTTCATCAGTGCTGCTGCCCTTTGGCATATATTGCCTGTCTGAAATAAGAAGGTCATTTTCAGATGACTGGTTTTAGATGCAAGATGTCTTCATTATGTGGACTTAATTGAATGAAATAAGTAGAGCCAAACAGGAGAGATAAAACCACTGCTGATTGATGGTGCATCAAGTTTAAGAGGTTGAAACTTCCACTTTGCATCTTGTGAAAATCAAAGCATTTTAAATGAGCAGGAAAAATCGTCACTCATGGGTTTGCAAACCTTTGCTTCTTCACTTTCCTGGTAGAGTATACACAGTCCTACAGAGGAGGATTTTCTGAACATGATGTTTATTAATGGAGCCCAATCCTAGCTGTGCAATCCTCACACCAAGTAACAGCACAGTTCCTTCAGGTCCCCTCACCATATAGGCTTTTGGTTTTTGTGATATCCCGAAGGGAAACTTTCATCTGAATTTCCCAACAGATGGGACCCAAATGTGTTTCATGTTCCATTACCACTAAACACACACAGCCAGGATGATGGGTTCAATATCCTTTCTGGTCCATCAATCTAACAGATTGGAAGGGAGAGGGATTTTTTTTCAATGCTATGCAGCTTTCAGTGCCTTGCAGATGATCACTTTCCTGTGCACCCCATCCTCCAACTGAATAAAGAAATGATGTTTAGATCTAAAGACCATGACTGACACTCAGGCAGATAGATGAATTTTCTAGTATACAAAAACCAGACAGAGAGTTGGATTATTTTTCTACACCAGCCTCCAAAAACCTGCACTTGGAATAAGGAACTTCAGGGAAGGAATCTGTCAAATCTCCTCAATCTTAAAACACTAGCAATAAATTACTCCCAGCCCATACATTTTTCCTCTTCTTTTGTACCGTAACCCTCTTCACTTATCCTCCAGTAAATCTGCTGTACCAGATGTCAGAGTTCAAGCGTAAATAGGGAGTTTCAATAGTCAGACCTAATCCTTTCTTTTTCCATTGCAGTCGTTCTCTATTTGACCATTTCTGACAATCAGGGGTCCCTCCATTCCCAAAACTGCTTGAAGCATAAGCATGCTATCGTGTTACCTTCCCCTGGGCAGATGCTACCTTTGGTAAAGTCCCCTTTTCCATGTAGTTTTGGGTTTGGAGGTTTTTTGGTTTGGTTTGGTTTTTTTTGTCAAAAGGAAAACTGAAAATAAAAATGGGTGATAATAATAAATCTCATACTTCACATTTCCCCATGCTCCCTTTATTATCTCTGTTTGTGTTATGCATTGTTTACAGCAACAGCTTTTGGAGGAAGATCAGCCAAATACAACTTTTGAAGTATTACGTGACTAAATGTCAAGTTCAGAGAGGTCTCCTTGTCTCTATCTAGTCTGTAGTTTAGCTATTGAATGCATAAGTAATGTAGGGCTCATAGTTTGCTCACAGAGTAAGAAAAGACAGAGAGGTAAGGTCTAGCAGTGGGCTGGACCAGAGATTTCACCATTTGATGCAAAGACCTTGAATATTTTCATGAATGTCTTAAAGTGAGCTGGGACTGATCTTTGCTTTTAGAACAGGAAACTTTCCAGAATGTCTTTCTTGTGGGGGTATTTTGCATATATTTCTCTATCCACTGCTAGCTCATGGCCCATCTTTCCTTCTGTGCCCCTCTGGTCAAGTCTCAGCAGATCTGTAATCTCTTATATTTGCTTCTGAAGCTTGTATGTGCAACATGCAAATATACTTGTGGCTTCAAAGAACTGTTTTCTTATATGCCTTTTACATGTCAGTATATAGAAGTCTCTTGCACATTCATGTTCTGTTCCAAGAAAATAGTCTGGTGCTGGAAAAGACTCCAAAAAGATATTCTACAAGGTCTCTGGCTTGTGAGAAAGGTAAGCTCTGGGTTTTGGCTCTCTTCCTTCCCCTATTGTACTTTTTTCCACTCTCTTTGGTTCCTTCAAGCTGTGCAAGTATTTGGACTCTGATGCTTGGATCAGAGAGTCATGACGCCCTTCAATAAGAGTATTTCTCCCTTAGAGAATGACTCACCATAAACTGTCTTTGCCTCCCTCAGCACAATCTTAGCAAACAAAACCACTGGTTCAGCTTTGCTGTCTGGTCATGGTTGGAGGGTGATGTGCTGGGACAGGATTTCTCTTCCTGGGAAAGTCATGCAAAGTTACTTCAAGTCAAACAAGGTGCCTGCTGAAATGCTCCTTTGCTTTATTGCGTTTCATCTGACAGTTCACCTACCACCTCTTGGTCTGAACACTTGTCTGCAATGATGAGGTAGTTTGTGTGTCTTGTGATGAAAAGGTCCTTTCCTGGTTCCTTCAAAAATCTCCTGGGGATGCTGTATATATTCATTGTCTGTTTGTTGCTTGGCCAGCATTTCCTTGCCTGTATAATAACATCTGCTCACCAGACCTCAGATATCCTTGATTGTATTTGGCCAGCATGAGGCACCTCTAGCTTTCTGGTGTGTTCTTGAGAATACATCTGTTTCCAAAAATCTGGGTGCTGGGATTTAGCTGCCTTTCTGTCTGAGTCCTCTGTCCCACACAACTAGCTCATCTCTGTTTCCCGGTTGTAGCACCTCTCTGCGTTTTTTTCCATGTTTTTTTTGGCATCCTTTTGGTACCTGGTAAACTTCCTGTCTGTTCTGCACTTTCACATAGGTGGTTATTCACTTTTCCTACTCTCACCGCTCTTGGTAGAGTTGTCATGGGAGGACAGGGTTTCACAATTTAGAGATCTGGACAGCTGGGGATGGCTGTGAAGAATTGTTCTCCTCTTTATCCAGGAATTCACTAAAGGAGCTTTGCCTCCTGTCTCCTTCACTCCCCAGCCCCATTAGCTTCCTGCCTTTCACTTCTAGTGTATCATTCCACTTAGGACCCCCTCCTCCTCCAGCCAGTCAGTGACCATTTCCACCTCCTCTGCTCTACCTTGACTTATCCTTTAGTCTCTCAATTTAGATCTGTGGATTTTAGATTTCATTTTACACAACCTCAAGTGGCTAACTAAAGTCAGGAGCACCCTTGACCCAACAGAGACAACGCCAAAGGGCATTTCAGCTCACTTCTTCTGGAAAAACTTCTTTCTTTCCATGAACCACAAAAGGGACTCTCCAGGGATGTGCTCCTATGGGCTTTGCTTCAGTGCTGAGCATCACAGAGGATAAGCCCTGTCTCTGTGCTTCATTGTGTGTCAGACAGCCTGGCCCTTGATGCAGCAGTCAGAGTAACTTCTTTCAGTGTCTCTGGGCCACCATCCCCAGCTTTCTCACCTGTTTTTCATAATTCAGAAGCTTTCCTCATTACAAATTTTACATGCTGGGGAGCAATGCTAAAATCTGAACAGACCAGAGAAAAACCTGCCTTTTGGTAAGTGACATGAGCCTTTTCTTTCAGACTCCTACATCTTTCATTCCTATTACAAATTTTGTGTCATTTGGCAGTGGTTTGACCCATCATTTCTCCAAATTTTTGACCTGTGTCACAAATATTTCATACACAACACTTTCTGTGTGCTGACAGTGATTTTGGAGTACAAGAAACTTTTGTTTGAGTCCTCTGGTGAGTTGTGGATGAATTCAGATGAGGGCTGAGCACGTGACAGCCATTGCCTACTAGAGGTAGTGTTGCAGCAGTTTGTATTTAGCTGTATTTTTTAACCATTGCAATGACAGGGCAAAGAACATCAAGATGTTAAGCAGGGTTTATTGGGGACCAGGGCTATAATTCAGTGCCAGGGATATGATTTCTCTCTCCTTTTCCCACTTTGAATTTTCTAGATTTGCTCCTAGGACCACAGCCATAATCTAAGCAGATAAGCCCAAACACTGATACAGTCTTATTTTAATTCTCCTACCTCAAACACAGGCCTATCTCATGAAATACTTCCCCCAAGCAGAGCTGCCTGCATACTCAGATGTTCTCTGAGTGTGCTGCAATGGCCCCATGGGGAAAAACACACACCATAACCCTCCAGAAGTGATTTTTCCTTGCCTGGCCTTCCTACATCCTGACATCACTACTCCCATGTGCACAGCAGGAATTGCAGTGACTCTTGAGGGCTAAGAGTCTGTTGGACAGGTTGGAAATAACCTACAAGAGATTTCCCAGGGAACAGATCTGGGCTCTGGCTGGAAAGTCAGTCTATAGATTGGCTTGTAGCTCTTTGGAGGTGATGAGGAAATGCAATTGTAACTCTCTGTCTAGCCCTTTACCAAGAAGTAGAGGCCATGAGATTGAGTAGGTCACTGAACTAGACCCCAGAGAACTCAACTTACTGCTTGATGTAAGGCAGAAACCAAAAATGAGAGCAAGAAAACCTCTTCTTCCTTTTTTCCTCCCCTACTTATAGTATGTCTTTTCCGTTTAGAGAGTCTCTCTCACTATGTGTGTGCAGTGCATGAGGGGCCCATGTCCTCTACTTCCAAACGATGCTTAAGTACAAAGGAAATAGGAGAAATCTTTACCCAGTGTCTGGGACTGTGTTTGTGTGCCCCATTGCCTTCAAAGCTCTGATCAACAGCTTGCATTCGGGTTGAATCCCTTTCTGCTTCGCAGTATTTCTTTCTCTGGGATCATACTTCATTGCTTCAGTCAAACACTTCCAAGTGTTTCATTACAAAATTCGTTAGTGAACCACTAGGGGTAGCCAAACGTGTTTGGTTGTACGCAGGACCTTGAGAAGGGATCTTGGAGCAAATTCACTGCAAACAGCCTCAGCTTGCTTGACAACGAGGAAGCCTAACTAATCCTCCCTCCTGCCTCAATAGAAGAACCTCAAGACCAATTATCTCCCTGAACTCAGACCTTGGGAAGCCATAGAAGGACATGAAATGCTCCAGAGCTGAGAACTTGGTGCAGTGACCTGATCCCATCTGGACCCAGCACACATCCAGCAAGATAAATAAATGATGCTTGCCACACAGCTGTCACACACCTCAGCACTAAAGCCACCAGTCCCCCACTGGGGCTATAAAATGTGCACTAGAGAATACTGGGAATGAGAAACCTCTCCCTTAGGGATACGTGAAAATGATGGAGAATGAACTGCAGAAACTATTGAAACTATTGATGGAGAATGAACTGCAGAAACCATCTCTCATGACAGCTTTATCTTCGTGAGATGGTGTTGTGGTTCCACCCCAGCCAGCAGCTAAGCGCTAGGCAGCTGCTCGCTCACTCCTCCATCAGCAGGATCAGGTAGGGAACTGAAAGGGTAGAGAACTTAGGGGTTGAAATAAAGACAGATTAATAGGGAAAGCAAAGACCATGCACACAAGCAAAGCAAAACAAGGAATTAAGTCACCACTTCCCATGGGCAGGCAGGTGCTCAGCCATCTCCAGGAGAGCAGGGCCCCATCATCTATAACAGTTAGTTGGGAAGACAAACACCATCACTCCAAATGTCCCCCCCTTTCTTCTTCTTCCCACCACTTAATATTCTGAGGATGATGCCATATGGTATGGAATATTGCTTTGGTCAGTTTGGGTCACCTGTCCCAGCTGTGCAACCCCCCAACCTCCTACAACCCCCCAGCCTCCTCTCCAGTGTAGCAGTACAAAAAGCAGAAAAGGCCTTGGGTCTCTGTAAGTTCTGCTCAGCAGTAACAAAAACATATCTGTATTATCAACTCTGTGTTCAGCACAAATCCAGAACCCAGCCCCATACCAGCCACTGGGAAGAAAATTAACTCTAGCCCAGCTGAAACCAGCAGAGATGGTAACTTAGAAGGAAGAGACAAAATTTTGTATAGCTCTCTGTCTTCCATCCTTACCCTGCTTCAGGCTCTGCTCTATGTGCTGCTCCTGTACAATGATTAACTGCTGTTAATGACAGAGTGCAGTAAAGAAACAGCAGCTGCTGTGGCAGTGCAGAGCACTGATGGGGAAACTACCTACACTTAATGATTAGTAGCCTGAGGTCACAAAAGCAGCCTGTACTTTGGGCAAGAGATGTACCAAAGTCCTCAAGCATCCCACTTCAGTGCGTTGGTGGGCTTCTCCTTCCCACATTTCACTGCTTGGACAAAACCCGAGAGAGTTAAATGGAATGAGCATTACCCTTTTCTGCTGGAAAACCAGACCAAAGGCAAGTGGCTCTGATGGTTTGGGTCTCAGTGGAGTTCCACCTGCTTGCTATTAGCTGGGGATGGCCTGCAAGATACGCTCCCTACACCTCAGCTGGGGTTGCCGGTCTTTCACAGAGGATGTGCTGAGCTGCTTCAGCATGAGTTTGACTAATGCAGTCAGGAATCAAAGGTTTTCTGTGATGATGTGGGTAAAATGCAATCTCCTGCTAGAAACTGAGAGCTAAACACTGTCCCAAGATACAGTTCTGCCACTTCCCTGCTGTGCCAATTAGACTTGCAAGAACCCAACATGCAGATTGGCAGGATGACAAATGAGTTTGTTCATTTTCTTGGGGTCTGAAAAGTTATGAGGGAACAAATCCTCAGTACAGGAAAGATATGAACCTTTTAGTGGGTCCAGAGAAGGACACAGATTATCAGAGGGCTGGAGCACGTCTACTATGGAGACAGGCTGAGAGAGTTGGGGTTATTCAGCCTGGAGAAGAGGCTTCAGGGAGACCTTATTGCAGCCTTCCAATACTTAAAGGGGGCTTATAAGAAAGATGGGGACAGACTCTTTAGTAGGGCCTGCTGTGATGAGACAAGGGGCAATGGTTTTAAAGTAGAAGAGTGGAGGTTCAGACTAGATATAAGGAGGAAATTTGTTACAATGAGAGTGGTAAAACATTGGCACAGATTGCCCAGAGTGGTAGTAGATGCCCCATCCCCAGAAACAGGCCAGGTTGGATGGGGATCTGAGCAATCTGATCTAGTGGAAGGTGTCCCTGCCACGGCAGGGTTTTTGGACTTTAAAGGTCCCTTCCAACCCATATTGTTCTATGATTTTAAGACCAGCACCAGACCAGTACCAATATTCATCCAAGGCTCTGAAGGAAGTGTCTACCAAAACTCTGCACTCCCCTACAAGAACCAGCCTTGAAAATAGTAATTTGATGGTTTGATAATGCTGTGTCTGGTTACTTAGGATATTTTGCAAATTCTGTGCGAGTCATTGCTGAGCACAGCCACAGCTGTTTCCCTGGATTGCTTTAGAGGCACAACACACACTAAAAAGCTAAATGCAAGACCATGCACAGAACACATACTTCACACTTGTACGTGTGTATTTCCTCCAGAAACCCATGCTGCTGGTCAGCCCAGCAAGGGAGCAACCCCCCTTTGATTTCTCTGACCAATGGTAACCAAAGTAGCACGACTTGCCTTCATGAATCCTCGTGATTTACCTCTTGACACAACACCTTTCTCTGTTCTAAGCTCCTGGATATGCAAGATGTGGTTTGCATACAGGCCTAAATTCAAACCCCTCCAAGGTGTGTGAGAATTCAGATTTCAGATTGCACCTATCTCGAACATGAACCTTTTTAATAAACCAGTGTCTTGGGGTGACTTTTTGATGTGTATCCCCTATCATTGCTCTATGCCCAGAAATGAATCTTGTGCCTTTCTGTGCCTTTAAACTGAGCCCAAGAGAGGGGAAAGAAAAAGGCCAGACAAACTTTTTCAAAGCAGTTCTGTGTTCCAAGGACACAGAGATAGCAGCTGCTGCTGCAGAGAGGAGAAAAGCACCTTCCGGCTTTTCCCAGCTTCTGGCTCCTTTTCTCAGAAGACAGAGATGGAGAGTTAGACTTTGTTTTTCTGGGACTTTGGGTTTTCCTTCTTCTCTTCTCTTCTGGACTGTTCAACAATACCAGAACACAGTGGGACAACTTTCCACGGAGGCCCAGAGGGGGCCTGCACCAAAACCCCAGCTCTGAGGAGGAGGAGAGAGACCACACCCACAGAAGGACTCTAAAATCTTCCAAGTTTTCTCTCCACAGCAAGAGATTTTATTATTCAACATTATTATTCTTTTCCTCTACGTTTGTTAAATAGATAGGTTTTATTTTCTCTTTCACATTCCTCCAAGGAATATTTCTTTCCCGAACCTGGTGGGGGAGGGGCGGCTGTAACCTGCCTTCTATCAGAGAACGTTCAATTTCGGACGTTCCTCAGAATTTGTCTCAAACCGGGACAACCAGAAATCTCCAGCTGCACACAAACAGCTCAAAACCATCATCAAGCTCTTTTGGAGGAACCTCTATGCTACCCCTTATTTTCACCTCACTGGTCTCCATCATGCCATCTGTTATCCCATGTAACTAGATCATTGCTTTGCATCTTGCACACACCTGACACAGCCCATTCCTGCTTTTCAATAAAGGTAGAAACACAGAGGATGTGCTCTGTGCAATAATCCTGTTTCCAACCCATCCCATCCTTGGGGCCCCGTGCAAACCGTGCTATCAATCTGTCAGTCTCTGATGGTGGAGCCCACATGGGAACTTTAGATAATGGATTACAGTGGAGAACATGTATTTTTAAATGTGTTTAAGATGTCTGGCAGTTTCTTAAGAAGCAAGAGAAGAAAAAAAAAGGTCACAATAAGGGGAGATAAATGTACCCCAAATCCATGAGAGCTTTTCAGAAAGGGAACAAGAAAAGTCCTCTGTCATGTGCTGCTCCACCCATCCCAACACTGGAGGTGAATGGTGAAAGCATACTTAAAGCAGAACTCCCACAGATGAGGGCAAGGAGACAAACATGGTAAACTTTGCACATGGTTTAAATTATCATTGGTAATAAAACCATTCATCATCAACCTTCATGCTGAAGACTGGGATAGCTATTGCCCCTGAGGCTTCAGTGACTGAAAGAATGAAACATTTGCTGGTCTCTTGCTCTCTTATTTTCTCTGACCTCCATGGCCCTGGCTCAAGGTCTTGCAGCAGAATGACAGGTCAGCTGCTCTGAGCTTGGTATCCAAACCTGATAGCCTGGGATTCAAAGGCACTCATCATTGCTGCTGTTCTTTCTACTCATTGAAACAGGGTGTCCTCTAGCATGAGGACTGAATTAGTTCTCTGCAGCAAAGACTAATCACTCAGCATCACAGCTGAGAGAGGGATGGAGATGTCCTATGTGTGACTTCACTGAGGTGTGGTGGTGATGGCAAGTCCCAGACAAACCTTGAAAGGTTGGCACATTGCTGAGGTTTCCTCAGTAGACTATGAAAATTCTGCTTTATATGGTGTCTTTGTGTTATCACGTGCAACGTGAGGGTTGCGGTTTCTGGGAAGCAGAATGAGATTCCCTCATGATTACCTCTGGAACTGGACACAGCCATCTTCTGGTCACCCTGCATGATCTCTCAGAAGCTCAGAAAACAGGGCAGAGTCTGTGTTGTCCACTGCTTAAGATCATAACTCAAAAACCGGACATTAAAACCCTACCAGCAGTGTCTAGGTCCTCATCTCCCTGACATTCCCTCTATCACTTCTCTTCCAAACGAATTGGCTCCCCCCGTAAATCCAACTATTTACTTCTCCTTTCCAGCTTGGTGAATTTGTACTTCTCTTCACACCTGTTTGCCCAAAGCAAAATCCTTCTGGTTCAACATGGAGTGCATGCAGGGCTCTCCTCAGTCATCAACCCAAAGCTGGGCTGGGAGGATCACTGTCAATTTGGTGTCTGTGTTCTGCCAGGGCTGGGGAGGGAATAAAATGCTTGCCCTACTTGGCCTGGCTGGAACCATTTCAGGTTTCTTGCTTCATGCAGTGCTTTCTTTAGGTGGTATGGAACTGTTTGAGTAATAATAATAGCAGGTTGCTGTGCTGGACTTCCTTCTGCAGCCAGCAATGGTTTTTGGGTGTCCTCTTATCTCCTTGTCCACAGAAGGATACCTCCTGTGCCATGTTGCAGAAAGAAAGGTGAAAAATATGGTATTTGGCTGCAGCATGTGAGGGTTTGGGTGCTGTATAGCAAAACTAAAACTGCCTAAAAAGAGGTGCATTCCTATAGGTATCACTGGCTTTAAGCCATTTTTGCACACACTGAGTTTTGTATTACAGGGTATTTTATTGAAGATGAGGACACCATACAGCTCAAATGTTTTCCCACAGGTTTGGGGTTTTTTTGTTTGTTTGTTTGTTTACAAATAGCTTCATTTACTTCTTTCTTTGAATCTGTTTTATACTGCTGCATCTTTGCAATTGAATATTGTTTAAATCAGCAATGATCACAAGCCCTCTGCTGCTGGGAGAGCCACAGCCCTTTGGAGGTCAAGGTTGTGCCCATTTGACCCAGCTGAGAGCCTGGCCTAAGGCCATTACAAAGCTGTGATGCTGGGATGAGTGAGGTTGGAAAAAGGCTTGTGGTTATGCAGGGGTTTACTCTGATGCACAGCTCAGATATAGTCGAGGTGAGCTCAGACCCACAGCAACACCTGGAGTTCTGCAGGAGTATGGTCACTGTGAACCTGGAAGGGGAGGCATACAGACAGCCAAAAAACAGGAGCACCACATCATTCCACTGTGTAACTCCCCACCCTGGAGGAGGTACCACCTGAACCTGATCACATATAACCTTGAGATTTGGGGACTTGGGACACCACCACCACCACCACCGGACATCCAGAGGGGAACCTGAATTTCCACAGGACCGCCATTTCCAACAAGACCACAACCATCATTTCAGCAGCACTGCAACCATTGCTTAATTGGACTGCAGCCATCACCCCTGACCAACAGGGGCCAGGTTGTACTCTGTCTTGTCACTTTAAGCCAGTGTTTCTGTACTATCTCCTTTATTGCAATTTTCCTATTAAATGGTAACTCCAACTTGAAATCTCTCACAAGGTAATTGTGTGGGGTTAATTTCTCCCACTGGTGTACCTTCAAACCAGCACACATTTGCAGAAGGAAGAGGAAACAAAAGAACTAATGAGCAGACCATTTCTCAACTTGTAGAATGACAAGTCTGAAAGTGTTTCCCTTAGAGTCAGCAGCAAAAATCCTATAAAATCCAGAGGAGAAGAGTATCTCTGAAGAAATGGAGATTTTGGGGAAAAAAAACAAACCAAAAAACAAACTCCACAGAATTTATATCATCCTCTTAAGTCCCCATTCCCTGCTTTACAAGGATTTCCCTTCATGTTCTAGCTCCATTTTTAATGCACCCCAGGTGGTGCCAGACCTGGAGGAGTGTTTCTTCACACCCTCACCACCCTCTGTGACCGTCTCCTCCCCGCCTCCGTGGGGAGTTTGCATCCAGTGGATTCTGCAGTGTGTCTCCCAGGAAGAGGTTCTGAGTTCTGGCTGAGAAGGTGAAGGTTCCCATCAGTGTGACAATACTGCCACTCACTTAATAAGGAGTCAGAGTTTCAATATTGCAATATGCAGCCTTCGCTGTGTCAGAAAACAGTATTAAGCAAGTTTAAATTACTTAGGGTAATGAAGGTTTTCGAGCTCCAATTTTTATTTCACTGATCAGCATCCTATCAGGAACCTCAGGGAACCAGAGAAAAGTGGAAGGGAGAGCAAAACAGCACTAATAGATTCTCAAGGATTTATTAGTAAACAGCTGGTTGGCATATGGGAAGTCTTGGAAGACACTCTCCCACTGCATATTGTCATTAAAAACAAACAAACAAATAAATGCCTGAAATCCATGGAGTTCAGAATACCTGGAAAGACACTTTGGGTAATGTCAGAGACAGGGACAGAACATGGGATCTCCAGAAGTCCTCTGTCTCTTTGGAAAAATTGCTTGTCAAGAGCTGCTTTGGATGAAGGTTTGCATTTAATTGATGATGAATCCCAGAACAGCTGCCCAGTCGCCTTCCCCTCCAACACCGCTCTGACTTCCACAGCCCTGCTCTTTCTTGCAATCATTAAGCCAAGCCAGGTATTTCAGCAAAAACTGCTCATCAGAAATGCAACATAAAGTGGAAGTGACCCCTGACACTAATTTAAAATTAGACTTGATGAGCCTTCAACCAAGAAACTGTTCCCCTGGCCCCCTTTAAAATCCAACAAATGAAAAACATTTGGTTGCTATTACCAGTGATTATGATAAGGTATGTTAAAATATGAAGTGGGGGAATTTATCTTTATTTCCTGGGATAACACTGATGAAAAATATGCTGTTCCATCTTGATTTTCAGTCACTCGAATGAACTTTGTCATGCATTTATCTTTATTTGGCTTGATGCGTGTAACTGATCTGGGGAGGCAGTGAGGGCAGGGAGCAGGGAGAGGGTAGGATTGGCAATTTAATCTGATGCAGATAAGTTTATTAGCTGCCCTCAGATCTGTTCCTGACTGAACATGACGAACAAGACTGCGTGTTGGCTATCTCATCGTACTCCTCTGGGGAGAAGGCACAGCATCTGTCACGGTGTAACTGTCAGCAAACAGTTTACAACAGTTTTCATTACTCTTAAGTCGTCTAATGATTTTCTGCCAGTGTCTGGGGGCTGGGTGGGTCCTTCTGCCGACAGGGACTTCTCCTCTGCAGAATGAAAGGAAAAACTTGGACAAGAAACAAGGTCAAAGCTAACATGCCTCCCTACCTCCCCCTTTCCAGTAGGTGAGATTCAAATATTATCTACCAGATTTCTCGTGCCTAAAGCAGTGTTAGGAGACTTTGAGTTCTGGCAAGATGAGGTGAAAGAGGCTTGTTCGGGACATTTTTTGTAGGACAAAGTTTTTAGGAAGTTTTTTGTAGCACAAACTGGTCACTGAATTGCAGTGCTCCTGTTAGATGCACTGCTAGGAACCCAGGAAAGGCCTGACAGAGATTTACTAATGAAAAATACAAAGCAATTTTCTGGGAATAGAATTAAAGCAGGGGTAGCAAGTTCGCACTGCTGAATTGCCCATGGAATCAGTAGCTTTGCTATTGACTGCTATGGGCCTGGACTGCAAAGAACTAATTATATATATGCATATCTATATATATATAGATAGATAGATACAGATATATAGATATAGATATCTGATTCAGAATTGCTCTTTTTAAGCATCCAGGGGTGAGCAGGTTTTCAGCTGGTGCAAAATTTGTGCTGTAATCCTGAGAGCTTTCTCGAGTTTCAACAGCTAAGAACCTGACTGAGAGCGGAGGGGATTTTGTGGCTGAAAAACTCAGAACCAGGAGAAGAATATTACATCTCTAAGCAATTAGCCCTCATTGACCTGTCCTGAAAAACACCTATTTCTAAAAACTCTTGTTGTCTTGTGTTGTAAAGAGCTGAGCTGAAATGAGGATGTTTCCCCTGGGGCAAAGCGCAACTCATTAGAAGAACAGATCAGTTCAGCCTCTTTCCCCCTGCTTTCTGTTTCAGACACTTAACTGGAGTGTGTTGCAAATTGTAAATCATTGTGCTGGGTTTGGCTGAGATGGAGATAATTTTCTTCATAGCGGCTGGTATATTACTACATTTGGGATTTGTGCTGGAAACACTGCTGATAACACAAGGATGTTTTCATTATTGCTGAGGAGGACTTAGAGCCAAGGCCTTTCCTGCTCCTCACCCCACCCCACCAGCGAGGGGGTTGAGGGTGCACAAGGAGATGGGATGGGACATGGCTGGGACAGCTGACCCCAACTGACCTAAGAATATATGGCATCATCCTCAGCATATAAAGCTGAGGGGAGAAGGAGGAATGGAGAAGCATTCAGAGTGATGGCATCACTGACACACAGGATGGAGCCCTACTGTGCTGGGGATGGCTGAACACCTGCCTGCCCATGGGAAGTGGTGAATGAACTCCTTGTTTTGCTTTACCTATTAAACTGCCTCTCTCCCAACACATGAGTTTTCTCACTTTTACTCTCCCTATTCTCTCATGTCACCAAGAGGGGAGTGAGCAAGTGTCTGTGTGGGACTGAGCTGCCAGCTGGGGCTAAACCACGACCATCACCCAATTCCTTGCCCTCACCCAAGTATATCTTGCTGATCACACACTCAATTTTTTTGTGGTGGCTATTCCCTTTAAAAGAAAAAAAAAAACCAACAACCCCAAAACTACTGATTCCTTAAGACTTTAGCTTTTATATTTTCCATACATTTGTGATCCTGCAGTTCTTCAGTGTATAACTCTAAACTCCATATAGAGTGTTAGCTACTGTTCTCCCATTTTGGTCAGACAAAACAATTCCTCTCTAGGCCTGGGAATCAAGGACACCTTACTGTCTCAGGCCCCGAGAAATATAAACAAAACTGAGTTGGAGGGGGAGCAAACTTGGGGTAAATGACTTCATTACCTGAAGCTGTAATTGGAAGATTAACCCCCAATATGTAAATGGACCAAACTTATAAAAGTATGAAAACCCATGACCCATTGTCCATCTTTGGGTGTAGCCCCTGGCGGGGCTTCGTCTGCCCTAAATGTACCTGAAGGCCCTTCAATAAATATAACTGCTCTTTATTCTCTTAATTTTGTCTGACCTGTTTTTAGGTAGTCCCAAAAGGCATCACTACAAGCACCCTCTCATGAAGTACAGTTCAATTTAACAGATGTTTGGTCATTTATGACAAAGTCCTGGTTACAAGATGGTGAAGCTTGTTTGGTTCTTGAACAAAAGCAACTGTATTACCTCGATGCAAAACCCTGAGTCATCTTGGGAAGAGGAAACCTTTGAAATAACAACAGGTGAGACCAGACAAGAAAGACGTAATGGCTCATTTTGCAGAATGTGCCCAAACAGATTTATTATTCACAACCATCTCTCTCAGCAGAGAGGAAATTTCAGAGTTTTTTGATAGTAAATAGAGAGAGAGAAAGAAAGAAATAGAAAATAGGTGAGGGGGACAGAAAGATAGTGACTGAGACAGAATAAGGAAAATATCACCACTCTGTGAATCCCAACAATGTTCCATTGATCCTCTACAGCTGCTCCTCTTGGTGGTGAAGGTCCCCCCGAAAAGCAAAGAATCTCATGGGTTTATATACCCTCAAGCCAGGCAGCAATGTCCAGGCATGTCCCCCCTGGGGGAGGGGGGCAGTCTCTTACAGCAGACTCTGGATCTGTTGCATCACGTGCAGTCCTGTGGTCCAAAACCTCTGGGGAGCACTTTGGGGGGTTTTTGATGGGTTATGGCTCCCCCTCAGCTGCCTCTCACGTGAATGTCCTGTGGATGTGGCCTTCCTGGGGTTGGGGGTTCCACAGCTGGGCCGGTTTGTGTAAGGGAGGATGGGTGTTCATTGACTCTGACCAGAGGTTATGCCACACACCCGAAACCTCCTCCTCCCCCCTCGGTTGGGGGGGGTTCTGTGTAAGCCTGGCTTCTGTGAGCTGTGCTCTCCCCCCACCCCAAACTCAGCTGGGAATGATTCTCAGCACAGCGGGTGGCTTTGGCCTTTTGTGGATGCATACCTTTCCCTCAGCCTGGGATGACTGAACAATGGATTACCCTTTATCTAATCAGCAGTTTGACTTTCAGTCCAAAGTCCCAGTCTTCAGGGAACCTTCTTTGGTTGTAGCTTCTTTATAATGAGCAAAACTTTATATCAATGTTTGAGGCATGAACTATTTTCAGTCTCTGACACCTGGGAATGGCAGTACTGAGCAAACTTCTGGAATGAAACAACTCAGGTTTTTTGCTGCAGGTAGCAGAAGCTTGTCACACAAGCACACACCCACCACAGTGCCTGTGGCACCTGTTTTTGAGACCAGACACTGAGAGGACAACAGGCAGACAGATGAACAAACTCATGGCACGCTACGAGATTACAAGTGCAAATCAGTGTGCCCATTCTTCATTCTTAAAAACAGTCCTTCTTCTGCTCATTGAAAAGTTACCCCCCTTCCCTTTAGCAATTAGCTGTTTGATGGGTCTGCTCCATGTTTTGTATAGATAGAGGATGTATCCTGCTTTTGAAAGCCCCTTTCAAACTAGGACATTTGAAAAAGGGGCTAGAAAAGCAGTTGCATAGAAATGGAGCTGCCCAAAGGTAGTGTGAGATAAGGAAGGATCCCTTCATTTTTCCACCCCTACACTTGAGGTTTTGGGCATTTAATTACTGCTGGCTGGTGGTGTCCTGTGGCCCTCTCCACTTATCTCCAAGACCTGGAGGTGTCCACAGTGGTTAGTCACCCCTTAGAAGAGCTCTTCTGCATTCAGCAGACACAAAAGCACAGCCAAGCCCTCAAACAAAAATCTCAGCCTCACTTGGAGGCAGCGCGAAGACCAAAGAGAAAGCTGAGGGAGCTCTTGGAGACTTTTCAAGCATTATCTGAATTACTTGATTTGGCATCATGTGAGGGTGCAGATGCCAGCTCTCCCAAAAGACAAACATCTGTCTGATATACTGATGTGATTTGCAATTGGAAAAAGTTTTAATTTTGAGTCATCAAAATTGCACATTGAAGAGGCATAACAACATCTAAGCCAGAATCAAAACCTGAAAAGGCTCCAGCCATGGCACAGCCTCATTTTCTAAGTAAAGCCAATGAATGCAACTACCTCTTCCACTGTAAAGTCCTCCAAAATCTTGGGGAGGTTTTTCAGGTGAGTCTGGTACTCGAAGCAGACAGTCCTTTGGATGGCTCTTTATCTTGACAGCTCTGAGCTTCAGTAACAGGCAGTCACAACAATGGCTTGTGTGGTGCTGCCAGCAGCAGGGCCAGGTGCCCAAGCCATCTCCAGAGGGACAGGGATGTGTTTGTATGGTCATTGATGCCAGAAAGCACTGGGCAGCCTGAAAATAGGGGAAGCTGGTTCATCTCTCCTTGGGTCACTGCACAGGGGGATGAATGGTGGATTCCTCTGACATAAAAGAGAAAGGAGGGGAAGCTGGGGGAGATGGGCCTTGGAAAACTCTGCTTTGTAATGCAGATGGGATGAGGAGAGGTTCCCTGTTACTTGGACCCTTCCAGAGCAGTTCCTCCATGAGCAGGACCCATAGGGACAGTTGCCTGCAGCTGGGACTCTGAGGCACTGGCACAATGCAAGAGGCAGGTCCAGAGTCCCCACAGGCAGATAAGAGAGATGTGAAGAGCTGATGGGACACAGAGGCACCAAGAGAGACCTACATGGGCAAACTGGGAATATGTCCAAACTGGGAATATTTCCTAAGCCATACCCCAAGATGCAACCAGACCACTTAGGAGACAGTAATGAGCCACCTTCATGAACATGAGGAGAGCTCAGCCCCTCCATGAGATGAAGGACATCAGTTGAGATCTCTTAATCTCAGCCTCAACACTAACTTATTCCAAAAAACTTATTCTCCCAACAGACAGAATTTCCCAGCCCAATGTGCTCAGCCCTAGGCCGAGCTGAGAAAGACAAGAAGCCACCACAGGCAGCAGAAACATGATTACTTTTCAGGTTCACAGACCTATGACATACATCACACACTGATATAACCACTCAGTGAGGAGGATTTAGCTGGATGCCTACCCCATGTGAGTAATTAACACATTACAGCCCTGACCCCATGACTGCCTTAGAAACTTACTCGACTGCAGTTAATTCTTTACCAGATCCAGTCATTAATGCTGTTATTTGTCTTTCCTGTAGCATATGAACTGAAGTGACTGACCTTTCATGGGATACAGGGATTTTAGTATGAAAGTCTGCTTAATATTAGCCCATTTTTCAAGACCTCCACAGGCCTTGACAAGATTATTTTTAACAGATGACACACAGCTATTTGAAAAGAAGATAAATGGTTTTTTGGCTGCACAAACCAGAGAGGAAATATCTCATCTGGGGTGATGGAAGGGAACAAAAGTAAAGAAAAGGCTGCTTGGGAAAGGCAAACTGGGAAGTTAGCTGACACCTTAATTTAGACATTTCTGTCACCCATGTCCTAATCCTAGCATCAGGGGAACTGTGTGGAAGTCTGGAGTTTGGTTAATGAGCCAGTTCATAGAATCATAAAATCATAGAATGGTTTGGGTTGGAAGGGACCTTAAAAACCATCTCGTTCCAAACCCATGCCATGGACAGGGATACCTTCCACTAGACCAGGGTGCTCAGAACTCCATCCAGACTGCCCTTGAACACTTCCAGGGGTGGGGCAGCCACAGATTCTCTGGGCAACCTGTGCCAGGGCCTCAGCACCCTCACAGGAAGAATTTCTTGCCAATATCCAATTTAAACTTATCCTCCTTGATCTTAATGCCATTCCCCCATGTCTTATCACTACATGATCTTGTGAAAAGTCCCTCTCCAGCCTTCTTATAAATCTCCTTTAGGCACTGGCAGGGGCTCTAAGGTCTTCCTGGAACCTTCTCTTCTCCAGACTGAAAAGTTCCAGTTGTCCCAGCCTGTCCCAATAGGAGAGAGGCTCCAGTTCTGTGATCATTTAGTGATTCTTCTCTGGACTTGTTCAAACTGGTTCACATCTTTCTTATGTTGGGGGCCCCAAGCTGCCCACAGTGTTCCAGGTGGGGTGTCCAAAGAGCAGAGTCGAGGGGCAGATACACCTCCCTTGACCCACTGGTCACCCCTCTTTTGATGTAGCTGAGGATGTGGTTGGCTTTCTGGGCTGTGAGTGGGCTTTGCTGAGTCACATCGAGCTTTTCATACACAAACACCCCCAAGTCTTTCTCCACAGGGCTGTTGTTGATTCATTCTCTGCCCAGCCTACGCTTGTGCTTGGGATTGCCCCAGCCTGTGTGCAGGACCTTGCACTTGGCCTTTTTGAGCATCATGAGGTTTTCACAGGCCCACCTCTCCAGCCTGTCAAAGCCCCTCTGGATGGCATCCCTTCCTTCCAACGTGCCAGCCACACCATGCAGCATGGTGCTGTCAGGATCTGCTGTCAGATCTTTCCTTGCAATTAGCTAGGGAATTCGTGGCACCCGGACTGAGAAACTAGCTCTAGGTAAAGATGTTACCAAGTTTGTGGAGAAAAAGCAAGACAGTTTAAGTGAAAATTGCAAATCAAAGCACTAAAAGTAAAGGTGCACTTGTGCAGAAGTCATTCTGATGAAACACCTCACCCCCACTGAAACATATGTGGAGCATCAGGCAGAAACCTCCAAGTGTCAGCAATATCTTGGCACTATTTGTGTCAGACCTGAGTCAGGCACTGATACATCATGCTTCTTGGCTCTCAGGCTTTGCATCACACTACATGGGCTTGAGCTCCCTGCAGCCATGGCCCAGGCAAACTTTGACTCAGAAAAGAAAAAAGGGCTTATGCCTAAATAAGAATTAGCAGTATCATGAAAACATAATGCTTTCTGCAGAGTTTGCAATTTGCCTACACAGCAGCAGCAGCTGGCTGGGCACACAGCAGTTGTGAACTGCAGACACCAGCCGAGAATCCGACCCTGTGAATTAAAAAAAAAAAAAAGTAAAGTAAAAAAAGACATTGGCAAAGCCACTTAAGGTTCACAAGCCAAGATTTTGTGAAAATTTCACACCACAAAAACATTTCAAGGCATAGGAAATGTCAAGTTGAACTGCTGAAGTGTGGCTAAGTCACTTGCAACTTAAAAGAGGTTTGTAATGGAATGGCAGAACAAGCTGCATGCTGTGTGTTACGCTCCATTGCCAGGGAACAGCCTGAGAGACCTCCGAGTTTGGACTCAAGTGCTTCAGGGCTTTGGGGAGCTGTAATATAAAAAAGGACAGCAGTCTGGCTCCTCATCTTGTAGCATTGTGTGTGTGATAGATGGAGCAGTGCTAAGAGGGAAAAGATGATGGATTTTCCCAGTCTACCCAGTAAATCTGCTCTTGCGCTTATCAGCATATTTTCAGAGATGTGTAAATTCCTCGAGGCCCCAAAGCTGGACTAGCACTCCTGTGAGGGAAGGCTCTTCCTGGTTTCCTTGCATTGCCCCTTTCTTGGCCCACCATCCTTCCAGATGAGATTAAAAACTAGTAAGCTCTGTGAAGCTACCAAGGTGGTCAGGCACTTGCAAGACCTACAAGATGAGCCTGAGGGAGTTGTGCTTCTTTAAAGAGAAGATTTAAAAGCAGCCTCCAGCTTCTTAAGGAATAGCTGGATGGATGGGTAAAGCCTAACAATTTTCTTTAGTGGCAAATAAAACAGGCAATAGATTATGCTGCTTTTATTTTGTATGGATAAGAGACCTCCAGAGGTCCCATTCTACCAGCACATCTTGGACTGTGAATAATACTGGACTGATTTTGTTTAGTTTTGAAAGTTAAGTGACCTTCTATCATAGAAACATAGAATATTTTAGGTTGGAAAAGCCCTCTAAGATCATTGGGTCCAACCATTCCCCCAGCACTGTCAAGGCCACCAAGAACCCATATCCCCAAGTGCCACATCTACACTGCTTTTAAATCCTCCCAGGAATGGGGAATCCACCACTCTGGGCAGACTGCACCAGGGCTGGATAGCCCTTTCAGTGAAGAAATATTTCCTAATATTCAATTCATATCTCTTCTGGCACAACTTGAGGCCATTTCCTCTTTTCTAAACACTTGTTACCTGGGAGATCAGACCAACACCCACCTGGCTGCACCCTCCTGTCAGGGAGTTGTAGAGAGTAAGACAGTTCCCCCTGAGCCTCCTTTTCTCCAGGTTGAGACCTCCCCAGCTGCTCCTCATCAGACTCATGCTCCAGACACTTCCCCAGCTCCGTTCCCTTCTCTGGACACCCTCCAGCACCTCAGTGTCTTTCTCATTGTGAGGGACCCAAAAGGGAAAACAAGATTCAGGGTGTGGCCTCATCAGTGCCTGAGAACTACTGTCAAATTGGAAATGGCTTGTTAGCCGCCCTTATTTCTCTATTTTTCTGTTATTTATTTCTTCAATCAATTCAGTTGAAGAATTTCCACTGTTAATTGCCAGGATTTAGTCCTAGAGATATAAATTAACACTGATGAATATCAAAGTCAGCAGAATCATCTGAGCATGCATCTAGTCAAGAGAGAAGGCAGGCACTACTGTGTCCTTGAGAACCAAAGACAAGGAGGTCATGTTCTGGCAGGGTATTTTCAGGTGGTGGAGGTCTGGGACCTAAAAGGCATTCAGATTCAGGAGGACCCAAGTGATTAAAGTCCTCCTAGCCCTATGGGCTACATTCCATGGTAGAGAGAAGGTGAGATGGTCTGAGATGTCCCCTGTCCCAGCCCCAGACGGCAGTACAGCAAGCCAGTGACCCATCTACCACAAGTCAAGGAGCAGCCAAAAATGCCTCTAGTTGGGCACTACCAATGTGGGGCTACCACAGGATGATAAACAGAAGTTTCACAAGCAGGACATGCTGCAGGAATGGACTGGGAAGCCCTGAGATGCCACATTACAGAGCCACAGCGGTGCTTTGTGCCGCTTTCCCTCCTAGCTGGCTCCTGCACAACAGCCCAGGTGAAACTCTCACCACAGCTTGAGAAAAGTGCTTTGCAAATGTCTGGCAGGGGACCTCATGCTGCAAGAGGAGATAAAAGAGCTGAATTTCTTTTTGTTATTATCCCTGCAAACCAGCTACAATAAATTATTCCAGTGGAGTGATTTGGTTTTCATGTAGTTTCCCTGCAGCTGTTCGGCTTGGCTGATGGGTCCAACCCCTCCTGTGTTGTTTTGTCAGATTTCCACCCAGATGGCAAACCTTTTCTCTTAGGAAACCTGTGAAAACAAAAAATGAGGTTGCCTTTTATTCTCTACTCCTTTTGTGCTTCTTAATGTGCAAAAAGGCCATGCCTGGGGCAAAAGCTTGTTGCAAAATCTCTACTGCACAGGAGGCAAAGAAAGAAACAAAAAAGGGATGGAAATCACAGAGTGAATAAAAGAGAAGTGGAATAATATTCCAAAATTTCCTGAAAATGTTATCAAACTCTTTCCAGTTCTAGCCTGGCATTTATTCTTTTGCAAAAGTGACAGGCAAGGAGATTTTGGAGAATATACTGAGGCACAGAAGAATTACTGTAAGTAATTGTCCAGTGCACCCCAGCGTGGAGAACCAGGTCAAACAACTCACCTTTCCCTTTTCTTCCTCTCAGCTGTTTCTTATATTCCATTTCATCTCTGCCAATCATGCCAAAATGATGAATCTGAAGCAACAGGCTCATAAATTCTGAAGCTGGCTTAGAAATCATGAGGATCAATGTACTCTGGATTCTTTTTCATTGACTCCTTGGTTTTGGTACATTTAGGCACACTCAAGACATATATTCTAGCTTTTTCAACATCCATGAGAGCAAAAACAAACTTTTTTTTTCCCCCAAGGAGGGGAGAAATGAAAGCCTACATACTCAGCTCCTGGAACCAGGGCTTTAAGAAAAAACATAAATATTATGACTTGCACAATGAAGTCACAAGAGTTGGCAGCTGTCTGGACTTCATTTCTCAGGAGTCATTGTTCTGCTCTTACAATATCCAGTGTGGTTTCGTTGGAAAGGAAAAAGGGGAAGAGAAACTAAACATGGGGTTTCCTTCCCCCACCATAAGCATGCTATTGCCATGCTCCTGGACAGACTGTTCTGCTGGTAGCTCCTTCTTTTGCCTTGGTTTGGGCTCTGGAACAGCGTTGTTTGCAATATGGTAGATCAGTTGCAATAATTTATGTCCCTACATTGGTGTGATGGGTAAAACTGTATTGGAGCACCCAAGCTGCTGTTACTCCTTCAGATCTCTTAGAACCATTTGGGTTGGAAAAGCCCTCTAAGATCGTCAAGCCAAACTGTTTCCCCAGTCCTTCCAAGTCCACCATTTACCCATGTCCCCAAGTGCCACATCCACATGTCTATTAAATCCCTCTAGGGATGGGGACTCCACCACTGCCCTGGGCAGCCTGTTAAAATGCTCGGTACCTTTGACACTTTGCACCTTTCTGTGGCAGGATATTGTCCTTGGTTTGTAAGAAGAATGGATAGCACTGAGCTCTGGGCTGAATTGCATCGTCTGGATTTAATAAAACAATACTCCACAAAAGCACAAGTCATGTTCCCATGATACTGCATGGTGAAAGAGATGATGAGATGGCTCTGCAACACCAAAGGCCCAGAGCCACTTAATATTAACTCACCTTCACTTCCATAAGTGCATTCAACTTCAGTGGAAAACAAAAGCTGAAATATCTTCCTGGAGGTGGGCCAAAATGACTGTTTTATCATGATCCCCTCTTGCTTGCTTGTGCCTGTAGAACTATGGGATTGCTGAGGGGTGGAGGGGGAGATGACGCATTTTCTCATTACTGATGAAAAAAGACATTATTTTAACTGGGCATAGAGGAAAAGAGAGCTCTTTTCTCCCTGTGGTAACAATAAAAACTTCTCTGGCTTTTTCACCTTGATACTACAGCACCAAGCAAGCATCAGTGGGGTTTCATGGGTTCATAACCCAATAGAATTTGGCATCATGCANAGAAAGAAAAGATAAGAAAGAAAGGAAAGAGAAGAAGGAAAGAAAGATTGGTTTCTATAATGCATTGAAGACAAGAGAATGAAAATTGCATGCAGGATAGATGGGAGGAATGTGGCCTTTGGCCCTCCAGCGAAGGTGTCATAAAATGTACTGTATTGAAGCAATATGTCAAAATTCAAGGTCTTAAGCAAGGCAAGCAGATGGCACCAAACTGAAACCACTGTGACCATTGCAAAGTGGTGGGCCTGATCCCCAGCCCCTGGTCGATTTTCACTCACAGAGCTGAACACTAATTAGTTTAGAGGTTTCATTGGAACAATGGCTGGCTTTTTAGGATGAAAGAGGAACGGAGAGTTCTGTGTGTTAAGAAACCCCTTTAAAAGCTTCTGGCATGAGAGGGGTGGCTCAAAAAGATCATGAGGAGTCACTGGCAAAGGAAGATGAGTTTTAGGTTTAAATGTGAGTTATGTGACCTTATACTCCATTTCAGCCAACACTATACCTCACTCTGCTATTCATTCCTTTTTCTTCACCCCATCTGAGAACTGCCTTGGCTACAGAAATTACCATTTACGTCCACTTTGTGTTTTCTGGTTGAGAGCCAGCTATCTACTGACCCAGCTAAATGAACCCAGGCTCTGCCAAAACTGTTCAACACCTACAGCCCTTTTCAAGCAGGGGAAAGACTACCTTGCAGGGCCTCAGGAGGGGGATGTGTGTGTGTGTATTTATAGCTCCAACACAGGAAAATTACTTTAAAAGTGGGCTTTTCCAAAGTTCTGAACAGTGTGCTCCTCCTGCTTTCTCTTGGGGTTAGGGGTGCTCAATAGTCTTAATGANTCCTTCTTTTGCCTTGGTTTGGGCTCTGGAACAGCGTTGTTTGCAATATGGTAGATCAGTTGCAATAATTTATGTCCCTACATTGGTGTGATGGGTAAAACTGTATTGGAGCACCCAAGCTGCTGTTACTCCTTCAGATCTCTTAGAACCATTTGGGTTGGAAAAGCCCTCTAAGATCGTCAAGCCAAACTGTTTCCCCAGTCCTTCCAAGTCCACCATTTACCCATGTCCCCAAGTGCCACATCCACATGTCTATTAAATCCCTCTAGGGATGGGGACTCCACCACTGCCCTGGGCAGCCTGTTAAAATGCTCGGTACCTTTGACACTTTGCACCTTTCTGTGGCAGGATATTGTCCTTGGTTTGTAAGAAGAATGGATAGCACTGAGCTCTGGGCTGAATTGCATCGTCTGGATTTAATAAAACAATACTCCACAAAAGCACAAGTCATGTTCCCATGATACTGCATGGTGAAAGAGATGATGAGATGGCTGTGCAACACCAAAGGCCCAGAGCCACTTAATATTAACTCACCTTCACTTCCATAAGTGCATTCAACTTCAGTGGAAAACAAAAGCTGAAATATCTCCCTGGAGGTGGGCCAAAATGACTGTTTTATCATGATCCCCTCTTGCTTGCTTGTGCCTGTAGAACTATGGGATTGCTGAGGGGTGGAGGGGGAGATGACGCATTTTCTCATTACTGATGAAAAAAGACATTATTTTAACTGGGCATAGAGAAAAAGAGAGCTCTTTTCTCCCTGTGGTAACAATAAAAAGTTCTCTGGCTTTTTCACCTTGATACTACAGCACCAAGCAAGCATCAGTGGGGTTTCATGGGTTCATAACCCAATAGAATTTGGCATCATGCAGGTTCTGTGGATCTCTTCCAGGTTTTCGCTACTGTAAAGAGTCAGATCCCCAACACAGCCTCAAGGATGATGATTAAGGAAACTGTTTCCTAAAAGAGAATGTGTTTTTTCACCTTTCTTGCTATAACTTAGCAGATCAGCTAATTGCCCCACCTGGTTCGTGTTCATGGCTGATCAGACATGCCTCTTACCAGCTGGTACATAAGTAGCTGATCAATGTACATTCTCATTACTTGAACTAATGTTTCTTTTTGCCATGAGGGTCCCTAATATGTTGCATGTGGTTTCCATTTGGGGCTTTTTGGGATCTTTTCCAGGAAGTTTCAGGTCATTACCTCAAAACTTTCTCAGCTGAAAAGGATTGAGGTAATAACCCACAATATCTTGAGGGGGAGGGGGGGAATGGNGATGAAAGAGGAACGGAGAGTTCTGTGTGTTAAGAAACCCCTTTAAAAGCTTCTGGCATGAGAGGGGTGGCTCAAAAAGATCATGAGGAGTCACTGGCAAAGGAAGATGAGTTTTAGGTTTAAATGTGAGTTATGTGACCTTATACTCCATTTCAGCCAACACTATACCTCACTCTGCTATTCATTCCTTTTTCTTCACCCCATCTGAGAACTGCCTTGGCTACAGAAATTACCATTTACGTCCACTTTGTGTTTTCTGGTTGAGAGCCAGCTATCTACTGACCCAGCTAAATGAGCCCAGGCTCTGCCAAAACTGTTCAACACCTACAGCCCTTTTCAAGCAGGGGAAAGACTACCTTGCAGGGCCTCAGGAGGGGGATGTGTGTGTGTGTATTTATAGCTCCAACACAGGAAAATTACTTTAAAAGTGGGCTTTTCCAAAGTTCTGAACAGTGTGCTCCTCCTGCTTTCTCTTGGGGTTAGGGGTGCTCAATAGTCTTAATGACCAATAATGACTGCCTCAGATGCCCTGGATGTTTTGTGAAGCTTTAACTCAAGAAATATCTACAAAGCCCTTTCAAATAGATCTGTAATGCTCTGTTTGAAATGGTTGAGGTTGAAGCCTCCCTGAATGGAAAACTCTGAGTGGAAAAGGCCATACCAAAGTAGCTTTGGAAGTGGCTTAAACTACTGATTCTGCCAAAGGGTAGATGGAGCTATCCTCTTTTGCTACCTTGTTTTCTTATTGCTAGCCTGACAGAGTGAAAGTGGTTCCCTTCACTTCAAAGGATGGGGTCAGCTGGCTGGATTTTGAGGAAAATTACAGGGGTTTCTAAGTCTTCCTCAATCCATCTGCATCTGGGGTCCTACAAATATTCATTAAGGTATTAAAGCAACATCATGACAATAGATGGAGGTGGGGACTGAATTTTACCCTGCAAGTCTCGGATTTCCAAAACCTCAAGGTGACTCTGCATATGTACATCAGAAGACTTTCTGGTAACCTTGTTTTCATAAGGTGTTGAATAACCCATCTTAGAATCAGGCCCCCCCTTTTCTTCCCGCTCCTTCAACCAAAGCAGGGAAAATTCAGTTTGCAGCCCGTTGCCTCTGTTTTTGTAGAGCAAAACATCACATACAGCCAAGCATTGTTATTTCATCTGTGTCTCTGAAGTGACAGGAAGCAGTGCACTGAGCTCCAAAGCACTGAGGATCTCCATGTTTCTAAACATTTGCAAAGATGCCTCTCCTTTCTCCACTCCTAGTCCACGCCATCTTTACAGACAATATATTCTCTTAACATCAAGAAATAGCTGCTGTATAATTACTGTACTTTAAGGACCAACATCCTACAGCTTTCTGAGATTTGAATCAAAAGACTATTTTTTGTATCCAATGACAACATGTATTTTCCTTCCACTTCTCCTTCCTCCTATGTTTCAAGGTGCTTGTGTCATCACCTGCCAGTACTATACAGCACAGCTATCCAAAAAATCATGATCCCACCCTGAGAATTAATGAAATCAACACGAGATTCAGGAGGTGTTTCTGAGACAAGACACATCTTGCTTTTCCCTTGTCTTCTGGTTTCTACAGAACCTCAACCGAGTACAGACTGTGATTTTGCACCTCTGGCATTTTGAGTGCTTGAACATCCCTTGCTGTTTGAGTGATGGGTGATTCCCACAATAAATTTCATTGATTACACTCCAGAATATACTGTTATTGACAGAAAATCTTGTAAATCACTCCTTGCTTCCCATTTAAGGCTCCTTGCCCCAGAAACCAAGGTATGTTTTCTCTTTAAATGCAGGATGGAATTTCAGGACATCTCTCCACTTGTTTATCCTGTGCTTCAGAAACACTGTAGAACATCACTACATTCACACATAAAAGATTTTCTGAAAACAGCCAAAATAATTTCCCAGATTGAGTACTGTGCTTTGTAGATTTTGGGGGGAAAAAAAATCCTTCTGTTGTGTGATGCAGTTTGAAGCCTCTATCATGGTTCTGGACACTCTTTCAGCAATTGTAATGAAATCCACACGCTTGGGACAAATATCTGAAACCAGAATCATGCCAAAAAGGCTGCAGACAGACCAGTTTCAGATTAATAAAGAGCTTTAGATCATGGTGTAACTCCAGGAGGGATTATTAGCTCATCTGACCCGTATATTGCAGGCTGTTTAATGTTACCCAGTTACCTGTGTATTAAGCTGGGTAATCTGTGTTTGACTGCAGCTCTTCCTGAGTAAAGAAACCTGCCCATTTTCAAAGACACAACAGGTATATTCCACTTCCTTTTTTTTCTGTTCCCAGCACTAACTGTACACACTTCCACACTTCCATGCTTTTATAACCTGAATTTGTCATGCCTTCTTTATGAGACATCTGCTTATATTAGGGTTGCTCTTTCTCCATTGCATGAGAGCCCCTGGTAATCTGTATTCTCTTCTACAAGCTACTTTATATAGTAATCAAGTCAATTTGTCACTTGATGGCTAAACAGAATGAATGTTTAAGTTTCTTGTTGTAAGATATTTCCCTTTTCTCTTACTTTTTCAGCATCACAAGCATAAATTCTCCACTAACTTCAACCATCTCTAGAAGTCAGGTATTAACACCACCTGAATTATCCAGGTCCTTTTTGGACAATGCATCTACACTGGGATTATTTGTATCTGTTGTAGGTTTGCCTGCTGTGTGACTGAAATCTGTTGGGAGAAGTCCCACTCCTGAAGCTTGGATAAATGCCCTGTAGGCCTGGAAAAAAAACCCCAAACAATTGATGAAGAAATTGCTTTGTAGTGAGACATTTAAATCATCAATCTGCTCAGCTACCTAACACTAATTCTAGTGATGATCCTAAAAATTTGATGTTCAAGAAAGAAAAATCTGCAAAGCTTAAACAAGTCACCTCTCCATTCTTGCTCTCCAGCACCTTTCCCATTTCTCAGATAGAAAGGAACAAAGCTGAACCAGAGATAAGCAGCCTTTCTTTTCCCCTTTGAGTCACATCCCATAACAGTTATCTCAAAAGTGAATCCCAGAATAATATTTTTAAAGAGGAAATAATTTCTCTTCTCTTTCTGTTCTTCACTCCTCTTTCTCCTCATTTTCTAATTTTCTTGACAAACAACAGATTTGAAAGAAAGTACCACAAGGGTTCATTCTACTTCTGTTGAAACACAGGAGTTCTTCAGACAACCGAAATTTGTCCTGAACCAAATATATCTGGGACCACAAGCCCCAGAAGTACCTCGCTATGACCTAGCCAGTCCTTTCCTGCCAAATAAGCTTTGTGATGAGGTCATGTTTGAAGAACTGTGTAGGCATAAAGGGGTGTCCTCTTGACCAGGAAGAGCTTTGTGAAGAGAAGCATTGGAGTACCACAGCTTCTTAATTAACTTCTTCAGGAATTAGGGTCCAGGCCTCATATGCTGAGAGATACCCAGAGGTTTTGGTGCATCACCAAGAATCACCTGCTGACATCTAACTGCCTGTACAGAAGCAAGAGGGAAACATGGAGCTTTCCAAATTTAAGATCCTGAAAAACAAACTTTCTGGGGTACCACCAGCATGTGACTCTCTGGGAGTATCATTCCTCAGTCTTTCCTTTGCAATCTCAGAGATTTGCAAGGAGATCCCCAAAGCCAACTCAGGTTCCCTCCACATTGAGAGGTACTATTCATCTGCCTTCACTCTTTTTAAAATATTCTTAAACAATGTGTTTTCCTTAGTGGTCTGTGTAGCACAGTATTATTTTCTTCTTCATGTGTTTCTGTGCTTTCCCTGGTGAATCTCTTTATTTGTTTATTGAATTATCCTTTGAACTTGCTTCTGCTTCTTTTCAGAGACCTCCAAATTATTCTTCCTATGCTAATCTTCACTTTCCTTTCAGGCCCCACACTGGCCTGTGCTGCCCTTTAATCCTACTGGGGCTTAACAAAAATGAATTCAAACTGCAAGCTCTTCCAACTTTTTCCAGTTTTCTGCAGTAAAAGTCTCTGTGCGTTCTAAGATCACAATCACAATTCCTCTGGGCATTTTACATTCCCTCTGAGTCAGCTGAGCAGAGGTCAAGAACATTTAGTATTGCGTCTTCCAATATTTCTTTCCTCCCATGCCTTGCAAATAGAGCAGTGTTGTGATTCTTCTTTGTCTGAGATGGTCTGCCTTCAGATCTTTCCTTTTGCTCTTATCTACAGCTTTGGGCCAGATCTTGGCTGTTACCCAAATGGCACCTGCATAAATGCTCCTCCTCCTCCAAACCCTTGCTAGCAATCAGCAATCCCTCTCTTGCTCTCTCCTGAGTTTTGGTTTAAGTCATACAACTTCCAGTCTCCTTTTATACTTCCTGTCATCTAAGTGTAATTTTCTTTTGTGACTACAGTCTCAAAAGGACACTAGAAATAGGCCACGAGCCATCAATTTTGGCACTTTGGTCATTCCTTCAGTCCAAGTACTTGGCGACTGATAATTTAAGCTTCAGCGTGTCCTGTCCACTTATGTCGAGTTCTCTGCAACATGAACTGACTTTCTGCTGTGGATATGTCAGCCCCATGTGCTGTGACATGAGCTGGCACTCCTGTGACTATGAAATAATAGAGCTCTCAATATTCAGTGAAGCAAGGAGGGGCATCAACAAAACTTCTTCTCTGGACTTCTGGAGGGCAGATTTTGGCCTACTTGAGAGACTGACTCGGAGAGTACCTTGGGAAACAGCCCTTAAAAATAAAGGGGTCCAGGAAGGATGGACATACTTTGAGAAAGAAATCTTGAAGACACAGGAGCAGCCTGTCTTTATGTGCTGAAAGATGAGCCAGCAGGGAAGACGACTGGCCTGGATAGGCAAAGAGCTTTTGAAGGAACTAAGGGAAAAAAAGAGGGTGTATCATCACCTTTGGAAGGAGGGTCGGGTAACTCAGGAATTGTTTAAGGATGTTGCTAGGTCATGCAGGAAAAAAATTAGAGAGGCAAAAGCCCAATTAGAACTTAATCTGGCCACTTCTGTGAAGGATAATAATAAAAAAAAAATTATAAATACATAAATGGCAAAAGGGCAAGGACAGCCTCCATTCTTTATTGGATGTGGGGGGAATATAGTAACTAAAGATGAGGAGAAGGCAGAGGTACTTAACACCTTCTTTGCCTCAGCTTTTAATATTAAGACAGATTATCCTCAGGACAACTGTCCTCCTGAGCTGGTAGGTGGGTACCAGGAGCAGATTAGTCCCCCTGTAATCCAGGAAGAAGCAGTCAGAGACCTGCTGAGCCAATTAGATGCTCACAGATCTGTGGGACCAGATGGGATCCATCCCAGGGTGATGAGGGAGCTGGCAGATGAGCTTACGGAGCCGCTCTCCATCATTTACCAACAGTCCTGGCTCCCTGGGGAGGTCCCAGATGGCTGGAAGCTGGCCAGTGTGACACCCATCCACAAGAAGGGCTGGAAGGAGGATCTGGGAAAACTACAGGCTTGTCCGCCTGATCTCAGTGCCTGGCAAGATTGTGGAACAGATTATGTTGAGTGCCATCACCTGGCACATGCAGAACAACCAGGGAACCAGGCCCAGCCAGCATGGGTTCGTGAAAGGCAGGTCTTGCTTGACCAACCTGATGGCTACCTATGGCAACGAGACCTGCTTGGTAGATGTGGATGTTGTCTACACATACTCTAGTAAAGCATTGTCTCCCACAGCATTCTCCTGGAGAAACTGTCTGCTCATGTCTTTGAGGTGCACTGTTTGCTGGGTAAAAGCTGGCTGGATGGTTGGGCCCAGAGAGTGGCAGGGAATGGGACTAAATCCAGTTGGCGGCCAGTCACATGTGGGGTTCCCTGGGGCTCAGTGTTGAGGCCTGTCTGGTATAATATCTTTATTGATGATTTAGACAAGGGGATTGAGTGCACCCTCAGTAAGTTCACAGATGACACCAAGTTAGGTGGGAGTGTTGATCTGCTGGAGGGCAGGAAGGCTCTACAAAAGGATCTGTGCAGGCTGGATCCATGGGCTGAGGCCAGTGGTATGAGGTTCAACAAGGCCAAGTGTGGGGTCCTGACCCTGAGTCACAGCCCCATACAGCTCTCTAGGTTTGGCGCAGAGTGGTTGGAAAGCTGCAGGGTGGGAGAGGACCTGGGGGTGCTGATCCACAGCAGCTGAACATGAGCTCAGGTGTGCCCAGCGGGGCAAGAAGGCCAATGGTGTCCTTACTTGCGTCAGCAATGGTGTGGCCAGCAGGATGAGAGAAGTGATTTGAATGATTGCACCCCTTTGCTGGCGCTGGTGGTGAGAGGTGAGGGAGCTGGGGAGCTCAGTCGGGAGAAAACGAGGCTTGGGGGGATGCTATCTACAACTCCCTGACAGGAGGGGGGAGCCAGATGAGGGCTGGTCTCTTCTCTCAAGTAACAAGTGACAAGACAAA
>VZTH01011104.1:88652-103199 GCA_013397815.1 Aleadryas rufinucha
CACTTCTGTGAAGGATAATAATAAAAAAAAAATTATAAATACATAAATGGCAAAAGGGCAAGGACAGCCTCCATTCTTTATTGGATGTGGGGGGAATATAGTAACTAAAGATGAGGAGAAGGCAGAGGTACTTAACACCTTCTTTGCCTCAGCTTTTAATATTAAGACAGATTATCCTCAGGACAGCTGTCCTCCTGAGCTGGTAGGTGGGTACCAGGAGCAGATTAGTCCCCCTGTAATCCAGGAAGAAGCAGTCAGAGACCTGCTGAGCCAATTAGATGCTCACAGATCTGTGGGACCAGATGGGATCCATCCCAGGGTGATGAGGGAGCTGGCAGATGAGCTTACGGAGCCGCTCTCCATCATTTACCAACAGTCCTGGCTCACTGGGGAGGTCCCAGATGGCTGGAAGCTGGCCAGTGTGACACCCATCCACAAGAAGGGCTGGAAGGAGGATCTGGGAAAACTACAGGCTTGTCCGCCTGATCTCAGTGCCTGGCAAGATTGTGGAACAGATTATGTTGAGTGCCATCACCTGGCACATGCAGAACAACCAGGGAACCAGGCCCAGCCAGCATGGGTTCGTGAAAGGCAGGTCTTGCTTGACCAACCTGATGGCTACCTATGGCAACGAGACCTGCTTGGTAGATGTGGATGTTGTCTACACATACTCTAGTAAAGCATTGTCTCCCACAGCATTCTCCTGGAGAAACTGTCTGCTCATGTCTTTGAGGTGCACTGTTTGCTGGGTAAAAGCTGGCTGGATGGTTGGGCCCAGAGAGTGGCAGGGAATGGGACTAAATCCAGTTGGCGGCCAGTCACATGTGGGGTTCCCTGGGGCTCAGTGTTGAGGCCTGTCTGGTATAATATCTTTATTGATGATTTAGACAAGGGGATTGAGTGCACCCTCAGTAAGTTCACAGATGACACCAAGTTAGGTGGGAGTGTTGATCTGCTGGAGGGCAGGAAGGCTCTACAAAAGGATCTGTGCAGGCTGGATCCATGGGCTGAGGCCAGTGGTATGAGGTTCAACAAGGCCAAGTGTGGGGTCCTGACCCTGAGTCACAGCCCCATACAGCTCTCTAGGTTTGGCGCAGAGTGGTTGGAAAGCTGCAGGGTGGGAGAGGACCTGGGGGTGCTGATCCACAGCAGCTGAACATGAGCTCAGGTGTGCCCAGCGGGGCAAGAAGGCCAATGGTGTCCTTACTTGCGTCAGCAATGGTGTGGCCAGCAGGATGAGAGAAGTGATTTGAATGATTGCACCCCTTTGCTGGCGCTGGTGGTGAGAGGTGAGGGAGCTGGGGAGCTCAGTCGGGAGAAAACGAGGCTTGGGGGGATGCTATCTACAACTCCCTGACAGGAGGGGGGGGCCAGATGAGGGCTGGTCTCTTCTCTCAAGTAACAAGTGACAAGACAAAGGGAAATGGCCTGAAGTTGTGCCAGAGGAGGTCTAGGTTGGATATTGGGGAAAACCTACCTATGTGAGACAGTTTAACACCCGCAGGACTGCAAGGTCCTCCTTGGAAGCAAAGCTCCAGGTACAATTGGCAGCCAACATTCTCCTCACTCTGCTGTGGGTGTTGTCAATGTCCATCATGTGTCTGGCAAACACATTCACACCAATGAGATTTCTTCACATAAAATAAGCTGAGCCACAAATCCTCACTATTGATAAAAACCTAAACAAACAAAGGAACAAATCAAGGGAAAGAATTGTCTGGAACATCTAAAATGCAGGATCTTAGTCTTCTCATGAAATTCAAATTTCCGGCCTTGGAAAAATCCAACAGAAACAGAAAAATTCCTCTAGCCTTTGCAGAAAAATGTTCCCTTTTTTCCAGTGAAAGGCATTCCTTCACAGGACCATTTGGATAATTTGCCTCTACATCTTGTTCCTCTGTCACCTCATAGGCTTCAGATTTTTTTGTGTTTTCATCACTGGTCTGTATATAAGAAAATGAGTGGGGGGAGAAAAAGGAGGCACAGATTTTGGCAAGAATCCTTGCCTGGAATGAATATAAAACTCTGTTTTATTTAAGTGATCTGGTTGTGTGTGTGATAGAAGGGAAACAAATAAAGATAGTATTTTTAAAAGTGAGTGTGAAAGAAATTCCCCAGACAGACAAATAAAGAACATTTTTATTGCTAAATAACACATGTTCTGGCATGAGCTTTTCACGTTGTTAACCCACCTTGAAACCAGTGAGTTTAGTTGTTCTGGGGTTTGGTTTGCTTGTTTGTCTTTTTCAAATCTTTCTTCTGGCTTTTTACTTGTTACAGTAGGGGAAAAAATGATTTTTAAAATGCCACCTGACACACAGACACACACCCCAAAATCCCATCTCTCCTCTTGCTATGTATTCAGGAAACCTGAAGAGTGAGAGGGTGATTTCATCCCTTCTCATTTTATAAGTAAATCTCCACAATGGCCTGGAGTGGCTTTATCATAGCAGATGCATGTAGGTTTAGGCTAGACTGACAGGATGGATGGTTTCATCTGCTGTCATCTTGCTGGTTGACATTCGCTTGACCTGGGTGGATCTGATTGCAAAGAGCGCCTCGGAGTGGAAAGAGGGGGAAAAGTTGCAAAGGAAATAAGAAGGAAAATACATTAACTATGCTCCCCACTCATGTCTATCAAAAGATATTATATATAATGCATCAATTCTAGACAGAAATGCACATGTACCTATTCTTTGAGCACACCTTTGACCAGGAAAGGACCAGAGCATTGAATCACAGAATAATAGAATGGTTTGTCATCCCATTCCACCCCCATGCCATGGGTAGGGATGCCTTCCACTAGACCAAGTTGCTCCAAGCCCCATCCAACCTGGCCTTGAACACTTCCAGAGATGGGGCAGCCACAGCTTCTTTGGGCAGCCTGTGCCAGGACCTCACCACTCTCACAGCCAAGAATTTCTTTCCATCATCCCATCTAACCCCTCCCTCTCTCAGTGAGAAGCCATTTCCTCTTGTCTGGTCCCTCCAGGACCAAAGTCCCTCTCCAGCTCTCTTGGAGCCCCTTTAGGTACTGGAAGGCTGCTAGAAGTCCTCTGCTAAATGTTTTCCTCAACGTGGTCCAAATGCTTGTGACCTATTTTGAGCCAGGTGTAAGTGGGATGTGATACATACAGTCCCTGTATGGGAGTGAGGTCAGCTGAGGGCCCCCATGTGCAGTCCAAATGGATCTCCAATATTAAAAAAGAAGGAAAGAAAGAAATTAAAACTGCCTTACTCCTTGTGATGGGATTTTCACCATTACAGTTCTCAAAAGTGAGGAGCCTTGCATTAGTGCTTCCCACTCGTGCTGGCCCCAGGTCTCCAATTCAGCCCCCAGCCCACTATGCCATTTATTGACCGTCTCCATGTTGGATACAGAGGTGCCTCTGTATAATGTATAAGGTTGCAGAGTGAGATTTGCTTGCATCTATCCTGGGAGCAGCTCGTGCCCCCTTTTTGCCAGGACTGAGCACCTCAAGTCTCATCAAGAAGAATGTAGTCAGGTCTGTCCCATCCTGTGGTCTTTGGAATCTCCTGGCAGAAAGGTGAGCAGTGTGCCAGGCTGGGGACAGTATCCTAGTTTGGACAAGCCAAGGTTGCTCTTGTGCCTTTGCCTGTTTATCCAAAAACTTACAAAAAGCCAGTCCAAGTGATGCCATGATGCTTTTTTTGCTTTTTATATGTACCCTCTCTATATACTCTTTTATATAGCTTTTATATATTCTTAAGGGCCTTTTAGCCCACAAACTTCTAATTCTTCAGGTTTGATAACTGGCATAGACCCAATATTCCATTAAGCCAGGAGACCAAACATCTGAGAAGCCTCAGACACCAAGGGCTTCTCTGGAACACATTTTGTAAGCTAAGATAGGCCTGTCCAGGGGGGAAAGTTCCTCGGGGAGGGGGGTTCACTCAGCCTCTCATTGGGGAATCTTTGATAGATATGTTAATTGGTAAGGCCTATAATGTTATACCCAAACTATTGTGCATGTGCATTTCGGGGGTGCTCACAGGGTGCATTTCGGTGTGCATTTGGATGTGCATTCCAGCGTGCTCCACCTGGACGGAGTGCACCAAGGATCCTTAAAATAAATACTGAGATAAAACCCCTTTTTCCCCTTCTAACTGTGTTTGGCTTTTGATTTTAAGACCAAGAAAAGGCATCACAAGTAAGCTGTGTAGATAGTGCACTCCAGAAGCCTCATACTCATTTCTCAAGGCAGGAAGGTTCACATAAATATGCAAGAGGCTTCAGTGCTTTTCTGACCCAAACCACTTTCACACGAGCCTTTTTGAATCTTACCCTACACTACTTCACCTCCTTCAGCCCCATTTTTCCCAGACCCACAATGATTTCCCTGAGCAGGAGCTGCCAGACCAGGACAGTGTCTTTGTGATGATGGCAAGTATCTGGAAGAGCAGTAAGGGAGAAGGCTGCCAAATTCTTCCTCTGTGAGTTGAACGACATTCGGCCTTCTCCATATGATAACCCAGAGCTTTCTCTGGGGGGGGTGAAAATAACAGCAGACATTCAGACAGGACCCTATCCTCCCTTCCCCCAAAGGTATCCAAACCTTTGCCATCTGACTGAGGTTGAAATCACAGAAAAGCTGAGCCCAGAGGTATCCAGCTCGTGTACAAAGCACTGCGGGTGTAGGTGACATGACGAATGGTGACACTGGTGTGCAGCCTAGAGGGTATCCCCACCTGTGGCCAAGAAGATCTGGTCCCATCATGCCTCCTAACCTGCAGCCTGAGACATTTTTGTCTCACATGCTGGACATGGACTTACCAAGGAATTCCACAATAAAGGAACACAAGGCAGAAGGGAACTTGTCCCCAAGAAGGGAAGGGAGAGGGAGAAGACAATCAGCCTCTCATCTCAACAATCCATGTCACACAACATGAGACCAAAGGGGATGTGGCATAGCTTCTCTCCCACTTTAGACAACCATGTTTTCTAATGTGGGAAGAGCAGAGTGGTCCTTCATGTCAAGGGAAAGCTGTGGGGAACAATTTGCTGTTGGGACAGAGTGGACCAGAAGCAGTGATGACTTTCACTTCAATAGTCTTCATTCTTGCATGGTTTTAAGACAATTCTGCTCAGGGGACACCACTGTCAGCTAAAGTTTCTGTTGCACATATGGTGAACGCATTTTTGAGGGCATCAACTTCCACCTTTCCATCAAATACCATCCCATAAAGGTACCAAGATCTACAAGCAAGCAAAGAAAGATTTCAACCTAATCAAATACCAAACAACTCAGTCGTCAAACTGAAGAGTGGACTTTTGTTTACTGGGTTATTCCTCAGCCATCCATCTACAAGGGGATTTCTCATTAATCCCTAACCTGGTGGCTGATTCTGGGGCCAATGTGATTATTTGTGACATTTTGCCCTCTGAGCTGTTTGAAAATTACTTAATGGAGAGGCAAAAGTCAGAGAAAAAGCCATTCTTCCCCACTGCTCAGTAAGAAAAGCCAGACATTACCAAGGGAGAAACCTCTACAGGATTTTGTCAGGCTGGATGGAGCTCAGCAGCCCTAGTAGATACAGCACAGCTACCGTCCTGCTATGCCCTCATTTGTTCCCTATGGTCAAAGGCAGATGAAACACAGGGCTCCTCAAGCTGACAGACAGTCAAGTGCTGCTTCTTCAACTGTTGGAAAAGTCTCTTCATATAGCAAAAGCCATAGGTTAGCCATAAAAATTGTTAAACAATTCCAGAAGCCTAGTGTGTCCAGACCCAATAGTTTGATGTGGCTTTTTAAGAGGTACAGCGCAATCATTTCATTTTTGACTCAGCTTTGGACCTCACCTTCCTCAAAACTTTGTTATTTTGAGGCCCATATATCACTGTTTTCTGCCCAAGCAGGAGGAAATCACCATGTGTTTGAAGAAGCTTCTCTGGTTTGGTGAATTCCTCAGGCTCTGTCATCAGGTAAATTGTGCAAATGGGCCACAGATTGTATTGTCAGCTGTCTCAGATAGCGGCCATCCCTGTCTCAGTATTGGTCCCCCTGTACTAAACTACACCCTGAGTTTACAACAACAAACCTGGTTATCTTTCATCTTTCCGAAGTACTCATGTCGCTTTTCACTTGTCCAAGCTGTGAAGTCAAGTGTGGTAACTCAAATAATGTCTTTTAAGCCACAAATGGGTGCTGCAGTAACACCACACCTTCTTCGCTGCCACTGTGCCACGTGGGCCACCCCTAAGGAAGCTCTTTCTCACCATGACTTGCATCACTCAAGGTAAGGCTGCTTCTCTTTGCAGCCATGATCTTAACTCATCACTACCTGTTATGGATCGAGTGAAAGCATTAGACAAGCCCTGCCTTAGGTTCAGATTCTTGGCAGCAGCTTAAATTCAGGTGACCCACACCTAAACCACCCTGGCTCCCAAGTTCTTAAAAATGGCCGATTGGGTCTATTACAAAATGAGTTGTTTATTGAATAGACAGGAGATTAACAGATAAAAGCCCTTAAACAGAGTTACTTACAACACAGGATAAAAAAAGAACTACTACTAGATTACATAAAACAATGCACAACATAAAGGTACCTATATTATAGCTAGCAAAGAAATAGTATAGGTTAGGAGTCAATGTAACTTACCACCGAGCTGATGACTGGGTACACGTAAAGTCCTTTCACGCACCTCCCAGGAGAGTAACTCAAAGGCCAGCATCTCAAACCTTGAGGAGAGATCCCCACACATTTCCAGGGAATGTGCAGAAGATTTCTGCATTGTGAAAGTTTTGTGTAGCTTTTATAGTTTGTAAAGTGAAGTGTCTTTCAGTCAGAAATTCAAGGTTTATCTCCCTTCAATCTGCTCTCAAGGCAAGATGTTTGTTGTCAGCTGGGAATGCCACCTCCATGGCACCAGAGATAACTCACAGATAACCGGACAGATGTCCGGCTTGAGTTATCTCACCAATTAGCAAATTCATGTAAGGGGGAAGATGCCCTGAGTTATCACACCAGCTGATAGAACAGATAAGCACTTCTGTGGCAGAGGGGAATGTCCCACCACACTACCTGAACTAGAAATTTCCCTTTGCTCCATAAATCCAAGTAAAGAATGTGACTTGTCCCTTTCTTAAGATCTCACATGTAGCTCCTCAGTGTGATCCCATGGGAAAGGCAAACAGAATCCTCTTTTACTTGAAGGAAACTGAGGCACAAAAGGTAAACAAAACTAAACAAATTCTTGGGAATGCTCTCAGGTACTTGGTTCATACTATTTCATTGCAGAGGCCAAAACAAGTGAAACCTTCTGGTTACTCAGCTCCTTTGAAGTTCAAGGCATGTCACTGTGGGAGCCTACATCTTAAGCTTCCAGCTTTGAACATTTTTGTTCTGTTGACACATCCATGGCTGAGCAGGGAACTGTCAGAGCTAGCAGGAGTTCCTGACTCCAGGCACGATCAAGTACAGATCAGAGCATCCTGAATCTATACCCCTGCCAAAGCAGCACATTCCCACCTTCCTCCCAGCTGTCCATTCTTTGCAAGGCAACAGGAATGGTTTGTAAATCTGAGCCCTGCATCTGGCCTCACCCACCTGGCTGACACCCATCAGACTGGAGCACACACACTCTTACAACTTTTCTATCCATCTCCAGTGAAGATACTGGTGAAAGTAAAACTCAATACAAAGCAGATGCTGATCATAACTGAATTTCCCCAGACAGTATTATCTCATCTTGCAGCCAGTAGCTTTTTTATCTTGGTGATGCTCTGATGTTCCTCTCCCTTCCTTCCTTTTCCCTGTAGATCCATATCCACGTCTCCTGTCCTTGTTTTCTCTTAGATGGAAGACAGTTTCCTGACTTCAGGCACAAAACATGTATTTCCATCCTCTCCTCTCCCTTTTCCTGCTTCTTGCTCCTAGTGATCCTCCAGCAGTTTGGCTACTGCATTTTCTGATCTCCTTTACACCACTTTGGCAACAGTGACACAACCACCATGAAAAAAATTAACAATGTCAGAAGGATGATGGTGCTGAACTTTAGAAACTCATGTAGCAAATACAATGGAAATCTGAGGTGTTGTATCAGTGACTTAATGTCTTTAAGATGCATTTGGCAAGTTTTTTAAGGCTACTTAGCAGTGCACTTGAACTTTGGCTTTCTTCCTCTCTTCATGTCTGCCAGGTATAGATATCACCTCATAAACATCTCACACCACTGCAAGGTTTCTTTTCATACAGCAAAACACCCGGAAGACACATGTTACCTCACACCTCAACTTCTGCAGGGATATTCACGCAATCAGGTTTTTGTGCAGACCAAAGCAGACATCGGGATAACATTTAATGAAGTGCACCAGATATACCATCTCAAAGGTGACCCACCTGACCACCTTATTTACCTTACCCAGCTACATTATGGTCCCTTGGCAGTAGCTGCTGATACACGAGGAGTTTCTTAGCTGAGATTTGATGGCAACCCTTTACTTGGGTCCTTCTTATGTTCGTAATGCCAACACAAGAAAGACTTAAACCTGTGTTGGAGCAAGTCCAGAGGAGGCAATGATCTGAATTGATCAGAGGTCCGGAGCACCTCTGCTCTGGAGACAGGCTGAGAGCTGGGGGTGTTCATCCTGGAGAAGACAAGGCTCTGGGGAGACCTTAGAGCCCCTTCTGGTGCCTAAAGGGGCTCCAAGAGAGCTAGAGAGGGACTTTTTCAAAGGTCTGGAGGGACATGACATGGGGGAATGCCTTCACACAGGTAAAGAAAATTAAACAAATTCTTGGAAATGCTCTTTGGTACTCAGTTCCTGTTATTTCATTGCAAAGATGCCAAAACAAATGGGGAGGGCAGGGTTAGATTGGATATTGGGAAGAAATTTTTCCCTGTGAGGGAGGTGAGGCCCTGGCACAGATTGCCCAGAGAAGCTGTGGCTGGCCCATCCCTGGAATTGCTCAAGACCAGGTTGGACAGGGCTTGGAACAACCTGGTCTAGTGCAAGGTGTCCCTGCCCACACCAGGAGGCTGTTCCTTAATGTCCCTTCCCACCCAAACCATTTTACAATTCTACGGTGCCTCCAGCCTTCTCCAATCTTGTGCTTTGCCTGAATGCTTTCAAGGCAAATCTTGAAAAAGTTGTGGTACTATTCTCTGGTCCAAACCTGAGATGGCCCTTCTAATATACAAAGGGAAGGAAATCTCTTTTCTCTCACAAACAGGGATTTCATTAAATCTTTGTGAGTTGGAAATTGTTAGTTCTGGAGTTCTTCTGGCCAAAGAGACGATGTACTCTGCCATGCAGCATTCTACCCATGCAACTCTGAGGGGGAGGTGTGGCATAGTGAAGAAGATGAGGCTCACTAGGACCAGTCCTGTACTTCAAAGAACTAGCCTTCTGGACCAGTTTAAGATACAAATGGGAAACATCTGTATTATGTGCAGAGCAGAGAATGTCTAAGTGCCCATGGCCATTGCACTTCAGCAGCTTGTTTTTGTAGGGTGTTGAGAGAGACTGGGGTTAAAAGCATGGGCTGAAAATCTTCATTTCAGAAGAAGTTGTTAGTCAATAACCAATTTCTAGGGAGTGGAATGTGTAATTTCAATCTAGAAGCTCCTGCAGGGAAACTGAGACCCACTATATCTCTGTGTGAGGGGAAGGGTTCATCAACTTCTGTCAATAACAACAGCTGATTAATTTATTGCATGCTGAACATATCCCTCTCGACTTTGGACTTTCCTTTGCCTTATCTGCAAATTCAGGGTCTGCCAATAGGACATAAAGTAACAGGGTTGCTTCAATGGGTGTCACATCTTACACATCTTACACCTCTTACACAGAGGCATTGATTGAAGAGACACAGCAAGAGATGGGTGCCAGGAGGTTATCTGCTGCTCACATTGTCTTGCTCAGGCTTGTCCTCAAAACTTCAGCTACCAGACCTCTACACTTTCCGAAACCACTGATGACTTGCCATTTTCACGATTGGTTTGCTGACAAGTTCCTGTTGCTCCAAATGACAAGAATAAGAGGTGGAACCAAGTTTGGAGTGGATATGTACGGCCTTGAGCCTGCTTCCACCAGAGGCAAACTTGTCCCCCAGGAATTAGAACATGCAGAAGAGGCTGACTGGTGAAAACTGAAAGGCTTCTAGAAGAACTCTTCCAAGTTTCTTTTTTTTTTTGCCTTGTTTTTGTCACTAAAGGTGCAGTCTCACCACACACTTGGTCTCCCATAGCTGAGCCTTTCCTCCAGAGCTACATTAAGCTGCTCTTGGAGAATTCATCCTGGAGTCTTTTTTATGTCCCTACTTTCTTGGACTGTAACACAATAGAGGGGGGTGAGGGTGGAGGGGCAGTTTTCCCTTCAAAATATCCTCTGTCAAATGCACTTCATATGTAACTTTGCTGACAGAAATCAGGGCTGGAGGACTGTCATTGAAGTCAGTCCTTCTGCTTAGAGGGCAAATCCAATAAATTCTCTGAAAGCTGGGCTTGGTGTTCCAGGATGATTTTCTTTTTCTATCTCTGCTTGAAGTATCAGCCACTCTTCCAGCCACATTCAAGTCCAATTGCAATTTCTTCCTTTTACACATTCTTCTGTTCTTTTAATATTTTCTTTTGCAGGACAAGACTAATAAACAAATAAATTAACAAACAAACAAACAAAACCCCTTTGAAGTGTAATTGATGGACCCAAATTATTTAATTTTGTTCAGAATCCTACTGAAAAAAGAGTTCAAAAACATAACAACTAAATTGGCATTGACCCTAATACATAGCTTAGTCGGAACAAGGGCAAAGCAAGGTTGGCAGAGACAGGCCCCAGGTCTGTGCCCCTGGTGCTGTGTTACTCTTCTTTGAAACAATATGCTCACAGACCACACAAGTACCCTAAGAGCCAAAGGACACCAGAGGATTAACTGCAAGCAACCAGCCAGGATCACTGGTTTACACTCAGCAGCTTCAGCTGTGCCCTGCAAAATAGAATATATGGCACATGAGAACCGGCCGTGAGTATTCACAGATTATTAAAAGGGACAAAACACCTACCCTGCACAGAACACCTCACTCTTTAATTGCAACATGACAGGAGAAATTACATAAGCCTATTATTTGATTTTTAAATCCTGTTCCCATCTATACCAGATGCCTTTGTTCTGAGACGATTGACTGTTTCTGTACTCAGCTTTGCCACCTCCTCTTTGCACCTGGAGTGCTCTTGCATTTGCAGTTCTGAGACTTTAATTTAGCCTCATTTTGAAACTTTTAATAGGGCCAGTGTCATGACAAAAATGTTCTTAAAATTGATACTTCCTAACCTACCAAGTATAGCACAGAAAAAAAATGTTTGAAGAGGAATATTCCTGGTGTCACTTTGCCATGCTTATTTCTGATTTTTCAGCTCCCAAGGGGAATGCAGTCTGGTCGCCATCAGTTTTATGATGATCAGTTTCCAGGTGCCTTCAATTTCAATTATTCAATTTCCACGTTGTTTTCTACAGTTTCTCATAGGCTGATTTAGTGAGGCCACAAATATAAGCTCTGAAATTGCAGATGTTCCTTCTGCCCATGGTGGTGACAACTTGCAACAGCTCATCATCTTCACTGAAATGTGGCCTTAAGACCTTGCAGGATATGAAGGACTCTATCATCCTGATTCTGCAGGACAACACAGATCAGGTGGCGGTTACACAATGCAAACTTTTTAGCACGAGTTCACGGGGCAGCCCTGTGAAGTGAAATGCCTTTCACATGAATCAAAACTTCTTTTATGGGATTCATGTTGTTCCACTGGGTTATTTGAGGTAGGCAGGCAGCTGCTCAAGGATTCTTCTGGAGTTTCTGGGAAGAGAGACTCTTCCAGAGGGCCTTGGTTGGGATGACTGGCCAAGAGCTCACACGCTGCATGCAAAGGAGAAACAAACCTGATTTATTCCCAGTTACAGTGCAACTATCCTAAAAAAAGGTTGCACCTGTCCTGCTCCTGTTCCCCAAAAAACCAAAATCTCTGCCTATGGGTTTGTCACACAAAGAAAAAAACATACCAGGGAAATCTAGCAGAAAGATGTCATAATCATGTCAATATTTGCATAAACATATACAGAAAATACACATCAATAAGAAATACCATAACAAGTCTCCATAGCCCCAGCAAGCCTGTGATAATTCATAGCTGTCACTTCTCTCCCTTACCCCACTGCCCCCGCAATTTTCTAAAGCCCCAGTGGTCATTATTCACTGCAAATTACACAGCTGGATAAACTCAGTGATCAGACAGGTCCTTCCTATTTCTAATGGGAATTTGGCTTGAACTCTGGCCTGCCTGGGTAGCCCTGGGAGAAATTAGCTGATTAAAAATGTCCAAAGGGAAAGCTGCAAGTGGGAAGACTTTTATTCTTCTAACATGCAATTGGCAAGGCACTGAGTTAGTGAATAATTACAAGGCATTGCATGGCCAGAATATTTCATTAAGGCATCTCCTTCCTCCAATTCATTGTCTGTTCCAGGTTTAATATACTGGTATTTCTCCAGCCACTGTCCCCAGGAAGATCAGACTGGGTTAAGACAAAGTCCTTTCTGGTTTTAAGCTCTAGGATGGAATTTGTCTTCCTTTGCCTCTGAGTATGGTGAGTTTGGTTTTATGTGTGCTGTTCCCACTCTGCTCAATTTTTTTCCTTTCAGTGCAAAGAATGCACTTAGCTCCTAAAATATTAGAGCTAAGATATGGTGTGCTTCACTGGCAAGCACCTTCACTGTCACTCTGGGCAAATTCATCACAGTGAAATCCATCTTACTTGGCTTTCCAGCCCCGTGCCTGCAGACATCTCCACCTGAGCCACAGACCCCACACTCCCCGAACAATGGACTCAAGAGAGGAAAACAGGCACTTCTGAGGTGCAATTCATCTCAGCCTCATGTACACATTTCTATTAGGTCAGAACCATGCTCTGTTTCTCTTCACTGACTAATAAGACAGCCTGGGGTGACTAGCTCAAATGGAGGCCTCTTTCACATAGATGCCTGTGTTAGGTGAGATTAATTTTGTCTTCTAAGTCTGTTTGTGTGGAAGTCAGGCACTCAGTTTTATGTCAGAGCTTTGATTTTGGAGCACTACCTGAAAATTTGTTTCTTTGCCCCTCTCTTGCAGCAGGTGCAGAAGGGCTCTGATAGAGGTTAGTCAACTTGCTGTAGTTTTGATAAGCCTTGAGAGCTTCAGATGGTTGGCCTCTGCTTTGGCAACTTGTCCCTGCTTTCTTTGTACCTTCAGCTTTGGCTTGTCATGTAGTAAAAGATACATTTCCTGTGTTGTGGGCTTCTGTATACTGCAATGGAGTTGTAAGGTGGGTTAGTAGCAATGAGAACAGCGTATTTTCCTTGTCACTGTGGTGTTTTCTTTTCACATTGAATGTAATGGCAATAAGCTGAGTTTAAATCCATAACCATTAGCTGAATACTCATTGATGCTACAGAAGAAATCAATAACATAGCAAGAAGCTGGCTGTCCTGGTGCTGAGTGCACACGACCACCATCAGAGAATTTGGCTCAAGAGAAGCATTTACACATGTAGATTTAGGACCAGATCTATGTGAATGGAGCAATCCCCTCTCACAGGAGTGTTGGGATGGCTCAGCCATTGAAGTCACTACTTGTCACCTAACCATGAAGAAGACTGTCAGGGACTGAAATGGTTCATGCCTTAAACATTGTTATGAAGGAGTTTTGCCCATTAGAGCAAAAACTGTATAAAGAAGCTACAACCACAGAAGCCCACCCCTCCTGGAAGATGCCTGAGTGGAACTTTGGACTGTGAGTTAAGCCGCCTAGATAAGATAAAGGCGACACTATTGTTCAATCATCTCAGGTCTAAGGAGAAACAAACAAGGCTGAGGGAAAGGAATGCATCCACAAGAAAGCCAAATGCAGCAGAGAATCATCCCTGGCTGGGTTTGGGCTGGGGGAGACCACAGACATCAGAGGCCAGATTTGCACAGACTCCCCCCCAAAACAAGGCAGGGGGGGAGGAGGTCTTGGATGTGTGGTGTAACCTCTGGTCAGAGGCAGTGAACACCCATCCTCCCTTATATAAACCAGCCCAGCTGTGAAACCCCCAGCCCTGGGAAGGCCACATCCACGGGACATTCACATGAGATGCAGCTGAGGGGGAGTCATAATTTATCAAAGGCCGTCCAAAGCACTCCCCAGAGGCCTTGCACCACAGGACTGCATGTGATACAAAATGATGCAACAGAACCTAAGTCTGCTGCAAGAAACTGCCCCCTCCCCACTTCCCCGCCCAGGGGAGTCACCTGGGCATTCCCACCTGGCCTGAGCATATATTATCCCATTGGATTCTGTGCTTTCCAGAGGACCATCACCATCAAGAAGACCAGCTGGAAAGGATCATTGGGACACTGGTAGGATCCATAGAGTGGTAATATTTTTTTTTATTCTACCTCTGTCACTCTTTTCTGTTCCTCCACCTCTTTTCTACTTCTTTCTCTTCCTTCTTCTCTCTCTCTCACTCTCATATTTACTACTAAATAAAACCCACACTATTGACTTTGGCATA
>VZTH01011104.1:103238-120065 GCA_013397815.1 Aleadryas rufinucha
AGCAAAAACTGTATAAAGAAGCTACAACCACAGAAGCCCACCCCTCCTTGAAGATGCCTGAGTGGAACTTTGGATTGTGAGTTAAGCCGCCTAGATAAGACAAAGGCGACACTATTGTTCAATCATCTCAAGTCTAGGGAGAAACAAACAAGGCTGAGGGAAAGGAATGCATCCACAAGAAAGCCAAATGCAGCAGAGAATCATCCCTGGCTGGGTTTGGGCTGGGGGAGACCACAGACATCAGAGGCCAGATTTGCACAGACTCCCCCCCAAAACAAGGCAGGGGGGGAGGAGGTCTTGGATGTGTGGTGTAACCTCTGGTCAGAGGCAGTGAACACCCATCCTCCCTTATATAAACCAGCCCAGCTGTGAAACCCCCAGCCCTGGGAAGGCCACATCCACGGGACATTCACATGAGATGCAGCTGAGGGGGAGTCATAATTTATCAAAGGCCGTCCAAAGCACTCCCCAGAGGCCTTGCACCACAGGACTGCATGTGATACAAAATGATGCAACAGAACCTAAGTCTGCTGCAAGAAACTGCCCCCTCCCCACTTCCCCGCCCAGGGGAGTCACCTGGGCATTCCCACCTGGCCTGAGCATATATTATCCCATTGGATTCTGTGCTTTCCAGAGGACCATCACCATCAAGAAGACCAGCTGGAAAGGATCATTGGGACACTGGTAGGATCCATAGAGTGGTAATATTTTTTTTTATTCTACCTCTGTCACTCTTTTCTGTTCCTCCACCTCTTTTCTACTTCTTTCTCTTCCTTCTTCTCTCTCTCTCACTCTCATATTTACTACTAAATAAAACCCACACTATTGACTTTGGCATACGGTCTCGTTTGCACCTTAATTCAGGCAGAGACATTTCTAAAAACCTTAAAAACCGGATTGTGACAAAGACCCTTTTTTTTACCACATAAATACTGTGACAGGTTCTGTAACAACTCAGTGCCTAGTCCACAACCTTACAATCAAAGAAACAAAAGGTATGGAAGACTTAATCTGCTTGTTTCTTTGCCCTAAACCCAGTTCCATGCTTTCTTTGCATTCTGTCAGATGTTTTTCAAACCTGGCGTTACAAGTTCTGACTAAGAGCTTACACTGACTCCAGGCAAGTTGTTGTATCCTCTCAGTAGCATGTGCCTGCATCAGCTCCTGTGAAAGAGTTCCTGGATGTTTGCAAACCGAGTCCTCAAGATGTACAAAGATGCCACAGACAATATGAAATCTCCAAAGCTTGTTACTGTGCCATGACAGACACATTTGGAGAACCTGCCGCTGCATAGCATGATAGCAACACGTCAGCTGCATAGGAGACACGAATTCTCATTATGACAAGGTAACTGTGCCAGGATGGATATGTCCTCCTCAGAGGTATCCTCCTCCTTTGTTCACCTGTTGTCTCATTTTCTTCCCTTTGGTAACCCAGCTTGTAATCTTTCTGATGAGGACTGCCTTCAGCAGGAGTCCATGCAAGGCCTTAGCCTTTCTGTGGTCATATCCCTTCTTTGGACTATCTGGTGCTAGTGTTACATAAATAATACACTCTGTATTGATAAACAGTTAAGAAATTCCATAGGGCCTAATTTGCTTGAGCTATATCCCACAGGTGAGCTCCCTTTCCAATCACATATAGTCCCACCAGAAACCCACATGGTTTTTTATACATGAAAATAATATTAGGAAAACATTTAGTGTAAGCTTTGCTTAATTTAGCAGAATTTAGAAGCTAGAAGTAACAAGGAAGATCTAGGACTTTGCACAGACCACCAGCAAGTGCTGCACATGCCTCGGTTTGGGAAGACAGATGGAAGTCATTATTTTGTTTTGAACAAAATACCATCTGGGGCCAACATTTTCTGTCTGTGACTTGTGAGTAAATCCAGAGAAACTCCATCATGGTCCTTAATAATCAGTCCTGGGACCAATCTTATTAAATATTTTCCTTAATGAACTTGGCAGAAAAAACTAGGCGCCTGGTCATGAGATCTGCTGAAGACACAAACTTGAGTGACTGTATTGCTAGTGCAGAGGAGGATCAGAATATGATATGGGAATAAGGAAGGGCTGGATGACCTTGAAGGAAGGCTGAGAGAAATATATGAATTTTAGCAGTAACAAAGAATAAGACGCTGCATTTAGAGACTAAGGTGGAAGCTTGTTGATTCAAGATAACAGTGGAGGAAAAAGGACCTGAGTTAGTCTGAGAACAGTGACCTTAAAAAGAACAGCTGCAACCATAATATATATCATAAAAGATGTTTCCAACAGACATCGGGAAATGTTCATATCATGGCACAGAGAGCAGCTGAGACATCATCTAAACTGCGTTTAAGTCCTGGTCACCCAAATTCAAGCAAAATGAGTTCGAAGTAGAAGATGTACGAAGAGACCAGACTGTTCATCTCATGAACAGCATGAGATGTTGCCTTGTTCAACTACAGAATACAAGTAGATTCATAAACTACATCTGTACTAGTAAATTAAATATTCCAAAGATGGTTCTATGACACCGAGTTCAACCAGAAAGGACTAAAAAATGCCTAGGATAGTTGCATGCATCCTGCTGACTGGGCAGTCCATGGTCCATTCTGACTTCAGGAACATCATGACCTTGAGAGCATCCCAGGTGGCACCAGCTCAAACTTTGCTTTGATGATCTTAGAGGTCTGTTATGAATAGAGAGGAGAGCTTAAACAAGTCCTGCCTTTGACTCAGACTTCTGGCAGTAACTCTCTTTGGGGTGGCCTGCACCCCAGATCGCTCTTGTTTGCAAGTTCTTAATAATGGCCAGTTAGGTCTATTGCAAAATGAATTATTTATTGAATAGACACAAAATCAACAGACATAAGACTTTAACAAATTACTTACTACAAAGGGTAAACAAAAGAAACACTACTAGGAGATAAACAATAATAAAAGTACATATTATTACAGCTATTAGAGAAGAAATAGTATAGATTAGGATTCAATGTATCTTACCATCCAATTGTTGATGGGGCATACATAGGATCCTTTCCTCTCAATTTCCTGAAAAGTAACCACAAAGATGCACCCAAGCTTTGGGGAGAAGTCCTACACGTTTCCAGGGAGTGTGTAGGAGACTTCTACCTCCGTGAAAATTTGTGTAGTTTTTATAGTTGTAAAAGTAGTGTCTCTCAGTCAATAATTCCTAACTTATCTCACCCTACATCTCGCTCTCAAGGCAAGATGTTTAGTTGTCAGCTGGAGATCTCACCTCCTTGGCGCCAGGGATAACTCCCTGCCAGACATCTGTCCGGGCTGGGTTATCTCACCAATTCATGTCAGGGGGGAGAATGTCCGGAGCTATGCACCAGCTGATGGACAGAGCAGATAAGCTCTTCTGTGGTAGAGGCGAATGTCCTGCCACAAGGTCTTTTCCAATTAAATGAATCTATGATTCCATGGCTCTATGACCTTCTCAGCTGGGACATTTGAGTAATTGAATCTCCAATTCGGTGTGGAAGATATAGGATTAAGTTACAACATCCACAGACAAGAGACTCTGACCAAGATTTCCATGGGACACTGCCTCCTAAATCATAAATAGCTGCATTGCAACAGTGATCAAGAGTGCAAGGAAGAAGTAGGGAGCCACTGTAGTGGGCGCTGCATGGACACACACAAAACTCCTCCCACCTACACTTATGTTTATACATGGCTGCAGGGGTAACAGACCCAGCACATACACAGAGATATGTGCAGATCCTTTGATCATCCTGCTTGCTTTTCTCACAACTATTCAGCCTACGCTGCCCTTCATTTAATTTCAGTCAAGCTCTGATGACAAACACATAAAATCCTTGCCTTATAAGACTAGAGGAAGCAAAACCACTAGTAAACCTGCTGATTTCCAAGATGCATGGTGATTCTTCTCATTTTCCAGAGCTGTTTCTTCTTCATTTCAGCTTTGAAACTTTTTAATTTTCAATCCTATTCCTTAGCTTGATTCAGCAGACTTTTTTTTTCACAAATGTTCCCAGTTTATAATTGGGGATGGGGAGAGAGAAAAGAGGAGATGACGATGATTATGAAGAAGAGGATGAGGAGGATGAGGACAAGGAGGAGGAGGAGGGTTTTTATTTTTTATGATGAGGAGGAGGAGGGGTTTTTCTTCCCTGACAATTTTCCTTGAGAGGAAGGGTTTCCAACACGAGTGCTCCTGGGCACATACACTATGTGCCCCAGTTCAGGAAACAGCAGAGATGGCACGTTCAGTGATGCAAATTCTTAGTGCAATATGTGCTTTGTTCTTTTTTCTACTCACTCCTCTGTGCTTTGGTGATTGAGTGAGTTTGGTTCGGTTTGGTTTGGTTTGGTTTGGTTTGGTGTGGTTTGGCTTTTTTTCCCTGACAACTTAGCTTGAGAGGAAGGGTTTCCAACACGAGTGCTCCTGGGCAGTTCTGTCACACTAACTGTTCAATGTCATTATTTTATTTTGAATTAATAAACCTATATTGGCTGCCTAGAGAGCGGCAGCTTCATTTCTAGACCTGGAGATGATCCACAGCACTTTTGTAGGACAAGGGGGACCAAAGCTAAAGGTGGTTATTTGCTGATCTACATGTCCATGTTCCTCATTCCTCCAGGCTTCAAGAATTGCATAAATGGGACTTTGGTATAGCTGATGGCCTTCATATTGAGACAAGGTAGGAAAAGAAATTTGCAGATGCACAGAAGGAAGGTTGAGAAGCCCATGACAGCAGCTCCCAAGACCAATCTTGGGCCAGCCCTCCTGGACTCTCATATTTCCTATGATGAAATTAGAACCTTCTAGTTTCTTTGGTTGGGTTTTCTGGACAATCTGCTACCATGAGACTTCCCAAACTGTTCTCCTCATCCCTTCAGCTTTGGGAAGCCAACAGGCAGTGAGGCTATGAAAGTAGTAGTTTCTGGCTATGGGAAATTTGCATGGCTAAATTGCTCCAGAATTCTGGGTTGTGAAAGCTGCAAGAGCCTCTGGTAGATAAAAGTCTTTCCAAACCACCTGAGGACAGGGCAGACACATTGATGCTTGAGTATTATTTCTTCTAGTGTCTTCAAGGCTATTACATACAAAAAGAAAAGGCTCAATATGATCAGATTTTTCACTAACTTTATCTATTTCTCATGGTATGCCAACACAGTCTATCTGGAAACAAGCTCTGCATCTCTCATTTCCTGGGTCACCTTTCATTTTATTTTGTATTCACCACATGGAGACCCAAGTGAGAATCTGATTTTCATTTACTGGAATTTGGACAACACAGAAAGACTTGATGCATCCACTCCACCTAGAGAAAACTGCCTTCATATTTGGCCACCCCAGTAGTGGAACAGGATCAGTGCTAAGTGAACACTTCCCTAAGTGGAGGGAAGGGGGTCATATTTTCCATTCCAAGGGAGGTTCCTGCCTTCCTTGGCAGACCTTTTAAACCAAGACAAGGTGGAATTTCCTGGGCATCAGTTTCTGCCCATGGCCTCTTGCTCGGCAACACTGAGCAGAGTCTGGTCCATGCTCTGACCCCTCCCTGCAGATACTGACAGACATGGATGAGGTCCCCTCTCAGCCCTCTCTTCTTGAGGCTGAACAGGCCCAGCTCCCTCAGCCTTTCCTCATAAGGGATGCTCCAGTCTCTTCATCATCTCCACAGCCTCCACTGGACCTGCTCCAGGACCTCCATGTCTCTCTTGCCCTCAGGAGCTCAGAACTGGACATCTGGTCTCCAGATGTGCCTCACCAGGGCTCCAGATGTGCCTCACCAGGGCTGCGTAGAGGGACAGGATCACTTCCCTTGACCTACTGACAATGTTCTTCCTAATGGACCCCAGGACACCATTGGCCTCCTTGGCTCTCAGGGCACTGCTGGCTCATGGACAGCTTTTTGTCCACCAGGATTCCCTGGTCATTCTGTGCAGAGCTGCTCTCCAGCAGGTCAGTCCCCAGCATGGGATGATTCCTCCCCAGGTGCAGGACACTGCATTTGCCCTTGTTGAATTTCAGAAGGTTCCCCTGTGCCCAGCTCTCCAACGTCTCATGGTCCTTCTGAAGCAGTGCACAGTTCTCTGGGGTACCAACCACTCCTCCCAACTTTGTGTCATCAGTGCACCTGATGAGGAGTCATCTGCTCCATCATCCAAGTCATTGATCCAGCTTTGATCCACATATTGGTTTAACTTTCTCTTCAGAAGAGGTAAAACTGGCATCTCCAACTGTGCAAACCTCTGGAGTATCATGATGGGTTGCCTTTGCTGTATTGCAGCCGAGGAGAAATATTTCCACTCCATTCTTATGGACTTTCAAATTTCTTCGGAGATGCACCATACTAAGGCTGATGTCAAAAAATCTGGCCCCAACACAGTTAGGAATGTTTAGAACAGTCACAGGTTTTGGAAACAGACCTGATGGCCAGACAATGGCTTCAAATGATGGCAAAGCATCTTTACAGTATTAATTAGCATGGTATCAGCTGGTAACTGCTTCTCTGGGGGAGTTGATTATGAAGTGGAAAGCTTCATTTTGGACTGCTGTGACTCCAGCTATATCTGCTTTACATTGGGAAGAGTAGGCAGTACACACAGCCATGGCTTGACCTCGTGACTGAAGGCTTTTGGCCATTCAGAGCTTCACTCACAAGGGGGAGGGGAGGAGAGGGGAGGGGAGGAACCCAAACATTTGCTGCCTATAAACAGAAGAAGTTGCTTTGTTTTATACCTGACATGGGCTCTTGAAGCTTAGAGCAGACAGACAGAGAACATATGTGAATCATCACGTAGATGATATTTATATTGCCTAATTCTCAGGTTGGTTTGTTTGGCATTAGCAAAAACTCGTGGCTTCCTTTCCTATAATGCTGGTTTATTTTTAATAAAATCACATTGTTTTAATTTGCATCATCTCAGCCAAGCATTTTCCTAGGATGGAGTCAAGAGCAAGGAAGGAAGCCTCTGTGAAATGCATTTCAAATGTTCTTGCTCCCTTATGCAGGTTGTTTAGGTTTTTCTCATTATAAATAAGAAATAATTAATTAATTAAATAAATAAANAGGTAATATTATGGAGATAATTAAATAAATAAATAAATAAATGTGAGATGTCTACTGATTCCTTTTGATAGAAATAAGGCAGGAGGCTCAGAAATTATTGCCTGGGTTTTCCAGAGCTGTTACCCTGAGATGTGCTTGGCATGCCATAGTGACAGCTGGCAACAAGTACCAGCACAGAAATTTTCAATCCGAAGATGTTTTAAGATCACTAGAAAGAACAACTTTGCCCTTCTCTGTGGTAATATGGTTTGAAGAAGTGTATGGGACTTAGAGAAAATGTGGAAAAGTACACAGAAGACAGGGGGCTTCAGTGACTTTGTGGGGACTGGACCCAAATTTGTTTGTAGGCATTTGGTGCACATCACATGAGGATGGTTCTTCTCACTTGCCAGTCAAAGTTAAACCTTTGGTGATAGCAGAAGTTCTTCAGCTGCAAATATAAGCCTGGCAAGGGGGCTATGTGCACTTCCAGCTATAAGTAAGGAGCCAGGTGAGGAAAAGGGCAGGGATCTCCTGTATCACAGATCTCATTTGCGCTGCAAGAATACACTAAAAGGCATCAACCACAAAAGTGTAGCAGAGCAGAGATGGCTGAACATCAGGACACAAAACAGTCATCATTCACAGACTCACCACAGTCTGCTGATACGGATATGATGGCCTTAGCAGTTACCTGCAGATCCTCCCTTTGTTTTCCTAGCATTGGCTTTGGCTGCAGAAAGCAAAAACATGTAGGGAGCTGTGCTGCTACAAAGTCTTCACAAAGAGACTGCTGGAACCAGTGTGTTGAGGCTCTTATTATACAGAGGTGAGCAACTAAGTCCCAGCATCTTGGATAGTATTCAGGGTACATCATGCAACATCTTTGGAGGGACATTTTGAGCCCATTCTCAAAACCAGGCTCATCATGTTTACAAAATTTTTGAAATAACTCCTGAACAAGTCAAAACATGCTGGACTTCCAGCCTCAGAAGCTGAAATGTCTACAGAGTGTGAAAAGCAAACTCTTGGCAACCTTTCAAGGTGTCTTAGAGCTGCTCTGAAAGGCCTAGTCTTGAAAATGTTCTGTCTTCAGATATTTTTGCACTAAGACAAAAGATGGGAATGGGAAAACATCAGCTTTTGCCAGTTCATTCTACGGTACTGAGACAGGATCAAGTCTCCTTCATGCCAGACTCCTGGTTAGGTAATATCAATGACCTGGGAATTGCAACCTTCCTCTGAAGGTGATGAGGAGTGATTTTCCATGGGTCATCAGAGGAGATGGAGGTACAGGGAAATTAAGAGATCTTTCTGAGAGATGTTCACCTAGACAATGATGGGGATTCCAGGTCCTGCCATTCAGTGTCACCTTACCTCTGTTCCTCTCTCAAGCCAGGCTTCAGCGTGTTTTTCCTAATTTTCCTAATCTCTGCCAATGGAAACTGTGAAATCAGTTTGTCTCCTATAGCAAGACCTGGACCATCACCTTCTTTCTCAGAGACATGAGAAGCAAAAGCAAGTACCTTAAATCTCACAGGCCAAATCAATCCCCATTGCTTCTGCTCCATTACACAGATGTCAAACCAGCTGTGGCAGTAACAGAAAATGGGCTTTGCATTATGTCCATCTATTAGGCAATTCATAAAGACCACATTTGGGATCTTTTTTCTTTTCAATGCTGTCAGTCAAATAAAACAGCAGGTTCCTAAAATAGTTATGAATAATCATTAGTAGGAGAAGACTTTGAAAATGTTCCTTGTTTATACATTTGCTGGAGGGTCTAAATCCTGGTAGAGCTTAGAATACCACTGTTTTCATTAAGCTTTCAACTCAGCTTGGGCAAGGGCTCTGTAGCATAGGATAATAAATAAATGTCATGCCACATGTATACACATTTTCTTCCAAGGCTGTTTTCAATTTCTCTTTTCAGGCATGTTTTGTGCTGATGGTTCCCTTTGCTGCCTGTGTAAGAACAGCTTCAGCATGTCTTTGAAAGCTTTCCCAAACAGAAAGCTCATTCATGTTCTCAGCTCTGAGATGAGTAACAGTTTGCAGCTATGTACCTTAGGAGCCATAAAGCAGAGTAAACTGGATTGGAAGAGCTCCTGCGTCCCTTCCCACATTTTTCATGGAAATAATATTCTGGAGAAACAAGGGGTTTGAAAGCAATGCCAGAAGGGCCCTGGAGAGCCTGAATTTAGCAGCCTCAGCCTGATCTGTTATTTCTGCTATGACTTCACTTCCCATATCACAAACTAAATCCAGTGCTGTATTCGGGACCACTACATGGCTTTCACCAGCAGAGCCAGGCTCTCTCAAAGAGAGGGTAGTATAGTAGCTTAACACGTGGTGGAACTGCTCACCTCACCCACGGTGTCCTCGCTGGTAGGACAGCTCTCAGACACGTTGCATGACCTTCAAAATCTTCCCACACAGGCTGCTGCCAGCAGACATGTCCTCCAGCTGGGATTTGGCCTTTGTGGCAGAATGCAGCTTAAAAAGGAATCGTAAAATCATAGGATGTTTTGGGTTGGAAGGGACCTTTAAAGACCATCTAGTGCCAAGTCCCCTCCAGTGAGTAGGGATATCTTCAACCAGATCAGGTCTGCGTGTTGCTCAGGCCCTTGCCGCAGCAGAATCTGAGACTTCTCAATAACTAGCAGCAGATTGGTCCTAAAACAACCAACTCAAAGCCCTTGAAAATGCTTCCCTGCCATGGTCCATGTCAGAGAGAAGTGGCGCTCAGAGATGACACAAGGCCAGACAATAAGAGACATTGAGCATGTCATTGATGCTGATGATTTTTGGATGCATTCAGCCTGAAGTGCAAGCAGAGAGAGCCACGCTGATGCCTTGCAGACAGCTCATGGTGGCCACCCCAAAGTGGCAGGCTTGGTATTTCCTCTGTGTCTTAGGGGAGTGACCTGAGGGAAGTTTATTTGTCATAATTTGCTTTTGTCTTCTGATCTTGAATGGGCTTTCCCTTAGAACAATAAAGTGTCATCCCTTTCCCCCTTTTTAAAATTCTATCATAGCAATAAAGCACTCCAGAGTGAATTTTATCAGACCACTAATACATAGCATGGGCAGGTGAAGGCAGAGGCCACAATGAAGTACACCCTCTTGGGCATATATCAACAGATTCAAAGCCCTTAAAGAGATTCTTTTAGAGGATCTACGTTCATTAGGTAGCATCAAAAGCAACAGCAAACATTAGGAAATGTTGGGAAATGTAAGAAATAGGAGCTGCCATTTCAAAGTCCCTGAGACACGTTCATGTTTCTTGCTAAATGTTTTCCTACATATTGGCCTAACTCAATTAAAAAGAAAAAAAAAGAGAGAAAGAAAAAAGGGGAAAAAACCACTTAGCAGACAGAAACAGAGTGCACCAAAAATTAAAAATAATTTTCTTTCCCCCACCAGAGATCTGCTGATGCTCTGATGGTCCTGCCTAGCTCTTTCCCATTTGCTGAATTATGTGTGAGAAAGCACAAAGAAAACTAAATCTTGGGGATTAAAAAGCACTGGTTGCCATTTGTCAGAGCAGTTTGGGGTACCTCAGAGTTTTGTGGCAACCATTCTGAGGTTCCTTGAAGTTGTTTTGAACTCCATGTGATTAAATCCTTCTCTGCCACATGGCAGGCAGAGCACTCAGAGATCCTACAAATACTGGCTCTGTTTCACCTCCTTTCAATCTCCTTTTTTTTTTAATACAAACCATAGCAGGCTGGTTTGGTAACTATCTTCAGATGTACCCTTTTTTTCAGCATTGCCTACTTTAGAGCTTCTTGTAACTAATTTCGTGGCATCTGGTACTGATCTCAAGCAGAGACACAACAACAAATATGCTGGAGCACAGCTCTGCTGTGGGGTGGTCTGGAATTAGAGATCTTCTACTCAAGTGTCCTTTGGTACTGATCCTGTTCCTGGAAACACCCAGGCTTTCCTAGTTCCTAGCTTAGGAAGTTTCACTAGGAAAGGAAGGAATAAAAAAGAAAGAACAGCAGGGTTTGCTTCCTTGACGGTCCTGGGATAGCTGGGAACCACCTCTTCTTGCTTGTATGTATGACCTTTGGGACAACCACAAAACTCCCATTTGTAGAAACCATCACCTATAAAATGACTGATAGTTACAATTTTTCCACACTCCACTCCTCTTTTTCCCTCAGATTTTAGACACCAGGCCCACCTATATAAGCAATATAAACAGTTTCAGGCGTTCCTCAGTTTGGGGAAGTAGAAATCAGGGGAAAATAATCTATGCATTAATAGTATATGCAGTCTCTCTACATTTTTAGCTGACCTGTGGAGGTCCATTGTGGAGCAAGAAAACAATGCTCAGTAATACGAAAACAAAGAACACTTAGTTAAAAAGAACAAAGACTATTCAGTCAAGGCAGGGGAGATGTAACAAAATTTCTAAAATGTAACAAATAAAAGAAACACAATAGTTTGCAGAAAAAAATTGTTATACAAGCACTTACTTTAGGAAAAAAAAGCTGATGTTAATATTAAGAATGTGGTCATGTATATTATTAGTTAACAGACATATGAACAGTTAAACTATTGACTATCCAAGCTCGTGCTATTCTAACCTGATAGTGAAAATATAAAAGGTCTATATGCGTTTAATAAATGTTTCTGGTTATATTACGACTGGGGACCGTATCTCATTCATACATCACAGTCCATGGTCACAGATAGGTACTTCAAGACTTCTATGTCATTTTTAGGTAGAGGAATAAAATAGTCTATTCTCAGTTTGCTAATGTAAGTGTATGAAAACAGTCAGATGACTTGCACTCTAGAATTGCCTCCTTGTCTCTATGAATAATGAAGGGAGATTTCTGTACTTCAGACTGTAAACTATCCTCTACACATTGAAACTTCAGTGTCACTAATGTTACCTTCAGTCCCTGCCCAAGCTCTTCCTGAGATCCACAGCAATTCCAAAAGAAGGTCAAGTAACAAGTAAACACATTGTGCATAAGACCCCCCTTTGTAAAATAAGGCTGATGATGCTCTCTTTCTTCATTCCCCTGCCTCTCATATCTAGACATGCTAGAGATTCTCTTTTTTTTTTTTCAGGATGCAGTTCCTTACACACCATGGCCTCAACCCTCATTCAGGTTACCAGCTGTTTTTCTAAGACCACTCCTTTGCAAAAACAGCAGTGGTGGAAGATAGACCTTATAATTCCTATTGACCCTTGGCCTGACTTTCTTCATGTTCAAATCACAAAGGTGATTTCAGCTAATAGTTTAGTGTCTTTTAAGCTCAAGATGTTCAGTGAGGAGCATTCAGGAACATCCTTAACTGTTCCTGTAAAGGAGGATGTGATCTTGTTACCAAACATTTGGTAAAATAAAAAAAGTCCTTAACACCAATGTAGCATTAAGAAGCAGGCATTCTTTATTCGGCCGGATGCACGCGAGGATAGCTCCTCCCAAAGCCATGCAAGCTGAGTACAGGAAAGTTTCTGCTTATATACAGTATTTGCATACACATTCACTGGTTGTCCCAGAGTAAACATATATATGATAATAATTTCCCCAATATCATTAACATATTTCCTCTCCCCTTTACACATGTGTTCTTCTGTCCTGGGGGTCTCTCTGGTGGTCCCTGGTGGTTGTGGATCCCAGTGTTCCAGGTGACCTGGCTGAGTTGGCAGGACAGGAGAACTTCCAGTTCTCCTTCTTACACAATGGGTGTTGTGTAGTTTCCACAAGCCAGTAGTTTTGGAGAACAAGCATTGTGTTAGCTCAGCAGGTGTAGGCCATTTATCATCTGGTAACAATCCCATAAAGTTGGAAAGAATTGGAACAGTTTGGGCCATATTCATGTCATCACAAAGGGATGCTGATAGCACAGCACTACACAACTGGTTTTATTGAAACATCATGGCAGCAATGCCATAGTATCAATACTCTTCTTTTAAAGAATATTGCAAAGAACATGCAAGTGAGGACAAAACTTCTGTGGAAGGCTGCTGCTGAATACCTTTGCTGCCCACCTGTGTTGTAAGACACGCATCTCTTCAGTCCTGAGAGAGTGGTACATTTCTTGAGCATGAAATATTGTATCAATTAAAAGGGAAGTCAAGTCAGAGTCATAAAAAAGAAGGCTGGAAGGATGAGGAGAGGTCATCAAGGTCTTTGTTTTGCCTCAAGGAACGATCAGTTGTTCCTAAGCCATTTCTAACAGTTGTTTGTTTTATCTGTTTTTAAAGACTACAACTGGTTCCAAAATTGTAGCCTCCCAGGCAATCGACACCAGTGCTTAGCTGGATTTACTGTTAGAGATTGCCTCTCAAGCTTAACAGAGCTCTCCCAGGGCTCCATTTAAGACCATGATGTTGTGGTGTGCAAACCGCAGCATGTGTATATATAACCCTTTTTATATGTATGCCCTCCTTTTATGTATACCTTCTAGAATGTTCTTTGTACCTTAAAGCCCCATTAGTCCCTGGTTCTCCTGTCCCTCCCCTCTCCTTCCCCATGGGTTGTTGTGTTGCCACTCAGTACCCTCTCCGCCCCCTGGCCCTCACCCGATTGGTTTATGTTGCTCTATCCCCCATTGTACCACCCCCTATATAACCCTGGAACCCTCCATTGTCTGTGTCTTCTGCCCCTGGACTGCTTCAAGGAATGAACCCCTTGGAACCCCACGGAGAAGGCCCCTCTGCCTCCTTTATCTCCAGCTGACACATCCAAAGGCTGTGTGAGCATGAGAGAGTGCTTCCACCGCACAGGTGGGTCTGGGTGGCTGCAAGGTGGCTTGCGAGCCCTCCTGAGAATCCTCTATGGAGGGCTGGCGACTCCGGGAGTGCCAGCTCCTATGCGGATGCTCAGGGATGACACAACGCTTGGTCCGTTCTGCCCTCACCGCGCAGCTGCGTCACCATGACTTCATGCTTGGTTCCCTGGTGATATGGAGGAGAACTTATTCCCTTAGTCTTTATGGTCCAATTTATATAGTCACACTGCTGAGGGCAGCCCTGGATGATCCCCTCTTGCTGCATATTTGATATTCACTCTGTTGATCCACCTCAGCTATTGTGAGGCTCTCCCATACATTCCTGTGGGGCTTATGCTCAGTTACGGGATGGTTAAATTCAGTTCTTTCCCTGTTTTACTCCTGGCCAGCTTACAACAGCCTATAACTCCTGTCCCCCCAGTGGCCTCAGTGGGTTTTGTGATTTCTGATCTGAAGATTTATTCTTACTTCTGAACTGATGTCCCATAAAAACTGTCATTGCCAGCTGCAACCACCACATGAACAGAAGATCAAACTTCATCTTTCCCTTTGTGCTTTCTGCCCAACACTTCTGCCCATCAGCCCGTGCTGCTGCTCTGGCTCTTAGCAACATTCACTGAAGACCTGAATGGCCCAATGAGTTTTGTAGCTTCAGCCCTGTGAGATATTTGTATCTTGCAAAAGTCTGAGTTGTCTTCCAGGTAAGTTACCAAACCTGCTCAAAGTCTGCTCCACTTGGGAACTCAGTCAAGCTGAGGTGGTCCAAAGACCTGAAGGTTTGCCAAATGACTGGTGGGTACATCAAGCAAGCATAGATTCTCCCAGTGTGCTCTCTTTCTACCCTCAAGACTCTGCCTGAAGTGGTCATAATTGGATCCTCACAAGTCAGCATGTTGTATCTATGATTTCATTCCTTGTCCTGTCTCCCTGAGCACTTCCAAATTCCTTAGACAAAATTCCAGTTTGTTTGTCTGCAGCCACATCTTCTTCTATGATGGAAGACTGAGTTAGCAAAACTTTGAGGAATCTCATTACATTTCATGCTGGAAAAAGCAGCCAAACCTTGCTGGCAGGTCCCAAAGACAGTAATATATGATCTGGGTTGAGGCCAACATCTGTTCCTGCTCCTCCTCTTTGCAATGGCTCTCAGAAGGAGACATTTCCGACAAATTATAAATGACTTGCTGTAGCTGTCATCTTTCAGAGCAGCCACAGAGTATTGTCTCACAGAGAATGTAATTCCTTTTCTCTCCCATTCCTCTCCTATCAAGAGTTTGGTAGCCTTCTGGTGTCAGCCCACATTGCCGGGCAGGAGGCTTCCCTCCAGCCCCCAGACTGCTTCTTTACTTCAAAGGCCAGCAGGGAGTGGGAAACACAGAAGAGACCACATTCCTGCAATTTATTTGCCTTGCAGCCTGGTTGCTGCACTCAGTTTTCCCTGTCAGAGGTACTGGCAGCCCCCTCAAAGACCTTATCTCTCAACTGGGCATATAAAATGGCTCCAGAAGAGAAAACAGGAATATGTTGTACTCTGGGAAGGTCACCATCATCTCCTGGGTGACGTAGGTTTTAGCCTGCATCTCTCTTTAGCAGGACTTAAAAGCCTGTCCCATCTACCCTTGATTACATCTGCACTCCAACTCATCACTGCCTAGGCCAATCTGAGAACAAATGTTCCTATAAAGTGCTGGGAATGGGAAATTCACGTGTTCCTGGTAGGAGAAAACAAGTCATGAGACCCAGATGTAAACCTGGGACAAAAAGACACCACTCAGATAATCCACAGTTTCTGAGGCTCCCCCAGTAAGGCTCAGTTTGATTGCAACTCAGTGCATGGAGGTGAACCTTCCAGTCACTCTGGTCCTGAAAGAAGACATAATCCAATAAGAGGCTTCTGGAGTCAACACTGATTTCTTACCTGTGCACAAAGAGCATTTCTTGAGCTGCTCTGTGTCCCTCTCCCCTGCTCATTTTTATGGCTCCACAGAAGCCTCCGTGCACCGCAGTGAGAAAACATGCTGAGCTGCAGTAACACAAGGGGTTAGGGAAACCCATAATTACAAAAAATCGTTTCAGGACACTGAGTACCAGAGGGAGGCATTGGGGTGATGGCACTGAAGACCTAGACTGCTCAAATCAACTCAAATCAAATCAAAGCTTTTGTTCAAGAAGTCCAGCTTCTCTGAGCCTCTTTTTCCCATGGTTATATTTCCTTTCCCTACTCTTGCTCTCTGTCAAGATAACAAGCTTGGTCAAGATAACAAGCATGGAGGTCTCAGCTAACATGCCTAGTGTTTAACACCATGACATTCTGACCTTGCAGGCTTCATTGCAGAAAAATTAATGTCACTCTAGTCAGACAGAAGCACCTTTACACAGATCACCTTGGTATGGACTTCTCCTCACGTCTCTACCATGAGATTAACTCCTTTGAGTCACAGTATTAGGATACCATAGCACGAAGGCAAATGAGCAAAGAGGCAAATACTCCTTTTCCTCTGGGAAAGTGGAGGTGTTTAGCACCAGTCAGTGTGTCAGTTTTGAGACAAATTTAGGAGAAGGCACTCTGCAATGAGTGGTTTCCTCTAAAGGGTTTCAACAATTCCCCTCCACCAACAGAAAATGAATACTAATAGAGGAAGGTGGGGAAAAAAACCAACAAAACCAACAGTTGATTAACAACAAAATGCTCACAGAACTCACCCCCCATACATGGAGGAATAAAGACCCAAAAATGCCCAGAGAATGGGGCAAATGTTGAAGAAATACCCCTTCCTGACACGTGGTGTGAGATGGTGCCGGCTTTCAGGCTGAGGGAAGTGGAGCTTCCACGAAAGAGTTCCAGCAGGATGCAAAAAACCTTGTGGCTCTTTGGCATTGACCTCCTCTCCACAGCAAATGTTAGGAAAATTAATCCACAAACACCAGAGGTTTATGTCCAAAAAGGAGACAGAGGAGTCCCGTTACTTTATTCAAATAAAGGGAGAGGCCATGGCGCATTCCCCTGCGGTCTCCCAAATTCTTGGAGGTC
>VZTH01011106.1:0-92105 GCA_013397815.1 Aleadryas rufinucha
GTCCCTACCCCGGTACCCCCTTCTATTCCCCCTCTCCCCTTCCTCTGTCCACCTTCCCTCTCCCCCCACCCGGCGGAATTTCCATTCCTCGCCCGCTTCATTCCGCATCCGGACTCCCTCCCTAGCCCTCCTCATGCCCCTCGCCCCACCGTCCCAGTCTCTCCTCTCTGCCCCCGTCCTCTCTTCTCCTTTCCCCGCAGCCGCGGGACTCGGAGCGCCGGAGAATAAAGCCCAGAGTGCCGGAGCTCGGAGCCTCCCACCCTCGCTGGAAAGAGGAAAGATAAACCCCTTCAAGCTGGAATAGACGGTTACAGTCACTCAATGAAGTTGTGATTAAAAAAAAAAAAAAATCAAGGAAGAATGACATTCAACTTTTAATTGATTTCCTGTTACTAACTCTCTAAACAAAAACTGATCAACAGTATCAATACCACAGCAATATACTGTTACTGTATTACAAAAAAGCTCCGGTCGCCCAGTTCTGGAGAGGCAGCAGACCCGGACGGCCTACGTCATGTTTGATTACGCATAACGACCGAGACAGTTAGAACCTTTCTTGAGTAGGGAACAATGGTATTTCTGGATGCAGGTTCAACAGTGCAAGTGAAGATTGTCAATGCAAGATAACTGAACCATCTGTTTCTAAGTGCTTTTTGTATCAGATATAAGAACTATAATAACAGATATATCACTTGTAAAATACTAAACATTAATTTTTTTTGGTCTCTAAAATGATGAGAATTATACAATTTATTGTCAAAAAGAACTGTGTTCCTCACAGAAAGTAAATGCTTTTATTCCACGTACGTTGGCGGGGAAAAAAAAGCCACAGAGGATACGGTCTTCTTACGCTAAGAATTAAAAATATAAAACCATGTGAAAAGACAGTATCGATACTATGGGAAAGACCGGAATCGTCTCGCAGTCGTAACAACGTAATAACGGCCCACGTTACACATTACTGTTGCTCGTCGTTTTTTCCAGGTGTGGGACAACTGGCTTCGTACTTTTTCTTCAGGCCTTTCAAATACACACGCAAACTGTCTGGGTCCAATCGAGAGTTTCTGGCGGTCTGAACCAATCTCGTTGCTAACTGGTACGCAGCTCTCTGTTTCATCATCTCAGGAGTGCTCTTCTGCCTGTGCTGCTCTTAAAAATATACACACATTAAAATTTGAAATAAATTACGTTCTATTAGAAAAATACTAGTATTAGCTGTTTTCCAGCCCGTTTTTGATCTCACGATTCCTGGTTTGCGTACAAACGTTACGTCCAACACTCCTTTAGCCTAAGGGCCGTTTCATGTCGTCAGTTAACAGTGACCTTCGGCACAATCTTTCAGAACCGGTTCCAGAAATACAAAGTTTAATGAACTCCGTTTTCATTAAAACACAGGCAGTATTTATCCCGCATCCTTTCAGAAACTGAAAATACATCTGAGTTTTATAAAAACCATGAAATACGGCATTATAGTTTTCTACTACATACCAAAATTTGTTTTGCAATGTGATTTGTGATTTCCTTTGCGTCCAAAATTATGGATGACGGCAGGGAGGACACTTCTGCAGCTTTTAGTCCTAAACATATAAAACACAAATCAGGATTTTTTATGTAATTTCTATCCCTACCTCCCACATTATGTCTTCCAGAATTAACTTAGCCTATTTTTCTAAGGGGTAAATATTTAATTTTTATTAAAATAATTTCGATACACTTTCGCTTTGTGTGTGTTTTTGTTCGGTCGGTTTTTGTTTTGGTTTTTTTTGGTTAATAAACAATATGGTTTTGACAGTTACAAAATGGAATGTCTATTTGGTTTTAATGCTATCTCTAAAGTACACCTCAACGTCAAGTTACTCCCGGTAATACTGTAAATGGGTAGAATGAGACCTGTTACGGGCTCAAAAGGAAAAAAATGGCACCATGGTGTCGACAGCTTTCTCGGTTCAGTTTTTTTAATTTGGCAGAAAATACGGAGGTCGTGCCAACTGTACTCTCAGTTATATCCAGTGGACGTGGATGTCATTTTTCAACTTCTTTGTTGCCAACAGCCAAACGTCCAGATACTCGGGGTGAGAAAGAGACGTAAGTATTTTTTTCTGCCCTGAAATGACTTTTTAACTTTATCTTTTGTCCGTGCCCCTGGAAAATCTGTGGTTCATCGGGCGGTTCAATACTGCAGATTTAAAAATGAAAAAGGGTCACGAAGAGCCCTCGCGCTCTTTCTTAGAATGCGACTTTTCCCAAGTAAGGTAAAGCCAAGACACGAACACCGAGTTTCTAAAGGTCTCCCGTTCTCTATTACGCTCTAAACGTACAATTCTTCTGAGTTAGCGGTTAGTGGCGTAGCATCTAAAATTGAGCTTGTGTTGCCAAAATTAAACAGACTTATTCCGAAATTCCCATCGAGGAAAGATTTAAGTCCCGTTACTTGAAGCTTAACTGGAATAATTTCTAGTCTTCGGTTACCGATAGCTTGCAAAAGTCATGTGTAGCTAATTTCCTCTCGACTAAATGTTACCTAAATCAAGGAATCAACATCAGAATCTAGGATTTGGAAACACACTGTTTTCTTTAAATCTTTGTCACTCCCTCTTTTCTTTATTGACCCATAATTAATCAATCTGCACAATCTACACTATAACTTAGAAGTTAAAAGTAAAAGAGAGAAGTAAATCCCCTTTTCAGAGAACGCCGATGCTTTTGTGGACCCTCTCAACGCTGTCTTAGCTTAATATACTGTAAAATTCCTCTCCTTTTTTAAAGAAACTCGATCCCTTTTTGCTAATCAAAGAGGGCCAACCTGCTATTAACTAGTCACATCACCGCTTATGGCAGACTTCCGTAAGCGCAGATCGAATGAACTCGAGTGGCGTACGCTCNACATCTTTAAATCCCTCCAGAACATTCATTCACTTCCGTAAGCGCAGATCAAATGAACTCGAGTGGCGTACGCTCAGAACGACCCAACTCATTCAAACAGTCACGAATCGAGTAGCTACCAACATCATTAAGATGGTTTTTTCACTACAAAGCATCACGTAAGTTCTTCACGCTACCCAAAACTACTATCTCACTACACGGTTACTTAAAACACACGCGTATTTGGAACAAATTATAGATCTGCAGCTCTCTGTACCTCTCTTTGAAAGAGAGACAGACTCAAAGAGAAACCCGTCATCAGAAAAATACCGTTAGATGCCTAATAGCTGAAATAGTATCTTACGTAACTTTTACCAACTGTAAGTTACAGTGGAATCCATTACCGTAGTTCTTTTCCTCCGTGCATCCTTTAGAAAGTGCGTAAGTGTAAGTAATTTTCTCCTTATTACCAGCGCTGCTTCTCACATGTTGCACTTCAAAATGGTAGTTTTCCACGTTGGGATATAAAGCATCTATATGACACAGTTCCAGGAAATGTGTAGCAAACAGAGTAAATGCCTAAAAAGGAAACGAGAGAGAAAACTTATTTTGGAAATGATCCAGAAATAAATTACAATAAATAAGAAAAATTAAATTATCTCACAGATGTCCAGGTTTTCCTCTAAAATACCGAAAAGCTGTCTTTAAATTACTAAAGTGAATTAAAATCCTTAAGGGATGCGTTCTACCGTCGGCAAGTACATCTTTTCCAACTGGGGATTCTCCTGCTCATTTCTCAATAGAAGAAAAACAGTATCAGAAACGAAAGGAAGTCCACGATGCTTACAAAATCTGACTGGTGTCGATTGGAATGATTGTCAAATGGTCGCTTAATTCTCTCAAGGAATTCTTTATCAAAAGTACAAGCGGCAGAAAGAATCTGAGCTTTTCGAACCAAAAAACCCACAAAGTACTCCGAATAAACTCTGAGGAGAAACAAATACCTGCACGCTCAAAGGGCTTATAACAGCCACCTGAGGTTGATCACATGACTAGCAATAGAGGTGAGGCTTGCAATCCATCTGAATTATCTTCCGCTTTTCTAAACAAGTTTCTAACCCCTGTGACCAATTCACAAGTTGTGTGGAACTACCACTGTACTTTGAAAGGTAACCACCAGGTAAAGAGGGTCACCTTTGACGTGCAAGCATAAAGCGAAACTAAAACTAAACTAAACGAGCAAAACCAAGCGGAGTGGGTTATTCTCTTTCTAGACAGTCAGAAGCTCGCAAGCGAAGTTGGAGAGACGTGGCGACCAGTGTACCGGTTTTAGACGGACTGGAATTAGTTTTCTTCATAGTAGCTCGTGTTGCGCTGTTTGGAATTTGTGACCGAGACAGCACTGATAACTCACCCATGTTTTAGCCGCTGCAGAGCAGCGTTCGCACAGCACCAAGGGCTGTTCCGCTCCTCACCCTGCCCCACCAGCGAGCAGGCTGGGGGTGTTCACGGAGCTGGGACGGCTGTTCACACAGCCAGGACGGCCGACCCAAACCGACCCCAGGGATATCTCACACCGTACTACAACACCGCAATAAAAACGGTGAGGAAGGAGGAGAAAGGAGGGACATTCGGCGTTACGGCAACAGACACCGCGACGAAACACGGCATTTCAGGAAATGGCTGAACGTCTGCCTGCAACAGGAAGCCGTGAATGAATTCCTTATCCTGCTTCTGCACGTGGCTTTCCTTTACTTACTAAACCGTCTTTATCTCAGCCCACGAGCTCTTGTACTTTTACCTTTCCGATCTCTCCCCCATCTCACCGTGCAAGTGAGCAGCTGGGTAGTGTTTAGCAGCCAACTGGGGTTAAATCACAACAACCGGCGAACAGAACTGCAGCTTACGCCTGCGTGTTTCCTCCGTCACCGTAAGTCTTACTATTCAACAGTTACGAAAAATGTAACACTTAGCCAAGAAATCTTTGCAAAACTGATGTTAAATTATGAGAAAATACTGTATTGACTTTCAGGATGACAAAACAATTCTAAGGCTTAAATTTCTTTCAAAACAGAATTACCTTTAAATTCAGCAGATATTCACAGGCAGCATAACAAATGCCAATACCTTCTTCAGCACTGGTACCTCTGCCAAGTTCATCAATAATGATGAGTGATTTATCATTAGCATTTTGTATGATGTACGTTATCTAGAAAAATATTCAACGTGTTATCATTCCTATTGATGCGCTTTCTAAAACTAGGGATTTATTATGCTACTCAGACGGAACATAATGCAGAAACTAAAGAAAAATCTCTTGAGATACAACGATTTTACCTTTTCGAAGCTTTCAAACAGCTGACGGTTCTAACCATGCAAAGACTCACACTACGGCACTCTTCCTCTTTTCCGCTGAACATACAACTTACCCTCAAAATGGTATCGGTTCGTCAGAGGAAACTGAGAGAGCTTAGGCCTCTACGAATAATAATTTAAAGTCTAAGCAAACTCAAAAACGCTTAAAGTACTATCCAACAAAGCACTGACTTTTACTCACACTGGAATATCTTTCTATTGAAGAGAGGCCTGGTTTTCTACGGTTTATCATAAAAGAGATGAAGGCTGCGTTTTTGACTACTTTTCAAAGTACACTCTCTCAGTGGAAATATAGTAGTACAATTTCCGCTACCTTAGCAGAAAAAATGGGCCTTGGACCTGGATAGCTATATTTCATACCTCTTTCATTTCCTTCATGAATGTTGATGCATTTGTTTCGATATCATCATCCATACCTATTCTGGTAAAAATCTGCTCTGCGATTCGAAAAGAACAATACTCTGCTGGGACATAAGAACCTACAAAGCAAGTAAAACACGAGTTTCTCTTACGCCATGACATTTGCCTGAATACGTCACCGGGGAAAAAAAATTACTTTTACACTTGGTTTCTGTGCACGGCAGAGAATGCATCTTACTCGATCAAGTTTTGTAAGATTACGTTCTACCATTAACTTATAAGAAAAAAGTTATTATCTAGATAGGATAATTAAAGAAGCTTATCAGTAAAACTTCTAAGAAATCATATGCCTGAAGCTGTTTGTCGGTCTAAAGGGAAGCAGAAAAAGGAATAAACTCTAGGATTGTTTTACATTTCTGTGGCCGCTGATTTACTAACCACAGGAAATCTTAGTTTCCCAAAATCGAGATTATGTTGCCTTTGTCAGACTTCAAAGCGTATTAGTTTTACCAAATAGAAAAGAACAAGAACCTTTTGCCAAAAACTTTACAGTCTGCTTTATTCGTATTAAACTCACGGTTTTGAGAGCAATTCCTCAAGAACTTGCAGTTATTGGGGACTGAACCGGCAAATGCACGATGGATGAATTTTATTCTGCACTGCTAAGTAGCTTCATTCTATAGAGTTAGGTCTTTGACTTGTGCTACCAGACTTACTTTTAAGAAAAAAGTCATGAGGAATTCCTGAATTTAGTCATGAGTCTCAGCTAGACTTGACAAATAGCTGGTTTACTTTTATAACTTTAGTAACAGAACCCTGCAGTATTTGTTACTACTCTTATTTGAAGTAGTTAATTATTTATCTATTAATCGTACTTGTCTGGGAACATGTTTCTCTACGTAATTTAAGTACGCTCAAGGTCACCTGTTTCCTCTGGACGACTAACACACGTGTCTGACCGGCATACTTGAAGGACACTCACTATCAATCTAGCACAAGGTGCTAGATTGGGTTACGGCGCTCCGAAGAACTAGACCGTGCAACTGCGCCTCTCTAAAGACAGACAGGGCAGGTTTCAAGATACACAGATGGGGCCCCGTAAGTTTCCAATGGCAGATGAAAAACCTTACAGTTGCCTCTGTCAGCAACACAAGAGCTGGCAGAAGCAAATGGACTACAAATTGCCTGTTAATATTTTATTTAGATATAACGTTAGTCTGGAAGCGAAATCAGTCAACTTTATAAATATTTTTAACCACAAAAAGAAAAGAATGCTGCAGAAGATGATCGGTATTGTACACTCTTACTCACCAATCTGTGCCATAATTTGACAGAGCGCAATCTGTTTTAGGTATGTTGATTTTCCACTCATATTTGGTCCCGTAATAATGACAAAATTGTTGCCCTCTGTCAGGTACGTGTTGTTAGACACGGGTTTTTCCATAGCTATCTTTTCAAGAATGGGATGCCACCCCTGCTTGATCGCTAAAGTATCGGTAAATTCTGGACGAACTAAACGAGAAAAAAGATGTAAAACGCCGAGGAGTTAGCATGGAAACCTCTACGTTATTAAACGAGTGTGTTTAGAAAGACAGTTAATCTTTGCAGAGCAGAGCTCTTGGCAAGAATTACCAGCCACTTTCAGGTATAGATTCTGATTACCAGGCAAGCCTTCATGATTTACGACTGCGAAAAGAAACCCGCAACTAAAACTTTATTTCTAAATTAACATTCTGTGGTTTTGTTCCCTAGTAAGTAGGACTGGACTCCAGTAATAAAAATACAAAGAGCTGAAGTATTTTTAATAATTTTTCTTTTACACCGCTAAAAGCGTACAAAGTACGAGGGTCACGGACTCCCGTTACTTCTACGTATGTACCCTGTATCTGCGTGGCAAACAAGGAAGTGGCATTCCTTCTGGTTTTGTTATATGTTACCGTATCGATTGTTTGGGAATGTACCACACCTACAAAGACCCATTTGATGCTGGAACTATCTCCATGGATTTCCATCAGAACACAGTTATTTTCTGAGTCGATTACACATGGCTCCACGCTTTATCTACCAGCATTAATGGAAGACAACGTGCTAATTTATATATTGCAGAAGGGCTAGGGAAGAGGATGAACAATATGTAGGTGAGCATTTAATCCTGGACTCCTCAGTAGACTCTACTTCCAAAAATGTCTAAAAGCGTTCCAGAAACTGAAGCAGAGAAACATAGTCAGACATATATTTTGTTTTACAGTATATACTTAACATCGATCTGCTCGTATTATCTTCCTGCCACTAGAACAGAAAAAAGCGTAAACTCAGAATGCCCATACACTTAATGCTTTTCAACAGAATATGCTTAAACTGTGTATTTTGGGAAGAGTGACTGGGAAGGCTTACGGCAGCTAAGTGGCAGAATTTAATTTCAACGAACGGAAGCGAAAAGAACATCGGCGTAAAATTGGCAACGACAGACCGGAGACGCTCACCTAAAGGCTACCGAGACGCAGAAAAAGAAACGGAACGAGACAAAACAGCCTGGTTATTCTCCATCAGAAGGGTCTTTATCTGGCCCGTAACAGAATCAAAGAAGAAACTCACCATAATCGGAAAGAGTGCAGGCGTGGGCAAATGAAAGCAGCATATCCAGCATAGACACAACGTCGGACAGCTTGTATAAGCAATGAATGTGTTCATAGATCTCATTCAGTAGTTTACACACTATTCTGAAATACGAAACCGATTTAGCTCTTGTACAGCACATCCTGTCGCTTTATACAACTCACAGAAATAAAGGAACTATAATGTTCATACTGCACACGATAGGATAAAAAGTCACTCGTAAAACGCAATCGTGTCTACCAGATGCGAGCAAAGGCATAAATTTCTCTGTAGTAAATTAAGATCTCGTACCATCATCTCAGCTAACATTCTGCTGATCAGACCCACGACAGATACCTCAAATACCAGCACCTCATACGAAAGCTTCACACAGAGAATGAACTAAAAATAGGGCTATGGAGTCAAGTGTATTTTATTAACATGTGAAACACGACTCTAATTCCCTTAGACCTTCGTGTTAATAAAAACCCTATGTGGTCGCTGGAAAGAATTTCCATTCAACTGACGGGTAACGTTACACTTGCTAAGTTGTGAACCAGAGACGTGCAGCAAGGACAAGACACAGAAACAGACAGTTCTACTCTAAATACAAGGAACTGACTAAAAGTAACAATTCTGCATTACCGATGCAAAACTAAAGCGTTCGTTGCGTCATTTTGTGTAGATAATTCACCCGTAAAAATTTTACACGACGACCACTTCTATTAATAAATGCCAATATGTTTGCAATCACGTTTAATACGATACAAACGTTATGGTATTTTTTTTGGCTCAGGAGGTACGCTTGAACAAGGTTGCTTTAGACTATTTCTGTAAGTAGCCATAACTTAACAGAAAGATAGCTTTAAAAAACCCACGTAATTAGCTGTTAATTGGAGAAAATAAATGTACTTAGCAAATATTAAATAGTTTTAACAGGTCTTACAAGTAGGTCATGTGATATATTTCTCTCAGGGACTCCTGACATCTTTCATTCATTTTTATTAAATCTGCTGAAGTGAAGCAATACGTGTTTTTCATTTTTGTGACCTATGGGGAATTGAAACCAACAATAAGAGCTTGCCTTATTATCAGAAGGAAAAACAGTTTCTAAAAACCAATTTGGGAACCATATGGGGAAACAAAAAACAACGCCCGGTTTCATTTTTACTATATAAGTTTTTATGAAAATTCCATTTAAGACAACAATTAGCAAGATACACAACTTTATTCTTACGCAAAACATAATTGCACGTACTTGCACATTTTTGATTCTGTAACTGAATATAGGGTAGTTATAAAAACATCCCAATTAAACCTTCATTTACTTCTAAATATCCTCACTGAAATTATTTTTATTGTTGTTTACTGTGTAATGTGTACTTCACTAATGTATTATATATCTTAAATAAAGTATACAAATACATTATGCTAAAACATATCTTGTACGGATACCTTTGTAAATTCTGAAGGAAGCTGGCCGTTAGGTAATGTTGAACGATCAGCATTCATCTGGATAAAAAATCCACGAGCAGAGCTGAAACTTGTTTTCATCGGTAGGCCGTACTTTTCCGCAAGCTGCGTTATCATACCTACGCACCGCGTACGAAGATTTAACCCAAATTATACACGTTCGTGCATGTACACACACACCCGCACCCACACAGTTGCACTGGTACAAAGATGGAAACGGTTAATGGAAAGTTTCAGAAATAAAAAACCAGTATCATCTGTATTTTTCGCTATGTACGAATGTAGGATTAGAGTAAGACAGAACTTCGTAACGTATGACACGTGCTAAAGTTTCTGACGCTCTTTTACGTTTCCAATTATAGACTAAACTAAGGTGGTCCTTTAGCTAGAAATCAACAATTTATACTAAAAAAAGGAAATCAGTTTCAGAAGAATTTTTTTCTTCTATTTTGACGAGATGATAAACAGGAAGGTTACGAAAACACAGTAACACACATCGTGCTAAAACTCCTTTTGTTCATATTTTCCGACTATTAATACCTTAGCTAAAAGGTAGTCCGCAGACAGATCAAGACTGCTTCAAATATAAAAAACAAAGAACTCAGATACTTTAAATGAAGAAGCTAAACCAAAGAGTTACACGCTTTGTGCAAAATGTTTTAGGTGGAGTAACTCTGTTCCATTACTTCAACTTTTTTTGCGCTCTAAGAGGACAAGGACTAACAGAGCTTCGAATATAGGAATCACCACGTAATTACTCGACTTCATTAAAATAAAACTGAGTTTTTATCCAGAAATGGAGAATCTCAGTTGCTTATCAATGACAATCAAGTCGTACCAATATTAAATATTTTTTATGTATGAGAAGGTTACAACACATAAAATTACATGGCTTCTAGAAGCCAAGTGCAATGTACTTTAAACTACAAATAAATAAAAATTTTAGTTTAGAAATACCTGCTATGTCATCAACAATTTCCGTGTATGTTCTACGAGCTATGTCAAGGAACTCATTGACGTTAGGCTTAACAGCATAGCACTTCTGGGTCCTCATACTCAGACATCCTTTTGTGTATCTTGTATCATCATTAATTACAGTTGTAATCTTTTCAAGTATAATTCCAAATCTGCAGTATCAATTGTTTCACCAATTAGATACATAATACTTTACGATTTCAAAGTGCAATATCATCCCCAAATTACAAATAAGTGAAGTTACTTTTAAACTTTCTACCGTTACAACAAAACACTGCACTTCATCGCCTCAGAATGAAGCGTGAAAGTACCAAAGTCTGACTGAAAATACTATTCACGTCTTTGGGAGATATGAATTATTTCTCAAGTATACATTTTTTTTCAAATACACAACACTTGATTTTTTCACTATTATGGAGACTCTAGGAAACCACTATTCTTGTCTTTTCAGAATTATTTCTAAGAGAGTTCAGTTCAGCAGCAACGCCACTATCACAGCCAGCTCTCTTGCTTTTATCCCCGTATTCATTCGTTGAAAATTACGTTTTCTGACAATTAAAATCAGCTTTTAGGCAAAAGAATTGAGCTATACCCGTAACTATAAACAAGCAAAGGTGCAACATCTTTAATCTTACAGGCACTTTTGAGATGAGAGTTTCTAACACAGTAGCTAAGTGTTACGATAAATACCTTGTATCTTCAAGAGACTTGTAATAAGCCTGCAGCAGCTGTGTGTTACAGCTTCTTAAAGCAGCCTGTCGAAGATTAAACAACGGACGTGAGAGTTACTTCTTTTTGCAGCCTTTTTAAAGGACTGAAACTTCTCAGATTCAGTGAGACCAACCAGCAGTTGTGTAAATAGTCTGTGGAAGCTGAGCAGGAGTTTCGGTTAAATGTTTGTTACATAATCAATTATTCAGGTAACGGCAGGAATCCTGCTCTTCACAGTATTAGACTCAAATGCGTATTTTCAATTGGTGTTAAGAACCGAGGGACTATGTCGGCACTATTGTGTTCTGTAATTGATATTCTTTTTTTACTTATCGATCCCTTCTGACTTGAGATATTCTATGAAATTTAATAAACTGTACTTCATAAAAATAAGGACAAAATGGTCTGTACTTTAATTAAAAAAAAAAAGAAAAAAAAAAGAACCAAGACAGCTTACTTTCAGAGGCTCCACAAGTTCTAAGGTATGCTTCAGGTAGATTAAATTAGTTATTTTTGATTCAGCCGTTTTCACCTGTTGAAAAATGTTCCGAATATTGGAGGCATTTGGATGACTGTTTTAAAAAGTACTTAAGAACTAGTAGCACTCATATTCTTCCCACTAACAGGCTTATACATTTAATGAAAATTCCTGAAATGCTTCATAAGCTCACTTTGACAACTTCGTGTCTGCACAAAAAATGTTTACCTAAATATTGCATCGCCTGCTGTGATAGTTTGTCCATCAGTAGTTAAGACGTTCCTATGTTTGAATTGACAATGACCGACTCTAAGAACACCCTGCTAGCCCAAGCTGTGAAAACGTTTCATCTTCTACGTATACTTAACTCTATACAAGCTCTACACAATCTGTAGACTTTTTCAAAGCAAATACATTATGTATTATAATGAAGCACACAACCTTTTCCATTAATGCTGTTAAACACAAATAACCCAGCATGGTTGATTTCTCTTTGGTTAATGTATGCACATCCTTAAACATCTGCTCATATGAGAATACAAAAAATCCAGTAAATATTTCAAAATTTTTCTCACAATGACGGCTCTTCAAAGTCTTTCATTCACAGAAACCCTCGACCTTGTTTTGTACGCCCCATTAACACTTACGATGACGAATTTTGCTGCTGACATAAGGGCATAGCATACGTAGTACGTATGCACCGTGCAACAGGATTTTAAGGAAATAACACAGATAAGCATAGATAAGCACGTGAACGCGGGAGCACGGCCTCACGTGAAATCTTTTCTCATTCGTATATATTTCCTTACTCTTGTGACTGAGGGCAGCTCTTATCTTACAGTCATATAAAGTTTTTTTCTGTAAAATATAGAACAAAACGGTGCTAAATGCATGAATGGAAGAAAGATAATCTCCAAATAAATGTGGGCTCTAAGTCCCACAAAGGAGTCAGAGATCAAAAGAACAGATGTGGTCATACATGAAAAGGCGTAGTGGAATGGATCTCCGACTAATTCATTCTTACAGGAATTTTAACTGAACCGGTGTTAAAAGTGAATCTTTGCACACGACACACTTAAGACCAAAGGCAGTAAATGAGTTCACCATTGACGTGATTTTTCAAGTACCGCATCTCAGCAGGATTGTCAGGTGACAGGCTCCTTAGGACGAGAGAATGCTCATGCTGAACGTACCACTCACACATCTAGTAACTGAAACTGTACGCTTTTCAGATGTGCATCTCATCGGCTGACTGGTGGAGGGCTTACAGTGAAGATTTTTATGGAGAGCAGGAATGAAACATACTGAACTGCCTAGTCTAGCATTTGATAAAAGCAACTGAGCTAGCACTTGAATAAGCATGTCTGTTGCATGAATGCTCTGCTATGTTGGTACCAGTCAACAGTGAAAACACCGCAGTTAAAATATTTGGTGTACGCGGTCCTATGCATACGTAAAAGCGTCCTGTGCGACAGTTTTAGTCATACAGATGAACTCACGAATTCGCGTTACGCATTTCTACGAGGAAAGCTGGGAGCAGTAAACATTGTGGGTTCTGATTGTGTCATTAAAGAGATTTATCTGCATTTGTTACTGTCCTGTTTGAATCTGTACCTGATTTCTTTACCTAGCATTAGACAAATCCTTTATCTGAGCAGGTAAATCAGCATGTGAGAAGACACTGAGAGGTGAAAGAGCTGTGAGTATCTAAGATGCTGGAACACAAGCATCAACATAAGGAATCATCAGCCTCAAAAGCAGTGGCAGAAATACCCAACTCAAGTACAGTAGGCAAATGTAATTTAGAACACCACGGTTTCAATATGCTTAGTGGAAACAAAGTCGAGGTTCAGTTACCTCAAGCTCACTGTAGTTAACTGTTGGGTCTGGTCTCAGCCAAGATTCACTGGTGAATTACATGTATTTATTCCATTTTGATATTTGCATTATATGTGTTAACATACAGACTGATATATGAGGCAAGGTCTGATGAAAAAAATAACCTTGCTCTGAAACGTAACAGTCACTAGGACTGTAAGTCATTAAGCGCTTTTCCCATTTACGCTGACGTGAAGCAAATTCCCCTCTCGCGTCTGAGCACTGTTGAATAAAACGTACGCTTACGAAAAGTAAAGGTGGGGAGTGATGAAACATTAAACATTTTTGGAAGTACACTTGCATAAATTAAGATTAATTCTAGATATCGCATTTATATATTGCACGTTATAGACGGATAATTGATTTTGCAAGGTGTGTTTTGAAACATACCGTATCCTGCTTTGGAATTTGTACCAAAACTGAAAGCAGTTGTTCTGTATCCAGGAATTTTGAGATAACTGTAAAACAAAAGTATACACATCAGAAATTAAACTGAAATTGTAAGAAAATGTATTTTCTTTAAAAGCCTACAGTTACTTAGCTATACTAATGCTAATCTTTTCCTTACATTCTATTGTCACAAATTATTGACACGGTAAAAACTAGGTTAAAAATAGCTGCTATCTGAATTATTTTGTCGTAACTATACTTACTATACCTAAGCACGCAGGAGTTACTGTATAGGTAGACATCTGTCAATTCAGAAGCACTTTTTTTTTCTTAGATCGAATCATATTTCTCTTGTGACACAGATTAAGATTATATGACCCAGCTTCAGGTGGACTAATTCTAGTAATTTCTTGTATTTTACCTTTCTCTGACCCCCGCGTTTTACGAAGCGACACGAAAAAATATTTCTACGCAAGTATTACTTAAGCAATGTGTTTGCTTTTTCATGTATACATTATATATACTTGTATACATCAAACATAATGCATACCTAGCCATAGCGGTAAAGAGACAAACTCCAATTCTTTGAAAAAGCTATTGGCTCACAGACTTCTATAGACTCTGTCAGAGAAATTCACTTTTCTAAGCAAAATACTTGAGAGAAGTATCACTATGATAATATAGATTACTTAAAAAAAAAAAGTGTCCACTATGTCACCTAACAAATCGTTAAAAAATACTTTTCAAACATACTGAGTCACAGTACATATTTTCCTATACTAGAAACAAATGTTTTAAAAGAAACATAATAGGTGTTACGAAATAAACTACTACCTGCTTGAAGACCGAAAAAAAGCTCCTCATCCTGGAGTAATTCCTGAACACAGTCCAGTCTTGTGTTAATTGTTTCAGCATCAACTAGAGGTTCCAGGATATTGGATCTAAGTCTTCGACTTCCACCGGGAGTTTTAGTGTAATTTAGAACACCAAGAAGTGTGTGGCCGCTCCTTCAAAAATAAAATAGATGTGAAGAATACATGCACCAAAAAAAAGGAGATGGCAAGTACCAGGAGACATTTTCAGGTAAGAGTATCCTACAAATCTGAGGCATGCTTTGGCATGCTCAGCATCTCCCTGTTCACCATGTATATTATATGAACTATAGCAGTTCAGGAAGTCAGGGAATTCAACGTAATTCAACATAACATTAGCCCTCAATTATGTAAGTATAGAAATACATTTGTACTTAGTATTTTATTCATTTTTTGTAGTAGCATTTCATTGCCACTGCAGTGGTAAAGTCCATATTTTCCCTCTCAATTAAACTAATTAAGAATGAACAACCCTACACAAGGGGGCAATTATCAAATTATAATCAGAGAACAAATACTAATCAGAACCATTTACTTGAAATACATTTCTGAAAATAATTTAAAATACTTAGAAGTCCAAAAGAGAAATAATCTTCCGTTTCATTTTTCAAAGAACTTTTTTCAGTCAATACAGGAGCTAAATAACATGCTTATAATTTGTAAATATTATTTTCATATTTTTGGCTTTTACATGTTACATATCGCAGGGTTTCACATTTAAAGGTGATTGCATCTGTGTAGAATAAGCCATCTATAATATTTGCACCTACTACACAGCTAAATAGTTTTAGAAACCTGAAATCTTCCATGCTATTGGCTGGAAGAAGACCCATTAAACACTGGGGCCATATTAACATATTGATTTAAATCCGAACTTGAATAGGAAGAAACCTGATACAAGTACACGAAACAAACGCCATGAAGATAGATAGGTAGGTAGATAGGTAGATAGGTAGATAGGTAGGTAGGTAGGTGGAGCGAGCAGAAACACCCTGAAATACCATAGCATAAAAAAGCAAAGCAATAGTCCAGAGAATTTAAAAAAAAAAAAAAAAAAAAGGGAAAATTCAAAACCAGTTATATTAAGGGTGCATTTACCATACGATGCAACTCATGGCAACACTTAAGGGGAGCTCTACGTTTGGGAGAGTATCCACAGTGTCTATCTTTAAGCAACTGAGGACTTATTTCCCTGCACAGTTAAATGAAGAGAGACAAGTCCCTCCAGATTTAAGACTGGCACACAAATTTGACTTAGGTATTTCTGGTGTGTGCCTGTACTATTAACTTTTACCTGCTGATACCTAATACAAAGATATCTAACCAGGCTTTGGGGGTAAGATCTATGAAATAAAAATAACTATATGTGGCTGATTCAAACTTGCCAGTGGATCAGCAAAAATTCTGCATCAATAATGCTAAAAAAACCCTAGAGGAACTTAAAGCGGTTTACTGTTGCTCAGTTCCTCCTATAAACACACCTTCCTCTCGAAACCATCTGTAAAATTAGGAACAGAAAAATACTTTTCAGAAAAATATTGCTCCAAAAGTACCTTCCAATGCAAGGCATTCTGTGGTTCTACTGCATCTCCCCAAGGGGAAAGCTCTTATGAACTGTACTTGGAGAGTGAGGAATCTCCAGGCTCCCCTTCTTATATTGGGGTGGTAAAGTGGACATCTAAACAGAGGTGGATCTCAGAACATGACAGGCAGCAAAATGCAAGTTCCAGGTATTTCCCCTGCTAACCAGAAGTTTAACAGTCTGGAGAAGGTAAGCCTTGAAGTTTCTTTTGCCTAGAAGGCAACTAACTTCTGATGAAGGAAGTGTTCCAAGCATTGATCTCAATGTGGAAAACTACCGTGCAATCAAGTACCACGTTGCACATTATCATCATTATAGAAATTACTCTCCTTGCCACTATTAGATCTAAAAGAAAACAAAACGACCTTTCAAGGCTGAAGCCTGTATCTTGTGTAAAATGAGTAAAACGTAGGTGTTTTAATCCAACATAAGAAAGTCCTTGCAGAAATATTGCCTCTTTCATTTCAGAGTCTGCGAAATTCTGCACAAATAAAATTTTTAAGTCTGAATAAAACACACACATCGATGTAAAGATGATTATGCATCATCTCTTTCTACAATTCGCTTTAGGATTTCCCGTGCTAGAAATTTTGTGCTGAATTGTAACGTATTTTTCTGTCAAAATACGTATTTTTTTAGAAGCTCTGAATGGCATGCAAGTTCTCTCATACAGAAATAAAGACAAGGGTCGGCTCTTTGACACAAATGTCAAGGAAACTTAGCGAAATCCATCTTTATAAAAACGTAACTTGGAAAAACTATTCTTACCGAGAATCTCTGTTATTAATTACTAGCTCAAGATTTTGTGCTGATGATGAATCTATCATAGCTGTTTTCTCACTCCCCTGGAAACGCACCTTGAGTGATTTAGGAGCATAAACGGCGTTTTGAATAAATTCAACGTATTTTAGCAAAGCTGCGGCAGCTGCAAGACAGTAATACCTTGGAAAGAAACGATCTTGGATGAATGTTGAATACTGCTACTGAAATACCACAAAAGCAGCGCGCTACAGAAATAACATTCACACTACTGCGGCTTGGCAACTACTGCGATCGGTAGCACTGAAAAAGCAGCGTATTTCAAACACGTATTCACGCAAACCTAATATTCATAAATGTTTGAGCCTCTGTAAACTTGACAGCCTACTATAGCTAGTATTGTGAACGTGCGTATTTCAACAGATACATGCGACTTGAAGACCCTGGTCACCAAGTATCAACGCTTAAAATTGTTGATACACGGAAAATGCTCGCTCAGGCCACAGAGAAAGGCAGTCATAGCTCTTAAAAGGTATCTTTAAGGAAAGAATGAAAAAGACAAAGTGGAAAGCTGCAAAAACTCAAAAGAACCCCCAACTATGTAACAGCCTTTCTATTAACATTTCTAGATATATCAGAAACACTGGAGGGCAAAATAAAAAGACAGCTCTGTCATGATTTTCTAACTTCTGCAACGCAACACAGACATACGCAATGAGTACACGAAATGATTTTGTTAAAAACTTATCTGGACACAGTATGCTTCTCCTCATTTAAACGTACTTCGATTGGACCTCCATGAAAATGGTGCTAAATTCAGACGCACACAATTGTTCTATGTATTCCAAACCCTTTGTTTCATTGAAGTATTTTCTCTGGACAGTTGTAAAAGTCACATTCTGTGAAGAGGGGGATGAAAGCAAACAGTTGTAAAAGTTAGATCAGAGAGACTTCTGTATTTTTCTAGTAATACATGTTTCCAAAAAATCTATCAACTGATTCCGCAATCTGTCTACGTAGAAGCATTCATTCTAGCTTACTAGCAACAAGTAGGTCAATGTAACTGAAGGTGTGTGATGCACAAGCGATTTATGTAAGAAAAAGAGGAGAGAGGCCAGGAAGTGGAAGAGCACTCATGAAGAAGCCATCAGCTCTGTAGGCATGAAGCAATTCAGGTAGTAATTAATAGTTTTTTAAAGGTTCTGAGGCTTTAGTACTCATAAATTACTTACACTAGTTCATCTCATCCTCTTTTACCCTGACGGTGCACTTTTTCCTATTCTACGATACATCAGCCCCATTGATTTATCAGGTTGAGAGAACAAGGGAGAAGCAAAGGAGAATGCTTGGTTTTTAAATTTCTGTATCTTTCCCAGGTTCGGTATTACTCAAATTACCCAATGCCACAAAGTCAAAACCTTCAGCTTTAATTAGCAATATACTTATCTCTGTAATTGTCAGTATTATTAAGTAGCAGCATGAGAGCTGCATTTAGTTTATTCATTACCATTGTAAAATTAGACCTGAAAATCATAGAAAACAAAATCTGTCTGCATTTAAGATTTTAAAAGTTGTGTAAAACTCTCAAATCAACCATCATATAAAAGTGACCAACAAGAACTCTAAAACATCGAATGAAATTTTAGATCTTACCTTGAAATGCTCCGTTATCAGGCTGAACAATTTTGTTGTGTTCCCCACATCGCAAGCAGTGTTCGACATTATTATTTCCAGTGGTGTTAAAATCTTGAGTTTAGTAATAACCTGAACAAAAAATTCAAAATAATTCAATTACAAAATTATACAATCTAAAATATTTTAGACAATAATGAACAGCAATAACGAAATACAGAACCGTTGTATTTTAAAATCAGGTCAAGTTCCAAATGTTCTGCTGACTTCTACTAATGAGTCAAATTCATATGTACCCAAATATACACAAAACTAAATTAAAAACAAACAAACAAAATTTAGAGCTTATCCCCCGTTATTTGAACACAGAATCATGCTTGCCGTTGAATCAAGAGAGAAATATCCAAAACCGTATTCCTTGGCTATGATCGGGGAGAAGGACTTATTTCAACAGATGGCAGCTTTCTGGGCTTGCAGCTGAAAAGTGAACGGTGCTCTGGATGATGAAGAAATGCAGTATGTCTGAATACTACTAATCTTTTGATCGACACTAGTTTTTGATTTTGTTTTAACCTCCTCTAGTAACATTTATCTCAGTATTAACATGGCTAAAAATGTGCGTATTTTACCAGCTTTACGTTATGCACGTCCCCTGTAGGGATTTAAAGTAGACTATATGCTCTTCTACTTGTTGACGGTGTAAGAAAGGAGAAACAACATTATGCGTTTATGTTCACTTACACCAGCATTCAGAAATTCTCAAGGCAGGAATGTGAAAAAACAGACCATATTTTAACTGCTTAGAAGTTAAGACGTTCAAGAAGGGACATGATATCACAACGAAAAGGTAAACAAGCACAAAAAAATACACAAAATAAATCATCTTAAGGGCATTTGGGATGGGAGGGCTGTCACTGCCCTTCGTATCTGCTAATCATTAGGAAGTTTTTTTCCAGTGGCATCGCAGTTCAACAAATCTTGAAGAACTTAAAGAATACAAGAAACTTTCCTGAATTTATCTGCAGAACATTCAAAACCAAAAGTATGCACAAGAAAGGGAAAATACAGTAGGCTGGATACCAATCACTAGGCAAGGCATGGGTTCTGAGAGTGTAAGAAAACAGCTTATCAGCAGATAGACAATATTGCTGAAAGGAGTTAAGATGAATGTGTCTTTACAGATCGTGTGAATCTGCTTGCAGATAGGGCCACAGACTTGTAGACAAGGAATTAACAGGACAAACCATCAGTTTCAGAAAACGTTACTAATCAACACGGACTGCTGCTTAGCCAAGGTCATGCTCAGCTCCTGAACTTCGAGAAGAACACAGACTTAACAGGGTTATGAATATTAACTTCCCCATCCAGGGTGGACTTAAAGCTAATTTTAATGGTCACGTATCATATGTTATACAGGGGGCAGCATATTAACGGGAACATGTAGTAGGCAGATCGGGAAGTCTGTACCTCCCAAGTACGTCAGCCAACAGGGAATGGGCAAAGGTGATGCAGCCAGGAAGACTAGGATAAAAAGGAGGCTGCAGTCCTCCAACAATTTGAGCGATCCCATGGAGAAATGCCCCATGGCCTCTCCCTTTGTTCACGAATAAAAGGTGCAGGTTTCCTCTGTGGACAGAAACCTCAGGCGACATGAATTTTTTCACACGTTGTTAAAGGTGTGAGAGATTAAGGCAAGAAATTAGGCTGTTAGAGTGTTTCCGGCATCAGGGGAAAAGTAGTTGTACACTAGCATCTCTCTTTTTTTGACAGGATGGTGAATGCAGTATCAGGTATGAGCACAGAACGGAGAACTCAGTAGTCTAAATGGAAAATTAGGAACATTTAAATACAAATGTATACAAATAAAAATGCCAGCTTTTATAATGGTAAGGCGGGAAAACAATGAACAATCTGGCCATGGCCCGAGAGGCAGTTATAAAAGATGTTCAATATGTAGCAATGTGTGTTAAGACCAGAACAGGCTTTAAATCACTAAGGCTTAAAAATAAAACAAAACACAGAAACCCCAAGCATTATACAACATCTGTTTTAGCAAACAGATTTGATGGTTGCTTATATCCTGAGTCAGAGCTACTTACTGTCCTAATAAAGCTTTTGTTTCTTTGAATATTGTAAAGATGCTACAAGCCACATTATTTTCCAGCATGCATAACTACAGCCAAACCATGAAAGATGTTGCACTAATGCTGCTGCTGCATAAACCAGGGATTACTCACCAAATTAATGCAGAACATGCAGTGCTGGCCATAAATACTGAGTGAACTGCATTTCAAACTGAGAAGGAATATTCATGTAACCAAAGCCAATTATACCAAAGTATAATTACTCTACACGCATGCACATTTATGCAGTTCTATTCTCAGAGTTGTTTTGCCTGATGAAGAATACTTGCAAGTTCTACTACCATATATTGCCCAACACTCTTCAAAACAAGGCATCTCAGTCCCACAAACGGTATTTTGCAGAACGGCTATTTTTCTTCTGAAAAACATTCTTTCCTCTTTAATATCTGAGGCGCAGTAAGGAAAATAGCAGTCTTTTCAACACTGCACATTTTCTAGAACTTGTTACTTCCACTTTTGAGAGATCTCTTCCACAAACTAGAAATTTAATTTCCCGTTAGTCAAAAGTTTTTTCCAAGAAATTAAGTCACAACAATTAGCCCATAAAATACCTTGGCGTAAGTTGTATTGTCTGCAAATTGTGATAATATCATCTCAGGATTTTTTAAGTCTATGCTGGCCATTCCTACTTCACCTCTGGCAAGGCCTCTTCCTTCTACTACAGCTACGATAACCGATGCAACAGCGTGAGCAGAAACTGCAGATGAGGATGTAACTGCAAAACAGTCGTATATATTCAGTTACATTCAATGCAGATCAATGAAAGATTGATCGAGGAGCATCACAAACGACAGAGCAAGGATAAACAAATATACAGATGCATCAAAGAATCATGATCAGTTCAGTCTTTAAAAACACGAAAGACTGAACTGATAATGATTAGTCAGACTGTGAAAGAACTACCTTTAAATCCCATGACTTTTGCATTACCAGAGCATGTATGATACATATGGCACAAGGCATCATTACCCTGCAACACCATTTTGCTCACACGAACCACTGCAAAATGTACCCCCATCAGCTACTGCGTAAGTGTTCTGAAGAACCAGTGTTCTACGCCTCTGAACACGCCAACATAAAATACAAAAAACTTGCATCAAGAAACTTCAGAATTATGTTATATGTGATGTCCAACGCATTACAAGCCTAAAAATAAACCCTGATTAGAGATGTGCATGAATTTGGGCTCTTTAGTGACCACACTACATGTGTCCACATGTCCACAAATATAATTCAATTTTGGACAATTTGAAAAAAGTCTGAATTCTAACTACACTGATAATTCATACATGAATGCAAAGTAAGTGGCAAGAGGATGCAATACTAAAACATCTTCTCAGTATGCAAAGCAGTGTTTTCTTGTTGGTGCATTGTTCCTCAACAGCATCCTCTGTAGTACAAAACACATTGTGTTTTATCTTATTATCTTAACATATCACATTAAAAATTAAACTATGTTTAATAAAATAACATCAGAAATGTAAGCTGGACTATTTCCTCCGAGAGCTGTTAATCTTACCCGAATATCCCATAAGAGGGGTATGGCTCCTGCAAACAGATCTACCAGAAGAGAGAGGCGTTTTTCCTACACATGTGTTATTCAGGCCTCGCAGAGAAGAAGAACTCGTGAGATTCAATGTGTTAGCATTTTCCACACAAGAACTTTTGTCCCCAAAATATGATTCTGAGAGGAGAGAGAAATAAGCAAATTATGAAAACAGCCACAACAAAATTTAATTCAGAAAGCAATACACAAAAAACAGCTTACAAAACTTCTTTTTTTATTAGTAGAAATAGAGATATCCAAACAAAATGTCATTCTACAAAAGCTCTCCGAAGAATAAAGAGAAACAAAAATCAGACTGCTTTGAAAACAAGCTTGCATTAATATGACTATTTTCTACAATGAGATTACCTGCGGTGTCAATAAAAAAATAGTAATTTACTCTGTTGAACTGAAAGAACACAACAGAAGTCACTTTACTACGTATCATTTAATATTCTAATAAATTCTAGATTCATGAAAGAATGCAATAAATCAACTTTATCTCACATTTGCTCATCACTTGAAAAGTCACTACCTAAAACTGCACATGTGTCTATGAAAACCCTTTTTTAAAAGCTGAGCATTCCTTTTAAAAAAACAGGACAAAAAAAGAAAACAAAGAACCACTTGGGAATGATAACCCTTTCAATTTATGGGGATCAACTCTCAGAAATCATACCGTAATCTGGGATGTTATTTGTTAACAGCAGTTTCTTTTACACATGTATTTAAAATCCACCTACGTTTTTAAGTCCTGCAAAATATCTTTGTCTCAGAACACTTTTAAATTCCAATAAATTATTTAAATAATTTACTTGTTTTCAATTCTCTTGAGATGACTGAAGACATCCTTAATCTAGTTTAGATAACTGCTCTTTAAGGTGAAAAAAATGAATGAAATTATAAACAGCAGATCCACTTAAAACTTTAAAAACTCCAGGTATTATAAAACGTGCAAACACAAATGTTTCCGTTTCTTGCATTACATTAAAAATGGACACACAAGACAAAATGCTTCAGTATTGTTTTTAGATGATCAATTAACTTCATGACGCCTTATCAAGGTTGGCTGGTACAAAAATATTTACAGTACTGGGGTTCTGGGGTTTGTTTGGGTTTTCTGGAAGATGAGGCGAGATTTTCTTTTCGTTCGTTCGTTTGGGGTTTTTTTTAATCTTAAAACTGTGACAAGTGATAAAAATATTACTTCAGACTGTTTAGTGAGGACTTCTTTAAGAGTGGACACGTCAACATTGCAATGCGTATCGATAATTTTTTTTAAATAGCATTCACTTAGATTTCGGCATAAGTTCGCTCAGAGTTTTGGCAGAAGAGACTTCTCTTAGACGTTACCGAGTCTGGCGTAACGGAGGGAAAACAGTAATTTTAAAGACCGGATGAACCAAACCATATACGGGTATTTCTTAAACCCAACATTTAAGTCATGCCCTATTCGAATTCTGTTTGGGGTTTTTTTAGGATTCCTCAGTAATCATACATACTACACAAACCCATTTTACCTAATTTCCAATTTATGCATAATGGAGATACATGTACATCAGAATTCACTGCAGCAAGTGTTAAAATAATTTCCAACTGTTTCCAGTTTCTTTTCGTCCGAAAACACCACAATTTTAACTTTTTTTGCTGCCTGCCAAGATACGGACTTGGACAGTAGATTTATGTAAAGGATGGCAAATAGCGGTACTGCATTGTAGGACCACAACGTTCTTACCACAGATCGAGGACGACAGGCACCTATAACTATATCAAAGGCCAGGCAAAAAAATAAAAACAATACCAAAAAACAACAGCAACAAAACTCCCACAACAACCAACAAATCAAACACAAACCCGGAACTCATAACCGACTGAATATGCTTCAGTTCTCTGCTGTAAAGCAAACACTGTGCCGCAATTCAAACACGTTTATTGATCCCACCAGAGAACTCAGCTACTACTATCTACAAAAAAATAAGAGATTTATTTAAAGAAGTGCAAGGAACGACTCCCATTATTCTGGCGGGCTAAATGAAAGAAGGTCTCCGTGACCGTGAGTTGCTGCTGCCCCATCTCAGTAAGCACCGCTTTTAACAGCTCTTTCGGAACCCGACTCCAGCAAAGACTGCAGGAAGGTAAAGAAAGAGGTAAAGGCCTGGGCAGAGAGCGTACCTCCCCTTTCGGAAAACGCCGGCTTCACTGCGCTGCTCCCGGCGGCCCGGCCGGCTGCGAGGCCTTCCCCGCTGGAGCCGCCCGGCCGTACCCCGCCGCGGGAGGANGCCCCGCCGGCAATGGCGGCACGCCGGGCCCGGCTGTCGGGGCGCCCGCCCAGGGCCGAACCCCACACTCCGAGATGGGCCCTGCTGGTAAAAGTTGTCGAGCTGCATCTATGACAACAGCAGTAAACAGAGCTCCCGGCCCTGCAGCGGGTTTCACTATAAATATGCAGCCGGCGGGGAGCTCTGGCCGCCAGCCGGGCGGCAGGGCTGCAGTGCACTAAGGGAAGCGTTCGTGCAGATGGACAGCTTCATTCCGGACCAGCCGTCGTCAAAGTGTTGTTGGACTAAGTTTTATATAAAACCGAAGAAAGAGAGACCTTTTGTACAAAAAAGTAACAAAATTAATGTAGCAGACAATTATGTTATTTATCTACAATAGTCAACAATACAAAGAATTAGATATAAAAGGTTTCCTGGTCAAAAGCTTACTATACATTTGGAACATCTGTCCCCCTATCTCAAGACTGATCAAATATAAAGAAATTAAGCGTAAAGCTTTCTGGCTTTCAAGAGATGCCACGATCGTAAGACTGAAGAGAAAAAACCCTCAAAACCAAAACTATTGAGTCTGTTCTCCTGAACAGGTAGTTGAGTAAAACAAAACTTAGGGGAAAAAAAAATTATGCTCCACCACCAAACATGCTTGCTACAAGGAGCGCTGGGATAAAAAAGGAATGTAGTCGATACCGAAATCCTTCCTTATGTTACCTGTACGATCTGAAAAAATCTGTCTCTGGGAGAAGTGAGGTCAGTTTGCAGATACTATATAAGGAAACTGAAAGGGGAGAGGGGAAATTCTCATTGATGGGATCATTTTGTATTCATTGTACTGCACAATGACCAAGGACAATGTTTCTGAAGATGAAAAACAAACTCCTCCACCAGAGATTATCCTGAAGGCTGAACATCTTCAGGAAATAACTATACCCCTGGGTTTTCTCCCCAACGTTTTTAGCTGGCATTTCTCTGAGGGAGGGGGAGGCTCTCATGAAGATACTTCATGCTCCCATGCTCTGAAAAGTCAGAAACAACATGATTGTCCCCCCTCAGCAACCACTTCGTAGTTAAGAGTCCTTCAATTCCCACTGGTCCACGAGCATGGATACGCGAAGTACTAATTCCCACTTCAGCACCTGTAGGAAACACCCAAGACAAAGGTAATTAATCCTCTGATGATATTCACTTCATACTAAATGGTTTTACACCTCCAAGTAAAAAAGCTGCCTGCCTTTCAGGGACCTGCCTTTCTCTGCTCCTCTCCAAATACCAGTTCTATTTACCTNCCCCGCGGGCCCCCCCCGGCTGTCCCCCGCCGCGGGAGGAGCCCACGGTGCTCTCCGTGCTGTGCGGCGTCTGCAGAAGCCCCAGGGTGTAGCGGGGCGTCTGTTCCGCCCGCCTGCCCACGCCCGGCGTGGAAGAGCCGCGGTCCACGTANTGAGTCTGTTCTCCTGAACAGGTAGTTGAGTAAAACAAAACTTAGGGGAAAAAAAAATTATGCTCCACCACCAAACATGCTTGCTACAAGGAGCGCTGGGATAAAAAAGGAATGTAGTCGATACCGAAATCCTTCCTTATGTTACCTGTACGATCTGAAAAAATCTGTCTCTGGGAGAAGTGAGGTCAGTTTGCAGATACTATATAAGGAAACTGAAAGGGGAGAGGGGAAATTCTCATTGATGGGATCATTTTGTATTCATTGTACTGCACAATGACCAAGGACAATGTTTCTGAAGATGAAAAACAAACTCCTCCACCAGAGATTATCCTGAAGGCTGAACATCTTCAGGAAATAACTATACCCCTGGGTTTTCTCCCCAACGTTTTTAGCTGGCATTTCTCTGAGGGAGGGGGAGGCTCTCATGAAGATACTTCATGCTCCCATGCTCTGAAAAGTCAGAAACAACATGATTGTCCCCCCTCAGCAACCACTTCGTAGTTAAGAGTCCTTCAATTCCCACTGGTCCACGAGCATGGATACGCGAAGTACTAATTCCCACTTCAGCACCTGTAGGAAACACCCAAGACAAAGGTAATTAATCCTCTGATGATATTCACTTCATACTAAATGGTTTTACACCTCCAAGTAAAAAAGCTGCCTGCCTTTCAGGGACCTGCCTTTCTCTGCTCCTCTCCAAATACCAGTTCTATTTACCTGACAGAGAAGCTTGAGGAGGTTAACTATTATATTAAAAATTATAATGTTTATACTTCTGGCTGCTACAGTTACTTTCAGAAAGGAATATGCACGAGAGAGAGAGGTATATCTTACATTGATCTTAGACTGATCTGAGGACGTAATCCTTAAANCAGAATGGAGGGAGAAAATCATAAAAAAAAAAAAAAAAAAAAAAAAAAAAAGCAAGCTAAACCAGTATGATCTCACATCCTTTTTTATCGTATTGAGGAGATATTGAAAGACCTTAACTGGAATTTTTTAGTCACGTGGAACACTGTTCCAGCTGACACAGTAATAGTACGTAGTGGAGACTTCTGAATTTCCACCTCATGAAGGAATGTTGCCCCTGTCTTCTGCAATTCACACCTGTGCACCTGTTTATTTAAGAAGCTGATACTCAGTTTGACTCCTGCCCTTCATTCCTTAACACTGCAGGACCGGCACACTGGAAAGCATCTCAATCTGTCCAGCAGGACCGAAGCACTACATTCTTTACAGCATCATTAGAAAGAGAAACAAAAGGAAAGCTGTTCAGCCGTTTCACATCCTGTATTGCATTTTTCTATCGCTATATGCATACAGCATACTTTATGGCAATCGAATAGAGCTTCAAAGGATCGAAAACATCTTTGCGTGGATGAAATTTCTGGGCCTCAACTTTTCGTACGCTACCTTTCCTGAAAACCTTTTATTAGACAGTAAGATAAGGGACTAATCCTATCTTTCAGGGTTCATACTGCCACACTTTTCACGGACCAGAAAATTCTGCAGTCACAACCCTGCAATATCTTCCCTCTTACCAAGTCCAAATCTATAGCCATCGGAGAATCGGGTACTGGCATTCCAGAAAACACAAGCGCTGTCTACATGCTGGAGGAAGAACTCTGCTGTTTTCTCTGGGAAAGAGGCAGAGACAAAAATAAAATCCATTACATACGGAATGATCGTGTATTCCAATAAACACAGCATAAAACAGTGAACCGATATAACAATACCACTTTCACATGCAACCTTATCACACAGTACTTAAACAGCCTGGGCTAAGCTACGCTCATTTACACCTTCCTCCCAGTATGCTTACCAAGTAGACACAACTGCAAATCTTAGAAGAAGCTCGCAAAGGTTAGAGGAAAGCAAAAAGATGTCCAATTCTAACTCCATTCAATTTAGAACCTTCAAAGAGGGATTTAGTTGCGTGACCGGGGAGAAAAGAACAGCTGCCCCAAACAGCATTTGTCATTCAAACTGAGACAGTTACGCTGCAGTCAGCTCTCCATTAGTGTCAACCATGGAATTGTTCCAGATACTGAAAAATCCTAAACTCAATTGCTATTGCAGGTAATATTTGAGAAGTATAATGCAGAAATACCACACGCAAGTGTGTGAACTTGGAGGTCAGTAGCCCTTAGCAACAAGCCAGACATTCAAGAGCAACTCCATTTCCGGTACAAATCACTAGGTTCACCAGGTCCTGTGACAGTAGTTATGGTAGCAAATATATGCCTTTTAGTGACATGCATTTAAGCTCCGCAAGGAGTACAGAAACAGAAGCCTACTTGACTCACGCTGGCCAGCCGCAGATCAACATGACCTTACTGCAGCTGATTCTCAGAAGTTCTGGGCTTGGTTTGGTTGGAGAGTCAACTTTTGTCTTGGCACAGCTCTAGTAAGGGTTTGAACTGGCACAGACCCAAGAGAAGAACTACTACAATGTCATTAGTTACGCTAACACCAGGAATTAGCAGTCAAACCAAAACAGCATCTTAAAGAAGGAGCCTGGTCACTAACCATTCTCTGTGATAATAACATCCGTATGGGAACTTCCGTACTTGTGGATATGTTCAACGGCCTCTTGAACGCTGTCCACCACCTCAATGCAGCACTCCAGGTCTCCATATTCTGTGCGCAGAGATTTCACTTCCGAAGGGCTGAATGTCAAGTAAGATGCAAACTTTGGGCCAGCATGAATCTTCACCTGCAATACCAGAAACATTTTGTTTGTGGCTACTGATCATACCAGAGCCTTTCAGGTGAAAGTGTAGCTTCTTGTACTCAATATGGGATGGACAGCAGTTCCTGTGGTGCTATGTTTTGGACTTGTGACTAAAACAGTGCTAAAAACACACCAATGTTTTGGCTGTTGCTGAACAGAGCTTACACAGCATCAAGGTTCTCTCTTGCCCCTTGGTCCATCTCTGTGCCCCTAGCAAGAAGATTGGGAATGTGCAGGAAGTTGGGAGGGGACAGAGTCAACAGCTGACCAGAACTGACCAAAGGGGTATTCCATGCCATATAATGTCATGTGCAGCAACACAAACTGCGGGGAGGGGGTTTTTGAAGAAGGTAGGCATTGCTCAAGAGACTGGCTGGGCATTGGTTTGTTTGTGGCAGACAGCAAGTAATTAGCTTTGCCTTGTGAGTGTTTTGGGGGGCTGGTGGGTTTTTAGTTTTGTTTTGGGGTTTACATTTTTATTGGGTTGTTTCCTCCTCTTTGTCCCCTTTCTTCTTCCTCTTTCCTTCACTTATCAAGCTGTCTTTCAACCAACAAGGTTCCTTGCTTTTGCTCTAATTTTCTCCTCCTGTCCCACTTGGAGCAGGGGAGAGTAAGCAGGCAGCTGGATGGTGCTTAGCCACTGACTGGAGTTAATCCACAACATGCATGCAGTGTAAGAAAAATACACCTATACTTTGGGAAACTTGGCACATAGGTGAATTAGCTACAAGGTACAGTAACTGACATGCTATGTTGGCTACCTACCACGACAAGCTCCTAAATCAGGGCTCATTTGAAATTACTTAAAGCAATTGCACCACTTAGTCATCAGGCAGGAAAGGCCAGTACAGCACTGCTAGGAAAACAGCTAAAATCTGCAGGCAGCCTTTGTTTTAAGACAGCAACTGCAATGCAGAGAATAACGAAAGGAATGCTTCCAAGTTTGCACCTACAGAAGTCTTAAGATCTTGAATGGCTTTTATCCTTTTACTTTATAAATTGGTATCAGCCTTCTCTGAAGCACGTCTCAGACGCAAAGGAGTTACTGGGTCCAAACCCAAGAAAACTCACGGATATTTTTCATTTGCTATAAAGAAGATTTTAACACATTATCAACCTCTGCCAAAACACCTAAACAATGAGAGAGAATTTAGAACAGATACAGCACAGAAATCTCATGCAAATGAAACACAAGAAATTTTGACAAGACAAGCATAAATGGGAAATAAGGCGTAAGTCTACTAAATGTGAAGGCTTTTAAGAAGATATCTGTAAACCAGCATTTTCTTGTGCAACTATAAATTACTTTAATTGCATAATCCTGCCCAATATTTGCATGTTTCTTGTTGTCAGGTCAGCTTAGACAGAGGTAATATCCTCCCCACTGTATAAGGAGATGGGTCGGTGGTGGTGGAAATGCACTAGTACTCATATTCCTCCCATCCAAAATACAAACATCTACCCTGCGCTCTACCCTTCCCAAGAAACAATGAAACAAGACATTAAAAAGCCCCAAACATTGAGAACTCGCTCCTGACTACCTATCAGCTTCTTTTACTATAACTCTTTTAACATCATCAAAACATATGACCTCTCTATCTTGCATTAATCACTGCCTGTACATTCTATTTGTCAAATACACAGTGCTGTGTGAAAACCCTTGATTTATGTGCAATTCATGCTACTTCATGGATATTTCTTCCTGATGCATCTCTGCTACCTTTACTGAAAAAACATTGCTTGTGTTTAGACAACTACTTAGTCCACTGGCATTTTGATGTCCTTTGACATACCAGGAGGGAAAACTGGTGGGAATAAAGGGCCCAAACAAAAAAAATTTTAAAAAAACACGTGTATGAAGCAAATTCAGAAAGGATAAAAACAGGAAGGGAATTCACTTGGGTAAGAAGCTAAATTAATAGATTCGGGAAGAAGAGGCTTTGCATCTGGCTGAATTTGAAAGGGTACGGAAAGGGTTGTGCATATGCTCTTTTAAGGCAGCAGATTATTTTTGCTATATACAAGGAAGCATACAGCAAAGGTATCCCAGTAACAGCCTGTAGCTGTCCTGAATAAGCTGCTTTCAGACCATTTCTACAGAAACACTTGACACTGTGTGCAGAAGCAAACTTCACTGACACGTACGAAGACACGTACGGCTAACTAAAACGTTATGCCGTGTAAACAGGGCTACACCAGCCAGACCAAATGCTTCTAAAGTTTTAGAAAAAAAACCAAACAAAAACCACAAAACAAAACACGAGTACGAGTGACTAACCTGTTCTACTCTCAACATGTCTATGATCTGATCAAACAACGGGGTTCTCAGCAAGTCTCGATGAATTAAGAGAGTTTCCAGAGCATTACAGGCAGCAGGATATTCACACTTTGAGTCTCGGACTGAGGTTTAAGAGTAGATAATTGGTTACATAACATTTACAACAAAGATTTTTGATATTACATAAATTATAAATTACCAAAACTACATTGCAAACTCCAAAGTTCAATTACACCCATGAGATTCAAGTCACTGTCCCACAGCTTACTTATTCGCGTGACCTTCTCGACACTGGCATCTGTGTCAACATACACATGACAGATCCCTTCACTGTGTCCCATCACTGGGATTCCCTTAGCAGCTTTCTGGATATTCCTGACTAGCTGTGATGAACCACGTGGAATGATAAGATCTATCAGCTTATCCAAACGGCAGAGATCTTCTACTTCCTCTCTTGTGTTCACCTGTGGTAGATGCAATACAAGGAGTTTACAGCTTGAACTCTCAAGTTTTGCCCACACTTTTTATACACACTATACCAAAGAAATAGTTGATTTAACTCTAGGCACTTACGAGTTGCACTGCATCTCTGACTCCGTGAATAGAGAGTGCTTCTTGTGTCAGATGATGAAGGATTTGATTGCTATGTGCTGCCTCTTTCCCTCCTTTAAGTAATAAGCCATTTCCACTGGCTATGGCCAAAGCAGACACCTGTCAAAGGAGTTTATTATGGGAGAAAAAAAACCAAACCCTTAAATGTAATCTCATTCTTCTGTTAGAATAACACTCTCAAAATAAAACCAGGATTTTTTGTTCAGTTGATTTACTCAATATTAATCTGCAGTTTTCCTTTTATGGCTCCGAAAAACCATTACAAGTAGCAGCACATTTAACTCCAGAAATTAAATGTGCTAGTGTTTCAGGAACAAACTTGACTTTTCAGGGTGCTATTGCCATGCGGAGACTACAGCGAACAAGGCAGAGGAAACTATGGACATAGGGCTTCGTATGAATTGGGTAGCTGTGTGGGCAATTACCCCAAGGAGAAGAATTTTAGGACCAAGAACTCTTGTCCCTAACCATTCCAGCACAGAGTGGCAAATAAGCTCTTCCTATGAACAGGAAAAACATTTTCATCATGCTGTCTAAAATAGCAGTCATAAATAGACAACACTTGCTCTAAGTGTGGAGAAAAAAAAAATTGAGACAATAGGCCCAGCATCATCTTTGCTTTCGTGTTTATCACCACAAGAACCCGACAGATATTGCTGCCCTTCTGTTTAAGGTGTCAGATTTCACCCATTTAAGTCCAGCAACGCAAGAGGTTTTTGTTCTTTTCTGCCCAGGAGTAGGTCAGATGCGATAAAGCTCTTTTTCAAAACTTATTTTACTTTTGTATCCTTTTTTGTATTCCTCATCCCAACTTCATTGCCAATGGCCTCACAATTTGTCCACCTACTTAAAAAAAAGTTAAAAAGCATGCACTCCTTTGGAAAACCAAATCACCTCCTCTCCAGAACCTTTAGAATAAACAAACTCAGTATTTTAAGTTATTTTGCTGTATTACTATCTTCTGGGAAAGACTATACGTATCATTATCATCACCTGTATATATCATCACCAAACTTATGCTCATTAGAGTATCTATTGTACATTGTTGAGATGCTGATGCCAAAATTAGCCAGGCTCGCACCTAACAAGAAGTTAGCTTGGTGGCACACTTTAGATCCTGATTCATAAAATAACCAGCCAGATACATCTTTCTCCTTCTAGTATCAAATGGGTAATAATTATCACAATGCTTGATAATTCTACCTCATTTGAAAAGAATATTGAAAAAAAAAAAAACACTTTAGAAAAACACACTGAAGTCTAACAGTCTGGGAAGTCTGCCTTCCATAGCTATTGTGTGTCTTTTTAACTTATATAACTAGACATTAAAAAGCCCTCTGACTGTATTTCAAAAGTACGTTCTAAGTATCTGCCCCCCAGATCAGTATCACAAAGGAAAACTAAACAAATAACCTTATTTAAATAAAGAGGCATAAGATTAAAAGAAAGGTTTTGACCTGGTTTGAAAAAATGAAGAGCAAAAAATACCAAGAATTAAGACACAAAAATCAAAAACTTGTATGATTAAAAGTAGAACATAAGGTAAGTGGTTTCGAAATGGTTCCGTCTCAAAGACTAGTAGAGCATGACTATATTTCAGAGCAACAACTGAATTTGGTGGAATCTATACAAAACAGTCTCTGAAGGATGCTTGCAATTTCACCCTGTAAGTATTAGAGGCAAACATGCTGTTTGTATACGCTCACTAGAGGCTTATTAAATCTTAACCCAAACAAGCAAGAGATGCAGGAGTAAACTGAGAGAAGGGAACTGCTCCTCTGCAATCAGAGACCCTCCTACTATCAGGTACAGGATGTGACAGAAATCATGCAATTCAAATGCAGTTATCAAAGATGATCCTCTGAATTTGCATCAGGAAGCCTGATGTGAGGACGACAGGCAGTTGGCAAAGAAGCAAAGCAACTACCAAGACAAGCTATCCCAAGTCTGTAAAACAAAGCAGGGGAAGGGAGGGCAGGGCAGGGAAGCCAACAGGAGTCAGTCTGCTGTAAGTTCCCACCTAATGTTCATTGTGGGAAGAAATGTTGATAATCAAGGGGGGTTTTTTGTTTTCATTTTAAAATCTACTTCAGTTGCTCAGTAAAGTAGTTGGGAGTTAGAAAGTAAGACTGAGGTTGCCTCTGCAGCATTAGTTCAGCACTCGTATTTTCATGCATTTTATAACAGCATTTACTTACAGCAATACTTTCACACAGTGCTGCAAAGGAAGGCACTTGCCCTTAACATACCTGCCTTATTCCTTGCATAAGACAAATGATTAACTCAACACTGCAAAGCAAGTTCTGCAAACATCTCTGCATAAAAAATAGGGATGCCAACAAAATCAATTGTAGATGAATCCAAGCCAGAGTCCTTTGAAAAAATACTTCTTGTAGTCTCTTACTTGCTTGCCAACAGAAAATACCCAACAGTGTAATCTACCTTCCTTACATACCTGTGGAAGACAGTCAGGACGAGACTCAAAGATCACGAGAAGGACACCAATTGGCACTGTCACCTGCTCCAAATCCAGGTCTTTTGCTATTCGAGTTCGTCGAATCACACGGCCGACGCTGTCCTGCGACGATGCTGCAATCTGACGCAGACCAATAGCCAAGCTGTTCAGCTTTGAAGTAGACAGACTTAGGCGTTTCAACAAAGGGAGTGCTAATCTCCCTAAAAGAAAGAAAAAGCTGTGCTGAAGATAGACTGGTCTTCGTAGGCTCAAGCAAAAGTGACTTAAACGAGTGCTGAACCTAAGGAAAATTAAGATATTTCCCACACCCGAGCAAATAACCTACCTGAGATTAAAAATGCACAGCATTAAGTCCAGTAGTCACAATAAAACCCCTCAAATAAGATGACGATTTCACCCACCACATTTTCAATTAATGTGGTTTAAGTCCTTTGTACATGAAGCAACAGAACAAACCCCCCACATCCAGAAAGACGAGGTTTGTCCTATTTCATGTACTGAATGTATGACTGAATTTCTTACAAATTTCTACCCTTGCAGTATTTCTGGAAGGTCCGGGCAGTAATTTCATCTTTCTGTTTTCCAAACAGAAACACCAAAGCACAGACATATGCATAGCATTTCTGTGCAGACTGGGCAAGAACAACTTGAATTTTCTAGTCTGAACGTGTTCAAACAATACGTTAACCCAGCAATGTCCCGTCAAATACTCTGGTCAGTGGTGCCTTCCACAGATTATTACAATTCATGATGTGTCCTTTTCATGAATTTGCTACGCCAACATGTACACGTCTCAATTCCAGCTTCTCAATGAATGCATCAATCTAACACAGAAGAATGGGTTTCATCTGAGCCACCTACAGAGAACCTTCCTCAATCAGAAGGGGACACAGTTCTCTCTGGAGAGCATTAATTTAAGTGTAGAGATGATAGCCTTCCCTTCAGGAACCAAACATTACATTAACCAGCCCAGAAAATACTCACTTTATGAATGACGGTAACAGAGATAGTTGTTCCTTTTTTTTTTCCTACAATACACCACTTGGTGTTTTGCACTGCCTTAGTATCTTCTCTGATGAAGGCATCTGTTTTATGCAATGAAGGAAGCTGCAGCTGTTTACACTGACAAGCTCTCAAAGTCCTGGGTTCACTAATCTGTGTCAGCCACGCTGCCCAATCCCAGGTGACAAAAGACTCTAGTTCTGCTCATTTGTCCTGAGGCCCAGAGAGGTCCAAGATCATAGTATTACCATGGAAGGATTTGAAACGGTACCTTTATTTTCAGCCTCCTGTAAGTCCTTTTTGTTTGCCAAGAGAATGTCTTCTCTCTGGTCCGTTAGTAAGTCAGCAAGACGATAAATAATCTCTGCTCTCTGAAAGTGAAAACAGTTTTTGAACTGACTTCTTACTCAAAGTCCATGCTGTTTGACATCTAGTTCGTGTAGTCCATTTATGCTGACCACATCCTCTCACTATCTTTACTCTCCCAATACTCGGCAGCTGATTTTTCCAGCCTTCATAACATTGAAAAAGAAAACCTAACACTGCTTCAGCCTTTACCTTGCTTTTTATTATCTTGCTTTCCTTGCCCAGTCTTCTTCACCGAACTCACATGTCCTTCCTTTAAGAGCACCTTGTACCACATCATACCCACCCAGCTGCAGAGCAGTAATTGCCTACAGCTCCACTTTTGTATATATGTTGTATGCTAAACTCCAGACAGGTGTGAATGGAGCAAGTTATTCCAGTCAATTCTTCAGCAGCTCTGATCACAATTAGCGTCTGTGTGTTATTTGATGCTATTAAATTTTTTATAAACCCCATATGAAAGCCCGTAGTACTTCACAGCCCCAAGGAACACCATCTTTTTGCTTTTCTCATCTTTAAGCAGGCTACAATACAAACAATGGATCTGGCACAGAAATAACAGATTCTTGTCCCAAGGGGCCCATTTATGTTTTAAGTCTGTGTTGTAAAACTTGCCACACATGCACAGTCTTAACAACTTGGCCATATTGTTCTGTCACCTGCTCAGGCTGTAGAGCCGCCAAGGTCCTGCCACCAGCTCGAGCCATTTCAGCCTGCTGTTCTACTGTAGGGCCTGCAAAAAAACCCAAAAATATGCTATGCAGACAAAGTGAGCACTAGCCTGTTCGTCTTCCAATTCTTTGTTCAGAGCATGAAAGCTGGTACAGTTTTTAACAGACAAATTCAAGAAAAATGTTGTATGCTAAGACAGAAAAGTCTGTACCTGACACAAAAATACTGTTATGGTCCCTACGTAAAAAATCATCGTGAAGATTCTGTCTCCGTGTCACAGCAGGTATGCAGCATGTATCAAAAAGACTTAACAAAGGGCAAAAGAACAACAGGATAGCTAAGTCTCTAGGGCATAGTAGGCTACTGAAAGAAAAGAAGCAAACTGAAAAGTTTCAGTATGCAGCTAAGGAATGTATGCATGGGAAGACACGAACAGCAACGGAAGCCAAAACCCTAGTAACAACTCGCAGAAAAATTGCTTTCCCTCTGTCTTTCCTTGTATGCATTTTAGAAGCAAGGTGCTGAAATTATATAAAACAGGTTGTGTTTCTGTTTCAAGTCACCATGTTCAGATAGCATTTCTGCAAAGAATTCACGAGTAACTCGTGGATAAACTGCCATTTTTAACTCTCCTGAAATAGCCTGTAAACCAGGTGACTTGAACCCAACTTCCATTTAAGAAGGGTCCCATGGAAATTGCCAAAGTAGAAATTATAGAGAGGTATAGTGGGAAGTGTAAGAAAAGAACTTGTGGACATAAGATTAATTAGACTAATTTAAGACGTCTTAAAACAGCTTTTTGAAGTGACATCGTACGTCACAAAATATGGCATTTTTTAGTGTTCTTGGAGAAAAATGATGTATGTAAGCAGATAAACTTGATTTTTAAAAGTTACTTGAATTTCCAAAGTGTGGGTTTTGGAAGATAGAAGACAAAGAGACGATTGGAGTAAACACCACAACAGTTCACAGGGATGAACTTCTGCTATTTACCATATTTGTGACTCAGAACAGGATCACAAGATTAGAAGCTTTAACTTTTTAACTGCTGATACCAACTTACTATAGTGGGGCTAACCAAAAAGGCACTTAACCATAATGAGACCAAGTGGGTTCAAAGGATGATTTGACATATTTATAAAAGAAACCCATTAAGGATTATTATACACAAAGAAATTCACTTGGCTTAAAGTGCAAGTCAAAATTATCACTCCAATATCTATTCTGCTAAGGTCATGGATCTTTGGTCTGATTTTATCCAGCAATTATTACACAGTTCGAGCAATGCAATGGCAGGAAAACATTCCTACCTACCATACCAGAAGACTGAGTCGTAAAATAAATCTATGATAAAGAATAAACCTAAATGCTACCTCAGTTCAGCAGCACATTCTATGTCCATATTTTCACACTGACATCATGGATACTCGATGATCACTCCCAAGACTACGAAAGGTAAAATTTCTGCTCTACTCATTGCATTCTTCAAATGCAAGTCTGATGCACCAGTTTATCAGAGAGGGAAGAAGAGGAGGGAATTCAGCAGTTTCTATCCCTACTTTAGAAAATACCTTTCAAAATCCATTTTGCAAGCAGAGGGTGGTTTCCCAGTCATTGCACTGCTCTAGACAAATTTTAACTCTAATTTTTCAGGAAATCTCTACAACTCTCAAGGTACACATTACCTCTGTACTCACCTGCAGGTTTTACCTCTGAAAAAAAAGTTCCAACTTTTTTCCCTTCTACAATATCTGTGATGACATGGCCTGAGATCTTTGGGTGGGTTCCATTTGCAATCACTACAGAAGTACCTCCTTGCAGGGCCCACAGAGCTGCTTTCACCTACAGCAAAGGATAGAGCCATTTGCAAGAGATTCACTTGTTATTTGAATCATCACTCTCAACAAGACTTCTTGGCCCACTTTGATGTCCAGATTGACCACTTACGCTTTCAAAGAGCATTTAACACACTTCAGGAATTTCTGAACTTCAGTGCTGGAATACTGAAATTTGCTTAGTCCTTCTACAGTATGTTAAGTTTACATCAGGATTAGCTTATTAGTAAGGGTCCTTTGAAACCCCTGTGTACTGATTGGTCGTAAGATTAGCCTACTTCCACATTTTTGACCAGAACATGACTTCTCTCAACTCCCAGATGCTACCTGCTGAAGAGGTACTGCCAGTGGTTTTCCTTCATTTCTTTTCCCAGTCAACGTTCGGGCAATATTACCCACTACTATATTTAATTATGTGTCGTTTATTTAATTGCAAAAGTTTCTCTGCTTACTCATTTCCATGCTTTCCTAATACGGTTCTACAATTTGGTATTACAGTCCATAGTCACTATGAGACACAAAAGTCAGATAGGCTTATCATATCAAACTCGGCTACCAAAAGATCATCAACCGCTTCATTGTTGCTCAAATTTCACACTGAAAATCGAGACTTGTTCTTTCAGCCACCATCTGTTTTCTATTATTGATGCTACAGTTTTCCAAGAATGTCGGGTACCTTCTCAACTGTAGCAAACTTTTGTTACAACACCTGCATCAAGATTTGCCTCTGTGTGACTCAAAAGACACCAAGTAACTCTAACAGATTATTACTTGTACAATAAAAGTACTCTCTGACCTTGGCAGCTATACCTTCAATACCTGGAATTGTTTAAACTATCTTAGAAGCCAGATGAGGGAAAATCATTTCTGAATAAGCTTTGCACATCGCATAGTTACAAATGCCTCCTCCTTTTGCCACCTTCCAGTCCATGCTCTGATACTTAGGAGTGTGACTTACCTGATTCTTCAGGAAAGAGAATAACCAATGACATAACCGGTGAAGAATTTTACTTTGGTCTTTTCCTGCTTAGTCAAGATCTGCTTTGGTTTTTTATCTGGACAACTTTCCAGATACGTCTCTGGGAAACCTGCAGCAACTAATACTACAGTAGTGCGTACCTAGCCTCCTGAGAGACATATGCTGAAGTCTCACAACACACCCATCTTTATGTACTCACAGCAATGAATACTGAGACCACCTGACTGTACGTAGCACTAAAACCCTTTAGCCCTCCCACCTCTACTAACCTTGCACTCAAAAAACTAAAATACCTTGGTCTCCACCAACATATCCTTCAGAAGCAAACAGTACATTCTCCAAACTCAGAAAGGAGAGGGAGGTACCATATCAGATTTAATAGACAGGGATTCCCAAAGTCTTTGAATTATCATGTAAGAAAGAATTGAGGACTGACTCTTATTTTAATTTAAAACACTAAAGTACAGTTCCAAATGTCACATTTTAAAATCTACTGGAGTGTAATTCATTACTTGCTCTTTTCAATTCACACAGACCTAAAACAAAAGCAAAAGGAACCCACATGCCATTTCAGGGTACTCAAAGAATAGCCGAGGCTGGAAAGGATCCCTGGAAATCATATAGTCCAACTGCCTGCTCAAAGCGGGGTCAACCAGAGCAAGTTACTCAAGACATCATCCAATCAGGTTTTGAACATCTCCAAACAGAGAATCCACAGGCTCTCTTGACAATCTGCTCTAGTGCTTTAGCAACCTCACTGCACAATTCTTACATTTCAGTTTAATCACTTGTATTTCATTCTGTGCCCATGGCCTCTTGTCTGTTCCTGGGATACCACTAAAAGAATCTGGTTTTGTCTTCTCTAAACCCTTCCTTCAGCTATTTATACACAAACCTTTTTTCCAGTGTAAACAATCCTAGCTCTCAGCCTCTCACATTCATGGCTCTCTGTTGGTTTCCCTGTAGCATGCCATGTCCTTTCTGTATTGCGGTGTCTAGAACCAGACACAACTCTACTGATGTGGTTTCACTAGTACTGAGTAGATGAAAATAGTCATTTTCCTCAACCTGCTGGCTATGTTCTTTCTAGTACTACCCAGGACACTGTTGGCCTGCTTTGGCCAAAGGCCATATTGCTGGCTTACATTCCATTTGGTGTCTCCCAGGACCCCTATGCCCTTTTCACTGAACCTGCATTCAAGGCAGTCAACTCTCCAGCCCATACCAGTGTTCCTAGGCATAAGACTAAGCATTTCCTTGTATTGAACTCCTAAGGTTCCCGCCTGCCAATTCCTGCAGACTACCGAGATCCACCTGAACGGCAGCACAAAGCACAGTCATCTCACGTAGCTCCCTTTCCTTCCCGAATACGAAGCAAATGTTCCATATTTCTACCTTGGCTTCCATGCCACCCATTCCCACTCGGGATTTGGTTCCAAATGTTACAGACTGCTGGTCTCCTGGGTAGAATATGTCAATGAGCTTTGCATCATCAGACCCTGGAGGGCTGTCAAAGAGTCCTGAAATAAATAGCAAAAATCAGTTATATACCCTCACGTCCAAAGCTCACCCATGAAAAAGGAAACAAACCAACAAAAACAACCAACATGAGGCTAAAAAGCTGTGTTCCACTTTATAGGATTGAAAACTTCCACTGAATCCTTCTTTTTGTGGGACTGAAAGCACAAAATACTTAACTGGCAGACCCAAAAGGTAGAGGTCTATTAAAAGCCTAAAAAGTAAGAAAGCAAAAACCCACATGCTGAATAGCAGCAAGCAAACTGGGAGGTAATGACACTTGGTTGAGGTTTGAGACAGTCTGCAGCTTTTAGATGTTCAAAATCAGGGCTTACATACACAATCCCCCAACTGAACAGGCAAAGAATAGTCCTCCTCACCAAAGACTCAGATGATATTCCTGAATGGTGGGTTGCACAGTGAGAAAACAGGCAATTCAGAAACATGCAAAAAGGGTAACTATTGAATTCTACTAAGAAGGAACACATCACTACAGAGACATACTCTTATTAATATTCTTTAAAATCGAGTCATTTAATGTAACTACACTTGGACATGAATGACACTTTGGTTTACCTAACATATTAAACTTCAACTCCACCACCACACTTCACGGAAATTCTATGTGAACAAATACTGCCACAACAAATTAGAGAGCACAAGTGCAGTCTATCTGTGTCCACCCTTGATAGCTTGGGAAGTAGAGGACGCACATCTTTCCATAAGGACGTCGTCACATTGAATAAATACGCTTGGAGGACGGGTGTGCTCATTTTTGGGTTTTTTTACAAACTGTTTTGACAATTCTTTTTATGAGTTGTTCTAAGACAGTCATTTTGACTAGAATCAAGCATGAAACCCGGCTGCATCTGCTAAAAGAAACTGTGCTTATGGAAAGACATCTCTTTCTTCCTCAGGGCCTCAAGCATGTGCTGAAGTCCAGGATCTACTGAAAGAAACCCATCTGGAGAAGATGAAAAGACTATGTGACTTGGGTGATGTGGACTGCATTGATCTGAAACTGTACCCACTATCGTCCTCTCTCTAGAAAAGGAAGTTCAACATCCATAGGTGACAGGCTTATGTCACAACAGCACAGCTCAGAAGACTAGAGCAGTGTAAGCCAAAATTAAGGGAGACAGAAAAAGCTAGCAAGACCCAGGTATCTGGAAAGCAATGACCAGGACTTGCCATACACCGATAATTCGCTGACTGAACCTGCTGCCAGAAGAAACAAACTACTGTAGAATAGTATTTGGTTTATACTTCCGATTCAAGACACATAGCTTTTATTCTGCATACTACTCCTGACTATCATACAACTCTGAGAAGCTAGCAGAAGTGCCATAGTATATGTGGTGTTCTGGGTTCTGGAACAGGTCTCAGGTTCACATGCATTCTCACCCACCCAGACTCAACAGTGTGTCAGACAGTCTTTGCTTATGCCACAGCGTCAACATTGGGTATAGGCCTTAAGGAGTTATTTTAGTACATTGCAATTGTCCTCATAAAAGAGATGAACTGAAGAGATCAGTAAAACAGGAAAAGAGGTTGGTTTGACAATCTCTGATGTGCTTCACTAAAACCAGAAATTAAAGAAATTACTCACAAACCTTCTACATCTGAAAGAACAATCAGGAGATCAGTTTTCATCTCCACAGCCAGTCGCGCTGCCAGACTGTCGTTATCCTTCACACTAATTACCTGCAATACACATGCGTATCAGAAGCAGTGAATAGTGTGAGGAACTAAGAAATATTTGGTGCCAACATAAAAAAGCAATCTACCTCAGCACTAACAAGTCCTTCTGAGCTACTTTTTTCAAACCCACTGGAAACTTGAAAGGTGATCTTTGTGTGAAAGTACATACGCTTCAGTAAAGTGGTATCCAAATGACAAGCAGTGTGATCAGTACCTGCATTCTCCACCTTAGTGCCCAGTGACAGGGCAAGAGGCTCTAACTGAAGCTGTTTCAAGAAGGGGTGCTGGATTAGATGACCTGCAGAGGCATGCTTGCTTTCAGTAAAGCAGCCAATATTTGCCTGGTTTCATCCCACAACACTATATCATACAAAATACAGACAAGTCAACACTGTCTTCCAGTACCCTCTGTCCATATACTAATTCTGTATCTTTGTTTCTCTGCTGTAGACCTCAGAGGTCCTCGGTTATGGCATTAGTCAAGTACAAATTAGCATTGTACCATCTGCAAGGAGGACCCCCCGCCCCCTTGCAATACTTTACCCACATTTACCCCCTGCAGATCACTGTTTGGCTCTGGAGGTGGAACAACTGCATCATTAGTGTTAATTATAGGGACAATATTCATCCTTAAAAGCTCATGTAACGTTCCATTTAAGTTGCGACGCTTCTGTTCATCATGAAAATCCAGATTGGTGACTAAAATCTAAAAGGAAGAAAGAAACTACTTAGCCTACCACCTTTCCTATAAGAACATTATATAAACTTATGCATTAACATGTCATAACAGAGCAGTAATGCCTTTTGGATCCCTAAAGAAACAAAAGCCACATTTAACAGATACAGAATACAAGCGAGAAATATTCTTTCCACAATATGATCAGGTTTATTCCACTGCAGCCTGTAATAGCCTGTTTCAAGCTGATAGGTCACACACTCCAAGAATGAACTCGGAAAAAAAGATCGTAATCAGAACATAGATGCTGATGATAACTACTAAGACCCTAGACAATTCGACAGACTGCTCAAGACGCTGTCTTTCCTCCCACTTTAATGTTCCTACTTGTAGCAAGCAGAAGGGATGCTTTACATCAAGACTTTTCTTCTGCTCCCTAGAACTCACTTGTTCTTCTGAAACAATCTTGCCTCCTGCATGCAGATAGCACCTCTTTCTTCTGGTGTTTTAAGACAAAAAAAAACCCTCAATGTCTGCTCTGAGAGACTTTTTTATTTTGTTTTTACTCTGTCATTGGACATTTGAGAACTAAGCAAACAACACCACTCAAATGTTACAATAGCACTTGGAATCAATGTGTATGCTAAGTTTTTTGGCATAGGTAATTAATTCTTTTCTATCAAAGGAATGATAGTTGTCTACAGATTTGAACACGATTACAATCCAGCACAATCTATAGTGATTTTTAGCTATATTATAAACAATTTGGCAATATCAGCTCTACCATATTACAGTAAGAAGTTCCTCCAAGAAGACTTCATACTAGGCTCCTAAATTCGTTACAAGTGTCTAAGCAAATAAGGCCTTACAGCTAAAGCAATTTTGTATTTTCAGAGTATCTAAGATAAGCAAACCCTGTTTAAGAGTCATTCAACTGATACAGTTGCAGCCTTCAGTATAAGACCCAGGCCAGGGATACCATCACTCACAAGTTGGAAAGGTTCGAAGAGCAGATGGACAGCGAGTTCTGAAATGTGGATATGCACTTCTGTCAGCTTTACAGAACGTGTTGCAGTTTAGTCACTTGTGGTTTTTAAACCCTCACTTTGGACCACGAACTTCAGCTTTTGTGAAGAGATCTTAACAGACCCTCCCCGCTATAAAAGAACAGGACACGCCTGAACTCCAAAAAGAAAAAGAGTATTCATTTTATCTTGACGACAGACAACTCCATTTCAGAAATAATTAACAAGGTACTCTTGTATAAACTACCATTTATGTGACAATAATAAGCTCCAAAAGTAGCAAGTCAGTCTAGGAAAGAAAGAATGCCTTACTTGAGCTGCACAGATGCTGTACTGTGTAAACATGGCCTCATACAGAGCCATTAGTCCACTCTGCCCAGCTGCTGCACAGGCTCGGGCCTCCAAGACTGGAATAGCCTACAAAGACAAAGAGCAGCTGTCAGGCAGTGACTTGAACAGGTAGTACCCAACGCTAAAGGAAAAGCAGGAGTGCCACCAGCCTCTCACCATGTCTTTTAGCTGACTCTGGCCTGAATGAAGTGCCTGCCTCACACTCTGAGAAAGCAAGATCTCATGACGCAACCGCTGCTTTCCAAAAGCTACAGCCCCACTGGTGACAATCATCATCTCTCGGCCTTGATTCTGCAGCATGGAGATCTGTAAGTACAGGAAATAAGAAATAGGGCCTGGCGCACGATCAAGTGCGAGCAAGACAGTTCTGGCTACTATAACCTTATGCTCGCCAATTCCTGCTGATGCAAACATTTTGATTTCTCTACAGATGTGCAAAGCAAGGCAATCACCCTTCAAGATAGTTCTGCACACCTTCCTAGCCACTTGGGAGCTATGCCAAGGACTGCATGCAATCTGTAACTTCTGATAAATCATCTTTTCACAATACCAGCTTTTGTGACAGGAACATGCTTGAATCCATCCATTCTCAAAGCTACCATTATACAGTAACTTTGAATTCTAGAAGTGAAGAGGCCAACTCTCAATAGTAAAGCTTTCAATTACTTCCTCCTTACGTGTATCTGGCCGGATTCCTTTCAAAGCCCCAAAGTTAAATGTCTTACATGACTTTAATATATTATGTTAACTTCACTTCCCAGAAAGGACATGTCCAGTGCTCGCCAAGATAACCCTTTCATTTTGGAGAAGAAATACATGAGTTGATCCCATCAGTTTTTCCTACATGTAATAAGGTTTCAGGCTTCTTCTCTCTGAAGCAACTCAGCAGATGCTCAGGTGATCAAGAAGAGTGTCACCCCAAGACAAAGGGTTGACTCGTTTTGCAGAGTTCTCATACTTCAGTGCCACCTTCCCACTAGACAACTTATGCCCCAGCCATGTCTTACTTATTGCATAAAAATCTCACTGTGCAAATCTCTCCCTCTATACTGGGTTTGGCCAAGATGGAGTTAGCTTTCTTTACAGGGGGTCTGTATGATACTGTGTTTTGGATTTCAGCTCTAGAACAGTTTTGATAACATTCCAATGTTTTGCCTATTGCTAAATAGTGCTTGCACAGCATCCAAGCCTCATCTTTCCCCCATGCTGAGCAGCACTTGCACAGCCATCAAGGCTTTCCTTGTACCACTGTGTCCCATCCCAGCAGGTAGGCTAGCAGTTGGGCACAAAGTTCAGAGAGGACACATTTGAGACAGCTGACCTTAAACTAGCCAAAGGGACTTTTCACACCATATAACATCATGCACAGTAATAAAATTAGGGTTGCAGAATAGCAAAACACAGGAGGTTGTCTTCCAAGGTGGCTACCGCTCAAGGACTAGCGGGGCATCGGTTTGCTTGTGTGAGGTAGTGATTGCCATCACCGATTTCTTACCCCTTCTCCTTCACTTATTAAATTGTCTTTATTTCAACCCGTGAGTTATCTTACTTTTGCTCTTCCCATTTTCTTCCCAATCCCACTGGTGGTGGGGCAGAGGTGAGGGGAGCAAACAAGAATCTGTGTGGATGCGTAGCTGATGGTCACAATCAACCCACCACACCTTCAAAAAACAATTTATTGAGTTACATGGTTTATAGTACTGCAGCATAGAGGGTTGAAAAGGGAAAGGCTGACACATTGTTTTAAAGAATTATCAGCATTTTATGATGGTTTACTACAACGTTCTGTAGCATCCAACAGTGAGCACCTGAAGTTAAACACAAATGTTCAGTCACAAATTACCTGCTCTACAATAGAAGCCAGCCTCCCAAGGGCCAAGCCACACTCATCCCCTCGAGTAACAACAGCACTACCCAGCTTTACTACAATCCGCTTTGCATGCTTCAGCTCACTGCGGTGCGCAAATGATTTTCCATGTGCACGGCTGAGTGGCATGGTGATAAATGGAATGTTGCTCCAACAACGGATGGATTCATTCCTTAACCTTTGGTTATTGCAAGGGAGATCTGTGGATAAAGAAAAAAAGAAGAAAAAAAAGCAGTTTTAAGTGTTTCGTTCAGACTTTTAACCCTTCACAATACACACTTCTCAGTGACTGGGGATGAGAAGCTAGCTTTCAATTCACCAAAACAAACTGAGAAACAGGAATATCTGAGCAGCACTAACCATCCCTAAGGTATTGAAGGCAATATCCCATGCATCAGAGCTCTGACTCTGGGAATCTAGAAGACCAAACTGAAAGACACTGTGAAAGAGCCTATACAGCTCACATCTCAAGGACTAGTTTTGAAAACAATCTCCTTTGCCTTGCCTCATTAGATAGAGTTAAGAGAGTTTTCCTGTCTGAAGCAGCACAGAAAGCTTGACTGTTAGAAAAGAAACAGCTTTTACAACATCTCTAAGCCAGGTATATTTGCACATTGCTCAACTAGGGAGAATTGAAGGGGAATGACGGACATACGAACTCAAGGTCACGTGGTGGTGTTCAAGCCCCGGAACAGGCCTCCTCAAGATGTGTTTGTGTTCCAAGCCTGTCAATGTTCAGGAGGCATTTGGACAATGTCTAGAGTGTGCTTTAGTTTTGGGCAGTCCTGAAGCACCAGGCTGTGGGACTAGCTGACCACTCTAAGAGTCTTACAATTAATTAATCTATTCTAGTCAATCGTAACCATTGTATCATCTGAAAAAGCAGAGGCTTCTTTACAAACCAGTAAACTGAATCCTATGCCATGGTCAGAGTTACCCAAATTTATTTCATGTGTTCAGTATCTCTAATTTTGGTGCTCTATAATACAAAATAGATTCATTTATAAATTAAAGTGACTATTTGTGGTGTTACTGGAGAAAGACAGGAATGAACACTGTGCTACATAAAAGAAAAACTTGTAATTTAACAATGCTTCAATTAAATAATTTTTTTGTTCATTATACACACAGAAGAAGCTTAAATGACTAATTATAAGTGAAGGCTACACTAACATGTCCCACATATAAAATCAGAAAATGGAATTTAGAGAGAAGTTTAATTTGCCCCAATTTTCACGAGGGAATACTAGTGAATGCCAATAAGGTCTACAATACATAGGAAAGACTAGGCAAAGGAGTACAATTTGACTGTTGTTTCCAGCCTTATACCTTACTATTTAGTACTACTATTTAGCATTTGCCTAACTTACACAGTATAACCAGAAAGGAGTTTATTTCCAGTTCTCTTGGCTTCAGGGTTTAGAAGGTTCCAAGAAGGTAGCTGCTGAGAGATAACCAGTATCTAAAAAGAAACCATTTCTTTTTTTCAGGAAAATAAGGGAAAAGACAACAGTTCTAGAACAAGCAGAGAATTCAATGAATATCCACTAAAGTCCTAATCATTAATCTTGCTCTATGGCTGCATAAATCTCTCTTTTTTAGTTCTTTTACACGGGACTGAGATGTGAAATTGGCTCCCACGTTACACATGCAAAACATTTCTGGAGATGCAAGCCCATTAACTTGCTCCATATGCAATTAGGGAGGAACTGACATAGCCATCCAGTCCAAATTTTGGACAAGTAGGCTTAAAGGCATTCCAGTTTTTATATCCCATACCCGTCAACAGTTTCACTTCCTTAATAAAGAAAGTGAAACATTAAACACACGTAAGTATTTGGCACTGCAGATCCTTCTATGTAGCCTGCACAAGGCTTGCTTCTCAGGAGTACAGAAGCAGAATTTCAAAATACACAAGCTGAATGGAACAGAAAAACACCATGGAGAATAAACAGAAAACAGGGGAGAACAAAAAAAATTCCCGTAATAAATGATCACTCCAGCTTTAGATCACAACTGATGAAGTGACAAGAATTGCTCCACTGCTGGATACTGTCAATACTTGGGAACAAACTTCTCACTGTGAAAATTACTGACTTCAGAAAATGAGGAATATTTAGAAATATTATAAATACAGAAGTCAACAGAGCTGTAGCTCATAAAGAACAAGTTTAGAATTTTGAAGATTTTGACATCTAATTCATATAACTATTAATAAAAGAGAACTGTTAATGCACAGACCAGTGGGCAATCAATCTTGCATGCAATGGTAAACAGCTACTCTCTTGATATAATAGAGTTTATCTATCCTTGCCTTTTCTATTTCAGACCACTCATCAAGCAGACATGCTTGATGAATGGTTAACTGAATGGTTAAGTTAGGTTTTCAGGGAAGAACTATTTACAGGGCAACTATGTATTTACACTCGGGTTTCCTCCACGCATCTTTCCACCTGACTCTAATCCAAGTAAATTTGAGTTTTGCTCTATGCTTTACTCAAGACACCTGAAAATGCAGATGGGGAGTAGACATAATCAGATCTTGTTTTCCAGGAATGTATGAGGTTGAAATAAAGAACTTTTACAGCAGCAGTACTTTTACAAGTAATTTTTTTTCCTTGAAATGCATGTCAGAATGAAAAACACACAGACATCCAGCTGAATATTACTGAGTTAAGGGAGAAAGTAACATTGAGAAAGTAGAGCTTCAACAGCAGTTCACTTCAGAGGTTTTAAGTTTTGAATGCTGTTAATGAGATGATTTTCCTTTCAACATAGGAAAAAGCATAGGCATGTCCAGACACATACTGACCAACACTTTAGAAATGCGTGCTTTCTCTCATACATACATAAACGGGAAATGGCTGCGATGGCATGTGGCGGTAACACAAAGCACCATCCAGGGGAACGGACAAGAGGGCTCAGAGCAGCTCGACACAACATTTTGAGATGCCTTCCGCAAATCAAGGATATCTGCAAGTTAAAATGAAGGGGGGAAGGGGGAAAACTGGTTAAATATCAATGACTTTTCCTCTATATTTCTCTCCTCGCCCACTCCCCCAGTCCAACTCCTCTTTGTCCCGTACCATCTTAATATAATTTCCTCGTGCCCACTCTCCACTTTGCAGAATTTGCACAGAGATATAGAAGATATAGATATAGAAGAACTGAAGGTCCCTCTTCCCTACCTGCTGCCAGATCTTTATTAAAGGTAAAGAATAAAACATAGTTCCCTGAGAAGGGAAAACACTGTTAGTGAATGGACCTACAATGGACAAAAGTCATAATTTTGTTCATGGAGAAGCCTGGAAGAAAAAAAAAATAGAGAGAGGTTGTATCATACAGACTTCTCTGTACACCCCACAATAGAGCATCTACTATACTTCTCATGAATCTCAGCCCTATTCAATATAGGAAATATGCTCATTCACTTTTCCCTGAGCACTATCGAATTATGAGATCTTATCCATGATTACAAGTAAGGACACAAATTTCCAAGCATTTGGCATTAGTTTCCCTTGACTGAACCTGTAAATACTCAGGATTCGTCTAACTCTAAAATTCACTAGAGCAAGTACACAGCAAACAAGGGAGACACAATCAGCTATTTCCTATGACAGGTCTAGTTGAAGTAACGCATATAGTCTCACCAGGGAAACGAATGAGATTAAGAAGAATCCAATTCTCCCAGACAGTATTTAAACGACCTCTCCTTCCCCTTTTACAAAACTTTGCTTCCTTTACTTGCTTTCAATCCATTTCCCTGCACCACTGAAATAAAGCAAACAAAACCGCACAAACTATGGTACAGAGAAAGCACTGAAAAGAGGACAAGGAGACCTTATAGTAACTGCACTGGAAGACTGCTATTACAAACACCAGGACATTTACAGCACTGACAGTTCTGGCATATGTGTACATGAACACTTGAAGGGGCCTCATTACCCTGCATCAGTGTATTATTATCCCTCATCATAATCCTTACCAAAATATACACCTCTACATCAGACAAGGCAGCCACCAGCACATAACGTTTCTCCTGTTTTGTCTAGTAAAGCTTACATTGCATGGCATTTTAAGAATATTAACCTGCAATGTCCCTCCAGTTCTGCATTTCATCTGAAATGACAATATGGGCCACTGCCAGGATGAGGCAGACAAAGGACTCTGAGCAGATCATGCAACTAAGCAGATAGTCAAAGTTTTTGTCTCATAACAGGGTAAGCTTAAAGAAGCTGAGGAACAGTACTAACTGGACATTCCCCCTTTGAACCCTTACCAGGCACCTCAAGTGGCTGCCTCCAGGGTTGCACAATTCCCACTGTTCCTGTTTCAGCCTTCCACATTGAAGCTCACCTTGACCTCTTACTGTCAGACACTGTCTTCTGAAGAGGGTCTTAGCTGTGTCTCAGAGAGATACTCAAAATCCAGCAGCTCCTGACGTGAGCTGGCAAACACCATGCCCTTTATCCAGAACCCCTTCCACCACAAACATCTTGAGTAGAACTGCCTGTTCCCCTTCCGCTCCCTTTCCAAACTATGCCCCTTAGGGAACAGAAACAGGCACTCTACCCAAAGTTTCACCTCCAGACACTTCCTGTTACCTCTCCTGTCAGGTCTTCAACTCCTGCTATAGTAATAACCTTCACTTGGTGTTTCACTGTCACAGAACACAGACCCACATTGGCCAGATCAAGCTGTGCCATCTCCTTGGCTGCTCCTACTGACCTGCTGGAGAACTACTTCACATTCTCACTACAGGCTGCTTGCAACTAAGAGCAACCTGGTCCTTCTGGAAGACTGTCTCCTGTTTCCCTTTGCCACAGACAACTTTGCTAAAAGAAGGCAGACAATGAAGAGTGAGAAGTGTCAGACAGTGTGCATCTTTTGAAGGAAAAAGATTAGGAAAAATAGCATGTTTTTGAAACTAGCTTGTGAGAAAAGGCAAGGAGACCAAGCAAACAAGAAAACAGAGAGTTTAAAGCAGCAGCAGGCATCAATCTGTGAAATGGAAATGGATGCTGCCAAGAAAGCATAGACAGAGCACAGAGCAGATGATGTAAACTACAGGCTTTCTTTCAGGTTAATCAAACTCCTTTCTCTCCTCTCACTCAGTCTAGGATTTAAAGGTAATTTCAATCCTCATTTTGCATTCCACTCACATTTCATTCCATCACTTCCGTACCTGGAATGATTCTGAGATACAGTGAAAAACAAATAAAAAAAGGTATATAATTAAAAACAATTTTAAAAAAAAGGTAAAACTTTCCTGCCTTACTTGGAGGAAGCAATAAAAAAAAAAGCAAAATGCATTATTCAGGTACTTCTCCTAGCATCAGCTTAATTTTTTTTTTTTTTTTACTACCAGAAAAACCTAATTCTTCCAAATTACTCTCCAAATATGACCTTTAAAAATACCCTTTTCCTATTACCTCTTTAAATAGTGAAAGTTATCTTTGTATTATTGCTCACAGAAAGCAATACCATCACCCAGTTTTCACGTATTTATTATCTTAAAAACAGCTGTTAAGCAGCACAGTACATTTAGATGCTGTTCCAGATCAGTGTAAAGACTTAAGTTACCTTCCAAAGCAACCAGTGATCTCAAATCCTAAAGCTTGTGCCTTGAACAACAGTCTATAACACTGTCTTTTCAGTCTGTTGGCTGCAGAGCCATAGCATGTCCACAATTACTTGCAGTGAGTTGATTAAATTAAACTAAATAAACTGTTTTCATAGACATAAAGGCAAATACCTCAGAGTGTTAGGACATTCCACAAGTGAAAAAAATCTGGAAACCAAACTCTGATCGACAGAACTATTTTGCAAAACACTTAAGCACAGAAACAGAGATAAATCAAGTTCAAAGGAAATGCACACAATTTCTACGAAGTAAGTCTTTACCACAACACAAATTTTAAGTCCTCAGCAACATTCAGAGGCTTTTACTATTTAAACCGCTTCATCACCTTACCAACCGAAACTTTTGGAAGGGGAAAAAAAAAATCGATCTGCAGCTCTTCGTGCAAGCTTTAACCCTAGAAAGCTTTCCACAGGGAAGCCAGTTCACAAGAACTGAATAAAATAAAGGAAGACTTCAAATAAACAGTCTTTAGAGTAGGTCGCATATAGGTTCACCCGGGTTCTGCAGACGGTAGACCCACAAAGAAGAGGCAATTCAAAGCAGCAAGTACCATGCGATTCCTTTCTCTTAAGAACGCATCCCAGCAGTACAGCGCGGTCACGGCAGTACTGCCTGGCGCGGCGGAGCAGCACCTTGTCCTGCCCTCGGAACCCTTCCGAGTGCCCGAGCGCCTCACAGGGCAGTACCTGCAGGAGCTTGGTGTTAGTCCATTTTGCCAGACCCAGTCTATGAACCAGTTCTGCAGCACAAGAAGGGCTGTACAGCAGCAGCACCTGCGGCAGGGCCGGGCCCTCGGCGGCCTCCCTGTTGGAAGGGTAGCCGAGGGGCCGCGCGGATCTCCCCGGGGCTTTCGGACCCCCGCCCGAGCGCCGCGAACCCCCGCGCCCTCCGCACCTGCCGCCTCCTGCCGCGGTCCCGTAGAGCAGCACGCGCGGAGAACCGGGGGACAGACGGGCCGCGCTCCCGCCGCCGCGGCCCCTGCTGATGCCCCGCAGCCAATCCCCGCCCGGAACGGCCTCGGCCGCAGCCAATCCGCGACCGCGGCGGCAGCAGCCACGTCACGTCACGGACCGCCGCCTTGCCATCCCCGCACGCGCTCCTTCCCCCCCCCTCTGTCCCGGGAGATGATGTAATTCCACTCCACGTTGCAGCACAAAATCCTGGCCTTTGCAAATTACAGCACTAACAACTGTTTTGTCTAGCCCCAGACTAGTCCAGACAGCCCTACCCACAGCACAGGCTGCTGAGCCATCTTTTACAGCGGCCTCCCTTAACCCGGATTCTCCTCGCTCTCACGTGTTTGCAGTCTGGTGCGACAGCAGATGAAATCCAATCAGCCAATCTTCTGAGAGTGGCTTTAGCTCCTTAGGCCGTTTACATCCTTTCTTTTCTCCACTGCAGCCCAAACCTCTTCACAAGTGCAAGAGTGCTGGCTTTGCTCTGCACTTACCTCCCATATCCCATTTGAATTCACTTTTAAATTAAGAGAATTAGGATAATTTAGAACCCTAGAATATCCTGAGCTGTAAAAGACCCACAGGGATCATCAAGTCCAGCTCCTGACCCTGCACAGGACAGCCCCAACCATCACACCACATGCCTGAGACTGTTGTCCAAACATGCCTTGAGCTCTGTCAGCCTTGGGGCTATGACCACTGCCCTGGGGAGCCTGTTTCAGTGCCCAACCACCCTCTGGGAGAAGAACCTTTTCCTGATGTCCAGCCTAAACCTCCCTTGACACAGCTCCAGCAGTTTCCTCAGGTCCTGTCATTGGTCAGAGAGAGCAGAGATCATTGCTTGCAACCTCTGCTGCCCCTTGGGAGGAAGCTGCAGAGTGTGATGAGGTCTCCCCTCAGTCTCCTCCAGACTGAACAAACCGAGTGCCCTCAGCAGCTCCTCGTATGGCTTTCCCCAGAGACCCTTCACCATCTTTGTAGCCCTCTTTTGGATGCTCTCCAATAGCTCTGTATCTTCCTTACGTTACGGCACCAGAATTGCATACAGTAGGTGTGAACTGCACACATTTAGGTTGGAAAACACCTTTAAGATCATTGAGTCCAACCATAAGCCTAACACCACCAAGTCCACCAATCCTCGCCTGCAGCGGCCTTGGACACAGCCAATCCGCAACCGCGGTGACCCTAATCCACCCCTAAGCGTCACATCTACACAGCCAGGAAGAGCACCGTCACCTGCCACAGGCACTGCCAGGTGTTTTAGATCCCTCCAGGGATGGTGACTCTACCATTGCTGTGAGAAGTCTGTGTCAGTGCCTGACCACCCTTTCTGTGAAGACGTTTTTCCTAATATCCAACCTAAACCTCCCCTGGTGCTTCTTGAGGCCATTTCCTCTCATCCTGTCACTGGTTCCTGGGGAACAGAGCCAGACTCCCACCTGGCTGCATCCTCCTGTCAGGGAGTTGTAGAGAGCAAGAAGGTCCCCCCAAGCCTCCTTTTCTTCAGACTGAACCCCCTCAGCTACCTCAGCTGCTCTTCAAGACTTGTGCTCCAGACCCTTCCCCAGCTCCATTCCCTTCTCTGGACAGAGTCTAGTCCCTCAATGTACTTCTTACAGTGAAAGGCCCGAAACTGACTTCAGGATTCAAGCTGCAGCCTCACCAGTGTCCAGTAAAGAGGAATGGTCACTACGCTGGGCACGTGGCCACACCATGGCTGATGCAAGCCAGATGCCATTGGTGTTCTTCACCACCTGGACTCATGTTCAGCCACTGTCGATCAGCACCCCCTGATGTTTTCCCACTGGGCACCTTCCTGTCATTCTTCCCCCAGCCTGGAGCACTCCATGGGGTTGTTGTCACCCACAGGCAGGACCCAGCACTTCACCTTGTTGACCCTCGTACCACTGGCCTTGGCCCATCAATCCAGCCTGTCCAGATCCTTCTGCAGAGCCTTCCTGCACAACACCAGATAAACACTCCTACCCAACTCAGTGTCATCTGCAAGCACTCATCACTGCAATTGGTAGAAACCACAAATCTACAGTTTTTAATCTTTAAAAACACCATAAAATTCACAGTAGTCCCCCGGTTTAACTCAGACACTAGTTATATACTGTTTTCTGTCCCCACCTATGTAATATTACCACTGTTGTATTCCTATTAGAATTCAAACAAATTCCAACAGTATCAATGCCCATACTGCTGCAAGGGAGTTGTTCTGTGGGCTATTCTTGTTTATTTGTTTGGGGGGCTGTTTATTTTTTAGTTTAGTTTTGTTTTTTTAAATTGTTAACACATCACCTTCTAGGATCAGGAAACAATCTTAAATGAAGGTCTCAAAATTGGGGAGAAAACTTCACAAAGAATGAAGAATATTCAAGTGGTGGGAAGTGGAGTTCAAGACATTTGGAAAAACTTCAGTGTCTCAAGAATGAACAGAAAATCCAAGTCACAATTATGTGACATTAACATATCACTTTCTCCAAACAAGGGAAATTAAACAACTCCCCCCGCTCCCCTTAAAAAGAAGAAAAAAAATCAAAACTACAAGATCCTCCCCATCCTTCCCCCTGCAAAAAAAACCCCAAACAAACAAAAAAACCACACCCCAAAAGTAAGGTCATCACTTTATTAGAAGACTATTTGGAGATCTTTACTTCGCCAGAAGTGGAATTTGGTTTAATCATCATAACGCACGTAAGCCCTGCTCTCCCGTCCTTCCCAATCCAATTATTAGCAATTGCAGAATAAAAACAGTGACAACACTAGAATGTTGGTCACTCACTCATAGAAAAAACCCAGAACTGTGATGAAAGGTATATCACAGCAGATTTTTTTTTGTATTAAGACAAGCCTTTTTTCTATTAAATCAAGCTTTTCAGGAGGTGGGCTTTGATGATCGTTATGGGTCTCTTCCAACTCAGAATATTCTGTGATTCTGTGATTAATTTTGAATAGCTAACAAGAAATGGAAATGCTCTCATTTTAAGCTCACCTGGCAATTTTTGGCATGTGCAACTTCTTTGAACTGTGCTTCCAAATAAAAAGCAAGAGGTTCCCCATAAATATTGCAGATACTGAGGAGCAGCTTTTCTTTTTCAGATACTCAAAAATAGAGGTCGAATTGGTATGAGATAATGCATACAAAATAAATCAGTACTTTCATTTGCCACATGAAACCAGTAGTTTTTATGGAAGGATCCTTGTTAGTGGCAGGGAATGCTAGATTTCCTATATGGTCAGCAGTTACTTACCTCAGTGTACTTCGCAGGCATAGGAAGAAGTGAGCAATGCAAAACTGGTTTCAGAGAGTTAAAGGCAGCAAACCTTCAGTAATCCTAAAGAGAGTTCCATCTTCAAGAAAAAGCATGGAACTATCCTGATGGCAATAACCGTATGTGTAGGCACACATGCTACAGTCCACCTACCTGCATCCCAGACATAATTGCAAGAAACACAAGTACACCTCTATGCAAATACTTTATTCTCCAGCTAATTAAGAAGAAAGACAAAAAAAGGAAAAAAAAAATTCGCACAGAGTAGCTGCTTTAATCAAGCTTTCTAAGTGAGGGACATAAGGACAAGTTAATTTAATCAAGCACGAGTCCTCACTAATAAACCTCAAGATAGGATTAATCAGCATCTTTTAAGCATTTCCTTCCTCCTAACATCTCTTTACTCTTGCCTCAATCAAATCTTGCTACTTTCTTCCACCACCTGTTTTGGGTACTGAACAGCAAAACATCAGGTTCTACCAGCTGTTAAGATGAAGATGATACAACTAGCATCCCAGTTCTGTTCTGGTTTTCCTACATCCATCAAATGAAGGTTGTACAATTGCCAAACATCACTCAGGAAAACAAAACTCATAGGTAGAACAGCAGTCTGTCACATGCCCAGATAAAGTACATGGGTAGGATAAGAAAGCAATCAAAACTAGTTGAATACTCTCCTAGTTTCCAGCTTTGTGGAGACTGGGGTTATTCATCTTCATACCACTGATGATTTTACAGACTTGCAGTGTACCTACCACCTCATTCCTCTGTCTGCTGTCATGCTGAAGCTGTCCCTGAACAATTCTAGTACCAGAGGTGCGCCACCCCTTCTGCTCAAAGCTGCAATTCCTGTCCCCAAGCAAGACAGCTTGATCATGGTAATATTCTGGTCAGTGACTAACTGACCCACCCATCTATACGGGTGACTATTAGCACCAGCAAGAGAGAAGCACAGCAACCCCTTAGACTAAACTGCCACTAATGCATCAGCATAGGATGCTCTTGCTTTCCTTATATCAAGGCTATTTCATATATACATATAATGATCTCCATTGCTCTTCCTCCACCTCCCTGATTAGCCCAAACACAGTGCTGCTGCATGCTAGCCAAGGGAGAGTCCAGAACTGCAAAGGGTACTCAAATTTGGATGAAGAAAGGATTAATATACTGGTGTAATATAGTCTTCTATTCTGCATTTCATTCCTTAAATGATAATTTCTACCATTCTATTTTCTTTTTTTTTTCCACTACATCTTGAACTGACTTTTCAGAGTATCATGCACAGTGACTCACAGATGTTTTCTTCCCTGGATGCTGCAGAAAAACGTGAAAATACCATTGCTTTTATATTCCTAGTAACACAACATGCAATAAGAACAGCAGAAGAATTACTAAAGCTAAGTCTGAAAGGTGCTTACTTTGCTATTGAACAAAATTTTTATAACAACCCTGGCAAAACAGTAGCTTAGAAGACCAAGGAAATACAGCCAAAAAAAAAAAAATCAGCAAAGCAGTTTACACAACAAAAAGTGTTCACTGACACAAATACAGAAAAGCTAATATAGTTTCTGAAGTGACTAAACATAAAAACTTCACTACAGAACACGAAAGAGGAAAACGTTATCTTAACCCTTTGTAAAATTCTTCTCAGTGTCCTCAAGAGCAAATCTAGGAAGAGAAAGAAGGTAAACACTCCAAGTATCCGTCAGTTTTAGGGTACAGAGTCAGCACAGGTATAAGCATGAGGAAAATTTTTATAAGCATATAGAAGTATTTGAGTTATTTTTCATTTAAAAAAATAAAACTCTTCTTGACTTCATAGTATAGAGACAGTTGTCAAATAATTTTGGTAAACCACGTAAGCTTTATTTCTTAAGTCTCCATTATCTAGAGTTTGATTACTCTTTTCAAAAGGCTATTAGGTTACTTAAAAAAACCCTCTAATCTGATCCTGTTCTGTCTACTGTGAAGAAACAGTATGTGAAGAACACATGCTTATCACAAAGTCGGGTCAAAACCTAGGGAGCGACTGTTAGCTGTCACGCAAGTGTCAGGAGGGTTTAAATATTTTCTTTGGGCATGGAGAAATCTTGTAAGTAGGCACAAGAGACCAGCAAGGAAAAAGAAACCTCAAGAGGAGCAACAGCTCTGCTCTCACAGATCTCTGGATGGATGAGGCCCGTGCAGCTCTTACCAGTTCGTCTGGTGCTCGGCAAGGGATCAAATTGCGATTTCACACTGCTGTTAACTCCCCGCAGCAGTAACGCTCTGAGACCGCCGAGAAAAAGTGATCCCGAATCTGTAAGGCTCTGGAAAGTCTGCGGGGTCCGAGAAACCAGCGGTGAGCGGGCGCTGTTCTAAGGGTGAGCTCACTCGTCCTTTCCCTCCAGAGCCCTCAACCTTCTGTCACGAGCGACACAGCAGCCGCTCCCGGTTCTCCACGCGGGAGGGGAACGGGCAGCGCCGACGGAAGGGGGGCACAACACAGCCCGGGACCGCCCCTCCGCGAAGGGCCCCCCGCGCTCCCTCTGCCACCTCCGCCCGGCCGGGCCGAGCCGAGCCGAGCCGCAACTCCTCGCCCGCAGCCCAGCCCACTTCTCCGCTCCGGGCACGGCCGAGGCTGCTCTAGCCAGCTCAGCTGGGCTCTGCCCTGCCTGGCTCGGCTCGGCGCAGCACGTACCCACTCACCCGCCTGGCTCTGTACGGCGCGGCCCGCCTGCCCGCTGCCTCAGTCACCGCCGCGTCAGGTCGCTTCCGGCCCCTCCCCGCCCGCAGCTTCTACAATTGCTCCTGCTGTGAAATCTAAAATTAAGTCTTCCTAAGAATCGAGGGTTAGGTTTGGAACGGACTTTAAAAATTATCTAGTAAAGATCGTCTTCACTCGGACAGTGTAAAAACAGATCTACTGCCTCAAAAAAGGGAAATGTTGGAAAGATGGCTCTAGCTAGAGTGCTGCCAGTAGAGAAATTAGAGTTTTGTCTCAGCCCTTTGACATGGAGTACAAACACTCCATCCCGTACCTCTGACATACGAGTCTGCCTAAAAAAAAAAAATGTCATAACGTTGCTGATACCGAACTGCAACACAGGCTATTTCAGATCAGGCAGGGGGGAAAAACACATGACAAAGTAGACACGAAATTGCGCTCTTACAGGAAACTACAGATTCTAAAGCCACAAGCATTGCCGTTGCGCGGCTAGAATTTGAACATGTCTTAATTTAGGCTGGACCAGGTCATGGACAAGGCTCTTTCCAGCTCTATTTCTTGCTATGACAAAATGTGAAAGGAGCCAAACATGAGCTAGAAAATATGAAATGCCGCAGGTTAGGAGCATGGCAGATAATTACAATATAAGGTGATGCATTCTTACATTCATGTATTGGCAGCCCATAGAGTAAACAGTATCTCTGTGGTCATACCTAAGTGAATTACCTCAATAATGAAGAAAATAAGGATGCCAGATCCTTTTCATTCAAGCCCTATCCCGATACATTTGGCATTGACATGTGACATTTGGGAAGTTTCTCCAGCTAACCCTTTGTTACTGTCACCTCTAAATTAATTTCCTGGATTCCACAAATTAGGGACATGAGAGGACATGGGACAAGCTACAAATGTGTTCTGATAAAAGCTTTTCAAAGGTATTACAGGCACAATTGAGAAACTACATCTATCTAAAAATCAAAGGTTGTTGCTGCACTGTGTAACAGTACAGCCCTGTGTAATACTGGAAGGCATACGGTTCTCAATGTTCACAGCAGCTTGGTTGGGCTGCCCCAGAATAGGAATCAATGGAAGCAGCAGACACTTGCATGGAATTCGTTCCCAGCTAACAAACTATGCAAACAATCACAAAAATAAATACGTGACATTAACCCAGAAGCTTTTAGATGGGTTGTAGTTTTGTTTTATTTGTGTTATCTCCTTTGATATCTTGACTAATTACAAGTTTTTCAGTTTATTTTTGCACTCTTTTTTTAAGTATGTAATGAGGAGGAGCAACAGAGTTGCTATGCACAGTATAGGTACAAAAGCAACAAGTACATTTTATTGAAAGTAGGCTCTGATAGTTTTGGCCCTTATTGATTCCATTGGAGTACTTGGCATCAGATGGGGCAGATATTTCCATCATCTGAAGTATTTAAGATAAATAATAATAAATCTTTTGCTAAAAAAATATACTTTCATCCAACAGCTTCCTGGAACAATTGAGCAGATTTCCTGTGTGATGGTATGGGGCAGACTAGATAATCAGAACAACACCTTTAACTCCAAAACCAATAAATTTATATCCTGGTCCCAGAGACTCAGCTAGAGGTAAGGTATTGCAGCAAGCTTCAGTCTCATAATACATCTACAAATTTTCCTAAAATAATCAAATTTTTAGCTTTAGAACTATTCACAACTCTCTCTGATGTGCCACTAGAATTTTAGTGGTTATCATTTTCAGTTCACTTCCTATCTGGAGCCACAAGAGAATGTTTCTTATCTAGAAAAAACTATATTCAGGCCCATTTCTTCCAGATGAGAAAAAAAAAAGATCAGGAAGGAAGATGTTTTGACAAACCACTAAAATTCGACTATTTCAGAGCACGTGGCATTTACAATTACTTTGCTTTGTGCAACACTGTGGCTAATGTAAACAGTGATTACACCATGAAAATTGCAATTGAATATCTGTATTTGAAAAGACACAGAAAAGCAAGACTCAAAAAGCATCACAGAGGCGTGGTTGTCATCATCTAACAAGGACAGGTTAGGGGGGACTGGCACACACGTCTACTCATAAAATAAGAATTCAGGCCACCTGGGAGGGCTCCTGTATTTTATATGTTTGGTTAGTTCCATATAGAAAAATCAGGCGCTGCTCCAACAGGGAGCTAACTGAAAGCAGCTCCAAAATGCTTTGATTGAACTTTGCTCCTCTGTCCATACTCCTTGGTTTAGAGAGCATTCTTGGTTTCTGGGAACATGGACTTTTTAAAGTGAACATATCATTTTAACGTCTTCTTCCTTGCCCCTCATGAATGCAATGTCTCTGGATCCCTACATTTCTCAAGTGTGTCACTGCAGTGACGTTCACAGATGGTACATACAGAGAACAGGGACATGAGAGGACAAGCTGTCCGCATGGCTTAATCCCAGAACAGAAGGCACAGAGATATCGTAGACACGGTATAAAAACCTGAAGACAAAAGCCCATCATCTGGATTGTATCCTGAATATATCAATTCACTCACCGAACTTTAAGTACAGGCTTCATCTATTTTCAAAAGCAGAAAATACTAGACATTATTAGAATCAACAAAAAATACCCAGCCAGATCACCTCTGTAACTTCTTTCTACATTCAGTGCTACCTTGAATGGGAAAAAGATGTCAAATGGGAGTTTCCAGTGCAATTGGGGCTGGCCTCGTGGAGGTTCTGGCCAATCCGTCATGTCAGTGAAGGTAACGACAGTTGTCACAGGTACCGTGCTCATGTTTAGAAACTGCAACAAGAAGGGAAGCAAAAAGAGTTTAGCAGTCTTAATACAAAGGGCATACCCCTCCTCAATTTTCTAATTGAATTTTCTACTCACTGTAGATAACTGGCAAGCACAATGTCTTTGGGATGGCAGGAGTTAAGTGTCCTAAGTTTTCAGAGGAGTAACCTCCCTTTCCCAAAATTGATACTTAGCAAGTAAATTGAGGGTATAGTAAAGATCAGTAGCTACTGTGCATCATATGCTACAGATCTCCAAAATGGCAGCAGTGACTCAAGCTCTGCTACAGTAAGCCTTCTACTCAGAGGAAAGACATACCACCAAGTTAGTAATAAGAACAGATGCAAAGCTAGCTTTATTTTTTATAAAAGATCACCTGGCTCTTTGGACAAGTGCTTGCTACCAGAAAGAACTGCCACAAGATGCAATCCTATCAATAAATTATCAATAAATTAAAGCAGGGACCCAATACAATAATAAATTTATCGCTCACATTTTAGGATGTTGTTTCAGGAAGGAGACAGATCAGTGAAGATCAAACAGGGGACTGAACTTTTAGGGCCTCAGTTCTTTTCTGTTTTAACAGAATGCTGCAAGAAAACTAATACACTCGATCTCTGAGCTACATGGAATTTCATGGCTACCTTGGGCTGATTTAAGAACATTACTGCCAAAAAAGCAACCTCACTTCCTGCCCCACTTCCCAGCTCTGCATGCTAACATTGAGAGGGAATTTACTGGCAGCATATCTTCTGTGCTTGCACTGCTTTAAGCCAACCTGTGAAATTACCACCTCATTCACTTTCCTGAGAAGAATTTCAAAGATTGCCTTTAGAGCAAAGTTCTGTAGGAAGCGTTCAAAAAAGTTGCAAGATGAAGTTCATGACTCGTAAGACAAAAATACTGAGACTCCTACTGGGGAATTTTTGTGGTATCCCTCAAGGCAAATTAAAAAATACTTCTGTGCTTAAATTAAAAAAAAAAAAAAATGAACAATGCATTGGGTACAGTCCTACTGCAGCACATGGTTCTACATGGAGTCTGCAAAGAAGCATCATGAGCAGATTCCTTGTGCACCTTTGCACCAGCAGCACCAATCCTGAGAGCATCAGCATGGGGCACTTCAGCCAGCTGTGGGTCCATCCTCCAAGCCTGATCTGCTGCCCAAAGGTGGCCTCTGAGCAGTTCCCATTCCAGAATGACTACAAGACAATGCTGAGGCTGTTTCTTCTCTCATCACCTAGAAATGTCACTCACTTGCAAGGTGTCCTAGCATTCCTGCTTCAAGCAAGTTTAACCCCTTCTTGCCCTCCATGCCAGATAAGTCCTCAGTCACAACTTACCACTGCTGAGCAGTTACAAGTAGAATTTCCCCATCACTTCTGATGGATGTAAGTTTTCCTACCAGTGAGTACACACACTATAGGCCAAATCACCTTAGTCAACAAGAAGCCTCAGGATGACTGACTTAGTGTCTGGACCTTCAAAAACTGCCTTAAAATCAGAGAGATTAGAGCAGGGAAAAAAACCCCATGCACAACCCCTCCAGAACAGATGGGAGAAGGCAACCACCAGCTTCCAGCATGCTCTTGTAGAGCTCCACATCATTTAAAAATGTCCTGTATTTTTAGGAAGTTTAAGTACAACTGTGACTAGCTGTTGTGGATGGGTGTGGAAATCAGGATGTCTTCCCTGGGTTCTCTGCTTTCTGGTCAGTTACTTAGGCAACCTTCCAGTGATGCAGTGTGGTCTAAATAAAAAAAAAGGTTTCTCTAAAGAATAATTAAAGGAACTAGAGGACAGTTCTCAGACAGAGAATTTGTAGGCTAAAGCTGGGAAGTGACATAATTTGAAAGTAATGTGCAGCCTCGTATGCCTACAAATAGCTGCAATTCATAACTGCTGGCTACAGAGCAAGCTGGTCCTTTGCTAAAATGTCTTTACTAACAATCTTAATTTGTGGATGGTCACTGATGAAGTCAGTACTGATTTTAATGGCATGGGGTTTTTTTGCTGCCAGAAACTTGCTTTCTTATCATTTGCTTTGCAATACACCTTAAAGCTCTAAAGTAATTAGCATCAGTTGCTCAAGCAAATCAAATCTGAATCTCATTCTTCTTGATTAGCTAATTCTTACTGAGGGATTTGTGCCCTGGACTTTTACTAGGAATGCAAATCTTCCTCCTCAGACAAAAATTTTGTTAATGAAGCCATGTAACAGGTGATTTAAAAAATATTTTCATGGGGTAGGGGTGTCAGTTTGCCTCAGGGCAAAATGAGTTTTACATGGTTAACCTTTTCCTATCCTCTTCTCTTCATGTATTTTGCAAGAAGGGAGAAGGAAGGAGTACCAAGAGATGCATTCAAACAAGTGTGTAAAATCTCATTTAGACTGAGTCTGAAGTTCAAAGAGTTTTAACAGATCAGACAGATACTTTCCATGTCATACCTCACAGTCATGAAAATGCCCAGGTGGGTGTCAGCTGCTCCCCCTAAAGCCCTTACAGAGAAGTGTAAACCTTGAAATACATCTATTGCCCAAAAGACTATGTGATGTCAAAAAAAAAAAAAAAAATCACAGTGGGATCTACTGACACATGCTTGAAAAAGACTAGTCATTGTCCTCTGTGGACATGTTAGCTGACACATTCCTGCTGACATCACAGAATCACAGAATGGTCTGGGCTGAAAGGGGCCTTTAAAGGTCACCTAGTTCAAGCCCTCTGCCATGAGCAAGGATGCCTTCAACTAGACCAGGTTGTTCAGAACTCTGTCCAACCTGGCCTTATAGCAAGGTTTACAGGCTTACAGTCTTCCTCCCCAATTCTTCAAATATGCTGCCATCAGCATTAGTCACTTCCTCAGCTACCTGTTGGTGATTTCAGAAACTCTAAAGGAACAGAAATATCTTCTTGCACAGATTATCAGCATTCTGTGGAGTCTGTGAAATATTACTCAACTCAAATCCCACATCAAGGCTTTAAGAGACAACTAAATAAACATGGAGTCACTGAACGTTTGTAACTACAACTTTATACCAACCATAACTGAAAGTTTAAAGATTGAGTCCTTAAGCAGCAGAAAGTGGTTTAGGATTGGAAAGAAGGTACCTTTTCCAGTTATGCAACTGAGTGAGGGCAGTACTGAAAAGACCACAAAACAACCTTCCTCTATGGAAGGCTGCCATTGCAGCCAGACAACTGCTAAAATTCAATAAATCTCAACCTAGTTTCAAGACCATTTGATTCCTTGGTTCTTAAATAACCTGTAAACCCCATTTAATTACGTCTGTGTGTGAGGGAGGTTTTTAAATTCCATACCTTGAGGGGGTGACACTGGTAAAAGTACCGTGCACCCAGTATTTGAGCTTGTGGGTTGGACAGGAGGCCCACTTTAGTCCACAATATCTGTATCTCCAGGGTCACAGGAACCATACAACAGGAAGTGCAATTCACAGCCTGGAAATAAAATATAGCCCAATCAACTTAATATAGTATTTTAAAAGTGATAAAGGACCATTATGGTCAAATTCTAATGTTTTGGATAATATAGGTCACAGAACCCTGAATCACTCGCTTCAGCACTAACTCTGTAACTTCTGGTCAGGTCAACCACCCATTTTGGAGCTACATCCATCTCACTGTCATCTCATTTCCAATTAGAATTTGTCTCAGGCTTTACCACTTGGATTTCACATTCCACTTAGCCATCCCCCACAGATTAACAATTATTACAATACAATTGGCTCGCAAACTTTACCGTTATTAGGTAATATAATAGGATATAAATATCCCTATAAAAATATTCCCTATTCTGGAAAAGCAGAAAGGATTATAATAATAATTAATAGGAAGTAACCAGCTACTATCAGTTCCAGAAGGCTGTCAGAAAACTATGTAATACAACAGTGGATTCCGTATTAAACTCTTTTTGCCCATTTAAATAGCAGGAACAGGATTAGGAAAGAGAGATAGGAAATCTGTCAGGGTTTGTTGGGGTTTGGTTTTTTTTTTTGTTAAGTACCATATTATTAGGGTATAACGACTGCTTACAGGTATTAAGACCTCTGAGAATCATAGGATCATTACACAAAAAAAGTCCAGATACCACCCCCCCCCAAGGCAATACAAAGATACGAAAGGAAAAATATTTACAGATGGTCTTTTTGCATTCATATTACCTGCATGCTGCAGTTCTGAATCAGAATGGTCATCCATTCTTCTGCCTGGGTTGAATGAGCACTGCCAGTTATAGCAAAGTCTTCTGTTCTGTTCATCCCCTGAAAAGCCTTGTATAACTTCTGCTGCAGGTAACTACAGTTACTGTCTTCCAGTACTGGGGACAGGCTAGAAACGAGAAAATAACACCTTTTCCAAAGTGATTTCCAAGACAAAAAAAACCCAAACCACTATCAACATCCTTTCTTTGCAGTAAGTATTTCTTCAGCTCTTATAATGAGTCAACAAGTATTGGTATTAAACCATTGCAATTTCAATCCTCCCTGCAATGAGAAAGGAGAAAAATATGGCAAGGTAATGCATGATAAGGAAAACTGACAGCTCTTTAGCCACCTTATCGCATCAGTGGTCCTACACTTGCCCTGTCAAAAGAATGATCCAAATCATCAAAACAACCACTTTTTAAGATTCACTCCTCAACTCTACTCCTGCCCAAGACAAACTGCCAGACTATAGCCTGAGAATGTCCCAGAAGACCTTCACAATGTTCATACTTTTCTAGTAGTCCACCATCTTTCCGATATTCAGGTTCTCTTAGGAGCACATGAAAGATCTGTAGAGACTCACTGGTGACCTCAGGGAAGGACCTAGGCTCCACAGCACTACATGAGAGACTACAGAAAAACATGCTAAGTGAGTCCACAGCTTCCAACTGTCAGGAAGGATGACTGCAGAGTGTGTTGTTACCTGATTTTGCAGCCCGTTCTCATATTCCTTCCAAATTGTACTGTGTGTCTGAGGAACCGTGAACAACTTCCATCACTTTCACTCCATAATATGCTCATCTGACAGACTGCACATCAAGAAGCCAAACAAAAGTATAAACTGACAACATACAACACTCATCTTGTATTTAACAATCCACTCACCCCATATTCCTCCTTATTCCTATCACAGGACTATAAAAGTCCAGACAGTGGAGTACCAGAAATCAAAAAAACCCAGTGATAAACAAAAACTCATAGCAGAAAAAGGATACATGTTGCATGGCACCACTGTTTCCAATCAAGAGTGGCGCTCCACTGATATAGCCAGGGTTTCCACTTCTAGGCAACGTATGAGAAAGAGTCCTGGTCTACAAAGATGCAAAGGGAAGAAATACAAGAAGAGGAAAATATTAGCACCAATGACATCCAGTCATCTCCAAAGACCAAATTCACACTCTCAAAAATGTAAATGTAAACTGTTTTTTGAATGACTGATTATTATACACTACTTAAACTATTTGTTTCTAAGGCCTCTTTCTTACCTGGCCAATTTCATTTGCAGTCCAGGAGGTAAAAAACTAAATGTCAGTATCCTGAAATGTGGATAATACCAGGAAAGCTCTCAATACAATGAATTGCTATTGCTCAACATTTGTCTCTGAGGAAGTGAACAGATCAGTCTGGGCAATTCTACAGAAGAACTGCAGAACAAACCCTGCCTTGACCCTGATTCTTAGTGGACCATTGTACTTCTAAATGGTTGTATGGCAAGAGCCTACTTCAACAAACATAACTTCAACAAGGTCGCACTGTACATTTATCATCCCCTGAGGTCACCACTTATCCAATTTTACATTGCCTCTATGGGACATGATTTATGTGAACTTAACATACATTAGTATTTCCCAGATTTCTACCCCCTTCAAAGTAACTTTCTTTCCTGCTGCACAGGCAAAGTTAAGTAAGTACCTGAAATAAATTTAGCAACTTCGTTCACAAATACTGAATATGTCAGACACAGCCCTAGCTTCAACCCTTTCCTTCACAAGGCCATGCTGCTGACTTATCTCATCCTCTTCCCTTCTACCCCAACAAACAAACACAACCAAAAACCCCCCAAAAAATCCAAAAAACCCCCAAAAGCCCAAAACCAAGCCAACAAACCAACAAAACTCCAAACAAACAAACAAACAATCCCTACCTCAAAAAAACCCACCTTCAAACAAAAAACACCTAAACCAAAACCAAACCAAGAACAAAAACAGTCATATAAAAATAATCAGTTCCTTGAAATTTGTGCAATGAAAGACTGCACGCTTGTGCTGAGCCTGGATTTTTCTACTAGCATGGTTTACTTGAGAACAGAAATGCCTCCCCTCCTGTCTTCAACCATCATCTGCACCCCAGGGTTCTGTTACTACTATACCACAGTGACACTGCTCTAATTTTTTCAGGTCTCATCTGCACAAAAATGAGTCACAAGCTACAGACTACAAACTTGGTAAAATTCCAGGGAGGATGGGGATACTGACCCAGAAGTGCATGGTGAAGTGCTGCTGCAGAGAGGATCTGGAGTTCCCAGAGATGTTGCTCACTTTGAACTGGACAGAAACACTCTGAATCCCACTTGTGCCACTGTATTCTATCTCATAGATCACCTGAAAGTCCAATTTAGAGAATAAGTGGAGAGAGTAAGGTAATAGGGCAATGACTTTAAGCTTGTATTAAGCTGCTCTAAAAGGAAAGAAGATTCACATACTTCAGAAACAACACTGGTGCATGTGTTGCCGGTCATGTGGGGAGCTCCCGGTGGTGAGACTGCAGTGACATTTACCTGGAGACAGTAAGCATATTAACAATTAGTAATTGTTTAAAAGGAGTGTGCATTTTTTACTCTTTTTCACTGCTTTTCCAGCCAAGTCAGATTTACCTCCCTGCTGTAGCTGTGATCTAGGGGCACATCACACTGCTCCAGATCCCCAATTTTTTTCTGAGAAAATAAGCTACCTGCCTGACTTTAGTCCTATCTATGTCCAGTCATTTAAAAATACACCCTTACTTATGTCCTTTTTTTTTTCAAAATGTCCTACTTTTGTCAAGAAAAATATTGTCTCAGACACGGTACATTCCCATTTTCCCTTCAGAAGCAGAAATTCTTTTCATTGGCAATGGAGACTGACCTTCATGGGCTGCACGATGGTGTCATTAATTGGGACCTGGGGAAAATAAACAAACCATTTTACAATACCAATAAAAAGCTAAGAAAATTGCTGTGTTTGCAAGTGACTAAAGCCATAAAATCATTACAAAAGAGCCTGAATTATATACTGACAAAATTACTTTGTTTATTCCAGATGTGAAAACTTGTCATAATTTTGTAATCTATAAATCACAGACATAGTCCACAGAAGGCATTTTAAAATACCAAAAGACAAATTTAAGCTTGGCCCTGCTACTGCCCTGCAGAATGCAGATACTTTTAAATATCACATCTCTGATCCACTCCTGAAACTCCATCTTCTGCAATCAAGTAAGTACTTCAATGTCCAGTTAAGGAAAAACTGAATTTTGGCAACAGCGACAAAAAAAACCCCTGAAAACATGAATTAAATCTGATCAATAGAATACTCTCTACTACGGCTATATAGATTTAGATTTCTAATATAAAGGTAAAATAAGGCATCAGCCTTAATAAGTGTTCATATTTACAATGTTGTTTTCTCTTGGAAAACCAGAAAAATTCTACAAGGTGAGAGGAGACATTTTCATATAAGCATTCAGTAAGACCAGTAGGATGAACCCAGAACAGTAAATTGGTTACTTTGAAATTATTGTCAGGATAAGTAGTAGAGAAATTGATATGGATGTAAACAGAGCTAATATTAATAAGGGGCCTTCAGTATGATTTTAGAGATAACACTTTATGTAAAAAAACCATTCTAATTCTTTACTGAGAACATGTACTGCTTGGCTGATCAAGCTGATGGAACAGACAGGAATAATTTGATAAACAATGTTTAAAATGCAGGAGAGTTTTAGATAAACCATTAGAACTATGAAGTATCAAAGAAGTACCTGTTAAATACATTAAGAATTTGCTAATAACGGAAATTTATTGGAAAGTAGTTTGAATCGAAGGATTATCACCAGTCGTGACATTTTTAACAGGTTTCCCAGCAAGAAGGCCTCAAGAACTGGGAGATCAGGGATGACACAGCAGATGGCCTTCAGTTTTACAGTTACCTGAAGTCCCAGTGGAAGGCAATGCAAAGTCAAACAACTAAGATTTTGAAAAAAACCAAGAAATATGAAATGCACCTTTACCACAGTGAAGTCACGGTAGTAGGAAGCAGCATCTAGTGCAGGGTCAGTCATGCAGCTCTTGCTCAAGTTGGCAAAAATCCGAGTACAGCTTGTGCTTTTACTGTCCAGGAAGCCTGGGTTAGTTAAGACATGACAATAGATAAAACAGAAGCAAACCACCCTAAGATATTCTTCCCCCTTTACTAACCAGCAGGGTTTCCATCAACACAAAGTCCACTGGCTCCCATTTTTACTGGCTGTCTAAGCATGCTCAATACAGATGATGAATCAAAGTAGATTAGGATTGGATCACCAGCCTGAAAAGACAATTTGGAGAAATCACAAAGTTACTGTGGAACACTAAGGCTAAGGGCAAGATATAAATCTGTACTTCTTTGCGTACACCCAGTTTTATCTAAAAGGTTGTCCAACCTCTTAAATACAAGGAAACTGACCAGAAACTTTTTATACACTAAGGAGTGGAAAGTACTGAGAGACAAACAGTTCAACAGTGTGCTCTGGTAACCAGGAGGGCCATCTGTGTCTTGGGGTGCATCTGACTCAGCATTACCAGCTGCTAGAGGGAGGCAATTGTTCCACTCTGCTCTGCATGCTGGTATGGCCTCACCTTGAGCCCTGGGGGCACTTTTGGGTACCACAACGTAAGCCATAAAGCTGGAAAGCATCCAGAAGAGGGTTACAAAGACAGTGAAAGGTGTCCAGGCGAAGCCATACAAGGAATGGCTGAAGTCACTTGGCTTGTTCAGCCTGAGCAGGGGAGATCTCATTGCACTCTGCAGCTTCCTCCTGAGGGGCAGACACTGATCTCTGCTCTCTGTGATGAGGGATGAGACCCAAGGAAATTGCTGGAAGTGTGTCAGGGGAGGCTTAGGCTGGACATCAAGAAAAGGTTCTTCCCCCAGAGGGTGGGGGGGCACTGAACAGGCTCCCAAGGGAATGGTCACAGCCCCAAGGCTGACAGAGCCCAGGGAGCATTTGGACAACACCCTCAGGCACAGGGTGGGATTTTTGGGGTTGTCCTATGCAGGGCCAGCAGCTGGACTCGATGATCCTTGTGGGTCCCATCCAACTCAGGATATGCTATGATCCTAAAATAATATGGCTTCTAGGAACAAAATAAGAATCTTTCAACCTGTTCTCATTAGACATCACTACAGACAGCTTTAGTAAAAGTGTATGTGCAAATTGATTGCTATTTTCTTTCAACTCACACGGTAAAAAGCAGAGAACGATGGCTGGACTTGTGATGGTGCTAAGAAAGAGTGCCTGCCATATTTCTCCAAGAACTCCAAAAAATCAGATTCTTTGATATCCTGTGGCTGTTGAAAATAGTTCAGCTTTGCTAGAGTTTGAAAAGAGAAAAAAAAGAAATCCAATATTAAGTTACTAGAAAAGATAACAGTACATATTGTGCCAATATTTTTGAAAGGAATAACTTCAGTAATTGCAAGCTAGCTGGTGCCTTATATTAATTAATCCATAGTAACACTTCTAATAGGCTAATATGATTTACAAACAGGATGATATCATGAGTACTAATTTGTATGGTTCATGGGAAACAAATAGTAATACACAAAGTGACTTTCCAAAAAGCATGAAGACTCTTTAACAGCTATCTTAATATGTGCTGTAACTTCCATGAGATGCCCAAATTAGACACACATGACATTTTAATTACAAAGCATGACCCATTTGTGAGTTCACTAAAAGCAACATTAAATGGATTCAAAATAATTAAGGTTGGTAATACTCAAGATAAGTATGAATAGACAATAGGTATCCTAAAAAAACAGACTTTCTATTGGTATCCTACAGTGATACCTTCCTGACCTGGTGGTATTCAATGAGATGGTTATGACACTGTAACGTATTAAATTATTACTGCCAAAGCACTGTTATAAAATGGCAAATTATTAAAGGCATGCTACGTATACTCATCGTAATATGAATAACTTTTCAATACATCCAAATAAAGCATCTTAGAAGATTCAAGGATTACATGTCCTACTGACAACAGGAACAAGTGGCAGTATTCTCAATTACAGTAGTACCAAAAAGAATTTATGTTATCTAGTAGGTTTGGGGGAAAAAAAAGTACAGCAAAAAAAGAACCTTAAGCTCTCAATGTAATTCTGCTGCTCAAGGGCAAAGCAGATGCTCAGAGGTACAGCACAGCTAGCAGAAACAAAAGCTTTTTAATATCCAAATACACCATTAATTAAACAGTCAAATAAATCTTTCAAGGAGATAAAAGTCAAAGGAATATTAAGCTCCTACAAGGTTCACAAAAATAGGTGCGCAGAGCAGCTCGCTTAATAATCACTTGAGGGAGACTGAAAAACAAAACATTTGCAGCTGTGTTACTCACAGCCATTTAACTGATTTGGGATCCAGTTCTTCACATACTCTTCCATTATCAAAGCTGAATACTTGCTACCACAGGTTAACAACATTACATAATGCAAAATATACCTGAAAATTGGAAGGAAATCTGCAGCAAAACTTAAGATATTCAAACTGTTTAAGTTTAGATACTAAAGGCTATTTAATCTTGAAGAAAAAGGCAAAATAAAATTTTAGACAATTTAATCTGCCAGCAGTGGTTTCAATGAGGTGAACTTAACCTGCCCATCACTTTCACTGGCCATGATAATTCATTAGGGCTCGATTATATTTCTGGCAGTGGTAGCTCATCACACCATCCTGGAAAAGCTGCTGCCACAATCAGCTGATGAAAATATGTGTTCCTATATTTCCATGGGAAAGGCCACTAGAGAGAAGCCTGTTTCTACTAGAAAACTTTATGATCCTTCAGGTGATTCCCAAATAAAGTCTTTCCCGTATGTTCTTCCAACAACAAACACAGAAAAGGAAAAGGCCATGTGAACAGTGAATTCTGTTCCCAGGTGTGCTACAACTAACATATACATGCAGTCAAATGTTTAGGCCTGTTCAGTGGGCCTAATCATGTAATAGATACAGGGCTCAAATACTAAATGGCTAAAAAAATCTGGTGCCATCAATCTGGACACAGATGATCCTTTCCGTGGATAACATTAAAAATTCAGAATACTTTTAATCCTATTTTTAGGATACTATGAGTGGTGTGGGAAAAGGGTAAAATTTAGATTCCAAGTTACAGACCGAAATGCCCAGGAGCCTGACAGCACTTTAAGCTGTGGTTAAACCCTCACCTAAATTCATCTTTATTGTGAGACCTACTGAAAATTGGAATGGGTAAAGTTCTAGTGCTACTACCTATCATACTATATATTATGAGGCTCTCATGATTTCTTTGTTCTTCCCTGTATGCAAAACACTCAAGCAACATCTGTAAAGAGCTGAAAGCAGGACAAGGTAACAAAAAGCAAACCTCATTTTGACTGGCTGTTGTACCTGTTAACCTCCTGAGCCCCTCCCAACCTAAAATACTCAAAGATTTAGGTCAGAAGAAGATAGAACTGCGGGTCACAACTCCCAGACAAATAACTCAAAAGAGAAAATGGTAAGTGTTCAAATGTGAGACCACAGCAATTGCACTGAATGTCAGGAACTGGATATTGAATCACTCAAATGAAGTACAATGCAGAAAGCAGAAAGAGAAAAGAATGTTAATGGCATATCTTACAAGGATATAGGATTACCAGTGAAAAAAATCATCACTAGCAGAGAAGAAAGGATGAAAATAAGCATATATAATAAAGAATCCGAGACACAATAAGAAAACACTTTCTGAAAATTACAGTAGTGGGATACTTCAAACATCAACCCTTATCTGCTGCTCTGTGTGTAGCCAACTGTGTAAGGTATCTCAGATACACAAGCAATTGATAAACACTTATTTGCGCTCAGCCAGAGACCCTACCCTTAGTAAGAGTGCAATAATCTTTTTCTTTGTTTTGTCTTGATGATCATTCACTGATTCACTATGGTCTCTCCGGAACTGTAACAGCCAAAATAATTAGCAACAATTACAACGTGCAGTTCAAAAAAATACTCCCTAAGCAGAGGCAATCTATGAACAAAATGTGTGAAAACAAAGATTGCTTACAGTCATCCAGCTGCACACAGAACAGCGGATCACGCCCACCAGGATCAGAAACGATGTCTGTAGGATAAGGAGTGTTACTTCTGAAAATGAGTGACTTTTCCACACACACTTGACTCACAGACCTGTAAAGACAAGCCCCCCCACCCAGCAAACTATAAAATGGACTATACTTGCATAATTTCGTGTTTTACATTACATAGTGCCAACAACACAACACAGTATTACTTTCTATCAGTTTAGATAAACTGTTGTACAATCTGCATTGATAATCAATTACAGAAAGCCTCTCCTGTCGTTGTAGTAACTTTGTGGACACTCTGTTAGTGTAAGTAGAAATCACTCTGACATTCCCTGGAAGAAAGAGTGATTAAAAACAAAATCAGCGCTCATATATTACAGCTCCTCTCGGTTCTCATCACAAGGGCAATCTGCAAAGACAGATTTTACTCTCTAATAGTTGAGACCATCTTCCTCATTGACAGCACCTCGCCGTCTGTACTTGTTTGACCGTCTCCTCATAGCACACCAAAGTTCCTTTTTCTTAAGCCCAGATTTCTCAGCTCCCACCGCCAGCTACCTCATCACGGAGTAACCAAGCCTCGCTTCACCTCAGCCATCGTGCTGTCGGCCCCGGGAAGCCTTTCCCAGTCCCCGGCCCAGCGTTAAACTGTCCCCGTGCCCGGGGGCGCGGCAACACCACAGCGAAACCCAGGCGGCTAAGTCACAGGTCCCCGCCGGGAGCGCGGGCCCGGGCCCGGGCCCGATCTCCTGGCCCGCCTGGGCCGCGCCCGGCGCCAGCACGGGCAGAAGCCCATCCCCTACCCACCTGCTGCCGCCGGAGCGACGGGAAGCACCCGCGGGGCTGAGGGCGGGCAGCGACGCCAGCAGCAGCACCAACACCGCGTACAACCCGCTCATGGCCGCACAGCAGCGCGGACGGACGGGCGGAGCCACAGCGCCTGCGCGGGCCCCGGGGGCCGGGCCGGGCCGGGTGGGGCGGGGCAACGTTCTAATAAAATAGCGTGTTTAAAAGAGTGAATTGTAGGTAATTGCAGCTACTCTATGTTAACAGTTACTAGAAATTATCTACTACTAATGACTTCATATTATGACATTATGATTGCGTTAAGAGCAGTTGTGTCTAACATTCAACATGAGCTATCCTACTCTGCTATCATTTAAATGATATAAATTGAGTCAGTCACTAAGTAATCACTGCTTTACATTATGTTAGAGTGCATAAATTGGTCTGCAGAGCTGTCTAGGTAAAACCAGAGTGTTTCACTAACTCTGGACTTTGTATCACAAGCATTTCTGCATGGTGGACCAGATGGGAGAAGATTCTTAATTTTGACAGGATGAACATTTTTCTCAAACAAATGCCAGATCTTAGTTAAAATCCCACACAGCTAAGTCCTGGGAGAGTTTGGCTTTTATAGTTGTATCTTTTAAATAAAAATCATTTTGGAGGTACTTTTTGTGAGGTTCTTTTTCATGCGATATTTATTTAACATCTGATTTTGACTGGCATAATATAGTGGAGATTAAAATGTCTGTATGTATTCAAGGAGTCAAAGAAGGCAAATTCATGAGAGGGAGCATGTCAAAGATCATTAAAAATGCAGGTACTGTAGCAGGGCCTGCTCAAGTTTGCTGGTTTTGAGCTCTTGGAAGCTTCAGGGATTCCTTACTGTGGAAATATTGCAATACCCTGTTCTAAACTCTTCCTTAGCCTTCTACTGCTCATCTCTGTCAAAGGAAAGGTCACTGGCTAGGCCTTTGTTCTGATCCAGTTCCATTCCTATGTTCAATGTGTACTAGATTTTCACCAGAATCCAAGATGGAGAAGAGATATGTTAAGCCATTATTTTTTTGGCAAGTAAGGACGGCACAGACAAGAGAGGCATTGTGTCATTGGATATTTACTCATCATTTGCTGTCTTTTATTCTATATAAAATACACCCACTCCTCAGTAGATTTATTTCTTCAGTGATTTGGTTATAAATGCATTCTAGGAACAAGTAATTAAAAAATAAAAATAGATTGATTTAAGCTTTTATTCACAGAAACAATAATGGAAAATAATTTAATAATACAAGTTATATGTTCATGATCAATTTCTAAACAAAGATAATAAGATGCATAGTGTCTACAGATAATACTCTCAGTTTGTCTAAATCTCTTTGCAGCCTAGAAATTTTGTTTCTCCCCTTCATTGCTCTTTATGTGCATTCATGGTACATTAGTATGTAGCTTGGGAATAAATGGAATGTATATGTCTAGTCTCTTCAAGGTAATACATTAATTCCACAGTACGTAATGAGAAGGGACAGCACCCGCAGTACAGATAATGAAGTTAGCCTTAAGCTGCCTTAGCACAGTACAGAAAGAAAGGAGCAACAGGTGAGAAAATGTTACAGAAGACCATTTTTGTATTCTCTTACTGTTAGAAAAACACACCATAGCAAAGCCCTCGAGAAGGACAAGCATGTAACACATGAAATGAGATGTTTGAACCTGCAAACGAGAGTGCAAAAGAATCAGGAAATAATTGTAATAAAAAAGCATATGGAGCAAACCAATGGTTCCTTTGACATCTATACTAATCTCATTAGAGAGTATTTGGTCTGTACTATTTCTCATTCTCTCTGGACTCTCCTTGTCTGTAGGAGGACTGGAATCAGGCATGTTATCTAGTATCTCATCTCTTCAAGGAAAATAAAAGAAATCCTATAAAAGGCAACTGGACTGTAAAGTAATCTCCCTGGTGCACTTTCTTTTGACTATTTACAGGAGGTGTTCTATTTTTTAAAGTTTTTACTATGTTGGTTAACATGACTACTTTAATCTCTTTATTTGTACAGACAGGTGACCTTAGCAGCAGTAAAGGAAGCAGACCCTTTAGCAAAAGCTACCAGCAATTTACCCCTGGTTTCTATTTTATAAAGTATCAGGAGATCATAAGTGTTGTTGAGTAACAACTGGGAGGATGAATACCTATTTCTTAGTTTCCAGATTTGAGTACCAGTCATTCTATATTGGGTTACAATTTAAGAAAAGTCAGAAAGTTTAGCGAAGTGATATATGACCATCACCTAAATCTACTTTTTTTTTATCAGTTCCTTGATTTAATTCTTTTCAGTTCATTTAAAAATGAATTGAATTAGTTGATTTTAACTTGGTCTTGTTTGTTTCCTTTCTATGTTTTCCTTGTCATTTTACTATGGCATAATTAGTAGATTTTGATAGTCACTTTTCTATCACAAACCATGTGACCACTTTTCATTATATAGCAGCCAGTAATTTTCCATTGAAATCAGGGATAACACAGCCAGACTCTTAGCACAGGAATTCCATGAGAAAGAATAATAAATATAAACGTCTGAAATTTTTCTGTTATGGTGGTGCCATTTTGGCTATTATCTACATCACAGAAGTCAGTTGAGTCAGTTGAACTTTCACGTACTCATTTGTATATGAGAAGACACTAGTCTTACCTGAGTCTGGGATTCTGCCAACAGACATCCAGAAGTGTCTGGGCTGTAGCTGAGTAAGAGTTACAAAGTTTAGGTACAAACATCATATGTATATCATAGTAAGCCAGAGTAAGCCGCTTTTATTATTATCTAACATAATTACACAAGACCAATATATTGCTTTCTGCCTCAGAAATAGACACAGGTTTGCTATAGGGGTTTTTTCCTTGCCCGCCTAGATTCAGATTAGTTTTATTTTTTTTCATCGATATTCCTAGAAGCAAGACAGTTACTTAATTTAAATGGGCCCTATGGCCAGGGAGGGATTGTGTAGTACAGGTAGAGACTGAGTCTACTCCTGAATTCTTTACAGACCCTTACACTGGAACAGCCTACTGGTCGAGAATTGCAGTCTAGCTTAAAGTGCAAAGGGTTTAGTTTTAAAATTGAATTTTTGTATGTACAAAAATCTTGTATTTTTTTCATGATCACAGTGATTTCCCTCACAGGATCTGATATGACTCAGTAGTTGAGGGGCAGTGGTGAGATTCTAAACACTTCATTTGGTATGTCTTGATGTCAGTGCACTCAGGCAGTCTCTTCTCTTTTCTTTTCTCTTTTCTTTTCTTTTCTTTTCTTTTCTTTTCTTTTCTTTTCTTTTCTTTTCTTTTCTTTTCTTTTCTTTTCTTTTCTTTTCTTTTCTTTTCTTTTCTTTTCTTTTCTTTTCTTTTCTTTTCCCTGAAGGTTTATTTACACTCACCTATGACTTCTTCCTGCATTGGCAGATACGATCCAAATGTTCTTGGGCATTTTGCTCTGCTTCAGTCCGAAGGTTCAGCCACTGGTGGTGTATGCTTTATTTCAAAAGATTTCACGTTAGAAGCTCTCAAGACCGGGACAAAAATTACTGGTGACAGCATTTCTTAACACTACTTTCATCTGCAGCAAGGCATCAGTCGTTGCCTATGTCAGCCCTCGTGCCCGTGCGCGCTCTCGGTGCCGCCCGTTGCCGCGGCGGTTTCCTAACCGCTCCCCCGACCGCGACCGCAACCGGGGCTGCGGGGGCGGCTCCCTCCCGGCTCGCTCGGCCCCTCGAGCGAGGCCGGAGGCCGAGGGGCGAGAGGGAGGGAGGGAGGGAGGGAGAGAAGGAAGGAAGGTAGGTCGGTCGGTCCGCGTGTGTTGTGGGAACGCTGCCGGGATACGCGCCTGTGTTGTGGGAACCGCGAGCGGCCGAGGGGCCGCCTGCGGGTCTCTGGCGGATACCTCTGGCAGCCGGTTCCCTCGGCTGTCCGGGCAAGCGTTCGGGACCTCCGGAAAGGCCTCGCGCTCGCGGCGTAGAGCTGCCCCACGCCTCTCGGGGAAGCCTCGTCCAGCGGCGGGATGGAGCTGGCGGTGAGGGAGCGGCTGCTCGCCGCAGAGAGCGGACGAGGTGAGCGGGCGGCCGGCGGCTGCGACCTTGTGCCCGTCTTTAAAAACAAGTGAAAGTAAAATCCCACTTCAAACAGGAAAACAACTTGATCCTAATCTGTTTTCTAAATTCACTTTCTAGTGTGCTAACTTGAGTGATTGTAAATAGCAAGAGAGTTGTTAATGCTTCATCTTAGAATCATGCCTAACTTCGAACAACGTCTGAGTGACATTATTTTCCTTAAACATTCTTAATTTATTTCTGCAAAGGAGAGACTGGATATCATGTAGCTCGTTTGAACGTAATCATGTCAGTACACCTGGAAGCAAAAATTCTTTATTCCTTTTTTTTATTTCAGATGTTCAGGCTTTGAAGAATGCCTACGAGTTGATCAAATCAGCCAGTCAAGGACAATATGCGCTTGAGTCATCAGATAACATCAGCACCGACTTATACGTTTTATGTGCTGAACAAGCACTTCAGGTTTGTAATTAAGGTCTTTTAGCTGTATTGAATGAAAACATATATATGATACACTGTATTTACAGCTGTTAGAGTTACTACTTAAAAAATCTCAGAAGTACCTGAGGAAAGTATCACACTGTTCCGATTTTGGAGAGCAATTGTTAAAACATGCATTTTCCATTACAGCTCAGCCCCTAAATTATCACTTCTTTACAGTCAGTCAGCAAGGTGTGGTTTGTGAAGTTTGTAATTAGACCAAAATTAGCAAGGTGTACCATAGTATATATTAAAAAGTTTGCCGTGCCTGTTTTTTCTTGTTATGGAAAACTTAACGTTAAGCAATTTAGTTAGGACTGAAGAAAATATGTTCGTGAACAGTCTGTACCAGGTAAAAATCCCTAATAAAAATAATAATAACCCTGGTATATTCTAATTATAAAAAGTTGTTGCTAATTGAACTGACTTCTATAAAATGTGGTAGAGATTTTTAATTTTGAAGTATTTGTTAATTTTCAATCTATGAACGTAAGTGATTGGGTTTTTAGCAGACAGAGTTTGTAGTAGAACATTCCCCCCCCCCCCCGCCCCGGCTGCACTCCAGTCAAAATCTGTCTGTGGTCTGAAAACTGAGGTGTAGCACTGACAAATCCTGCCAGCTAATATCCCTCCTTAAAAAAAGCCCACAATTCTGTTAAGAATTTTGTCTTTATGTTAACAATTGTGTTTAAAAAGGAAACATTTTTTGGATACTGTAAGCAGTTCTATGACTGACTGAGGAGCTTTGTTAAATAGAGAAGCTATCTTTTTACATACAGTTGGAATGACAAAACTATGCCTTTAATAAATTCTAATGGGCTTATGCCACAACTGGTATGCATCTCTAAGAAATATTGCTTGCATACTGGTATGGAGTTAGATGTTACCCTTGATTAGGCATGCATTTTTAAAAGCTAACAATTCTTACTTATTTGTTGCATTTTTAAAAAATATTAAAATGCCTTTTTTTTTTTTGGGTTTTAGCTGGGATATCTGGAAATTAGCAGTGACTGTCTACAGATGTATTTTAAAGGAAGATTTCCTGTGAACCAGTTTCTTGGCAGAGCATATTTGTGCCAAGGCCAGTTGCATGCTCCAAACTCTACAGATAATTTGGTGAGAAATTATGAAGGTTGCCTTATATTAAGCCTGTTTTCACGAGTATTTATTCCTAGGTTTTTATGTTTTGCTTTCAGACATTTAAAATACGTGAGGATAATCAGGACTGTGGGAAAAATCAAAGGAAAATATATTAACAAGTCATTTGCAAGCAAACAAAACTAACAATCTGAATCAGATTAATATTTCAAGTATTTTGGAGAAGACAATAAAAAAAGAATGCTTGTAAAAATTTTCAGGTGGTCGACTGTTTTAAGTCACCCTTTTAACTTTTTACTTAAATATGATACTTTCAGACCAAATTGGCTGTAACTGTTAAAGTAATTACCGGTTTTATTTGGGAAGCATTTCATAGGCTTGTGGGAAGTGGTGGACTGAAGAGGCCCTCAGAGAAGTTGTACGGTTCATTTCTGTGGCCATGTACTTCAACACTCATCAGTAACATTTCCATGTAGTACTTGGATGTGGCTTTTTGTAATGAGAGATGGTAGCAACTCAGCAGGATACTTCTGCTTCTGTGTGTTTCTTTTAGGTGTTACAATTCCGTATATGTGAAAAGTAGTTTTTATCTCTTGCTGATTTTAAAATGGAGTGGGATCTGTTTTCTGTCTTCAGTGTTTCACTTGTCCTTGCACTGTGGTCAGTCAGCTTTGATAATCTGTTAATGGTATCTAGCCCCTGAAAATAGCCTTAACGGATGTTTAGAATCATAGTGTATTCTGAGTTGGAGGGGACCCACAAGGATCATCAAAGTCCAACTCCTGGCCCTGCACAGGACAACCCCAAAAATCCCCCCCTGTGCCTGAGACTGTTGTCCAAATGCTCCTTGAGCTCTGTCAGCCTTGGGGCTATGACCACCACCCTGGGGAGCCTGTTCCAGTGCCCAACCACCCTCTGGGGGAAGAACCTTTTTCTGATGTCCAGCCTAAACCTCCCTGACACAGCTCCACCAGTTGCCTTGGATCCTGTCCCTGGTTAAGGAGAGCAGAGGACGGTGCTGCCCCTCCACTGCCTCTCAGGAGGAAGCTGCAGAGTGCGGTGAGGTCTCCCCTCAGACTCCTCCAGGCTGAATAAACCAAGGGACCTCAGCCAGACCTCATATGGCTTCCCCACTAGGCCTTCACCATCTTTGTTAACTCATAGTTTGTGTTATTTTTGCTCACAGATATGCCTGACAGATGTTTTCGTAGTTTCTTTGAATAATGTGTTTGAATTAACTTTCCAGCTAGAATCTTTTCCCTGTTACATTTTCTGTACTTTCTTTCTTCTATGAGCACACGTGCAGAATAACTGATCAATGGTCACTTTAAGACGTCATGCATGTTTGAAATGTCCAATGTCCAGTTATGTTTCTAAATTAACAAACTATTCTGTGATGTTTTGTGAATCTCAATCAAAATTTGCTGTTTTCTTCTTGACTCTTGCTAACTTTTTAGAAGTTAAGAGTGGTCCCAGATTGTACAGTCCTGGCTTGGTTCCTTGTGTCATGTGTTATCACAGTCTTTTAAGATACACTTCACCTCAGTTGTAACATTTTTTTGCTGCTGTGTTCCTGGATAATTTATGAAAATAGGAGTGGCGCAACATCTCATGCTGTGTGACTAAGTAATCATCATTCACTCAGAAAAGATAAATTTGTCCTTATTTTGGTTTCCACCGTAAGGAATCCTTCTTAATTGATTAAGATGCTTGTGTTCTTAAGGGACAAGTGCAACTTCTCTACTTTAGTACATATTTCATCTCTGGTGTTCTCTGTGTCTAGGCAGTTCCCATTTATTGCTCAGTACCCTTCTTATGCCATCCCAGAGCTCAGTAAGTCAGTCCAAATTCTCTCGGAGGTTTTAGTTTCTCTTTTCTAGCATACTGTAGAGACCCCCCCGATGTCATCCCATCCCTGCTCGTCCAGCTCCACCTCGGCTTCGCTATCTGCACTTCTTCCTTCTCCCACACTTTCAAAAATCCCTTTTCACTATTTCACCCATCTTCTTTACACCCTCCCTTCAGGAGTTTGTACATACTGATGAGATCTTCCCTGAGCTGTCTTCTTCAGGCTCAACAGTCTCAGCTCTCTGTCTTTCCCCATAAGAGAGATACTTCAGTTCTTTCTTGACCTTTGCAGCCCTGTGTTGGACTCTCCACAGCATCCATGTCTCTCTCGTACTGAGGAGCCCAGAACTGGGAACAGTGCTCCTGATGTGGCCTCAACAATGCTGAGTAGAAGGGAAAGATCACATCCCTCAACCTGCTGGCCACACTCTTCCTAAGGCACCCCTGGGCACTGTCCACAACCCTTGCAGCAAGGGCATGCTGCTGGCTGATATTCTGCAACTTGATGTCTGCCAGGACGCCTAGTTCCTGCTCTGAAGAGCTGGTTCCCCGCTCCTTTAATGATAAAAAGGGCATGCCTGACACATCGTTCAGTTGACAAATTCTTGTTGGAGCTTTTTTTAAGAAAATAATTCCTTGAGATTTTTAATGGGACAAATGAATATAGCTTTTTTTCCCACTGGATTTGCTCTTGGATATTTCTGAACTTTCTTTGCTGAAAGCTTAAAAAGTATGCAGCTTTGTAGTTTTGGAAAATTTCACTCCTGATAATTAATATTTGGCAGAAATGAAATAAGCTGAAAATATAGTCTTAAAATTTGAAGTCAGGAAAACATATTAATAGGCTATCAACCAGTTTTTAGTTATTCTGTTTCTACAGCAACAACTTACTATGACAGTATGTTTTAGCTGAGATTGGCCTAAAAATAAAATTCATAAAATATGAACGTACTGAAATAGGAAAAGAATGTACTCATTTATAAAAGCTATATTCAAATTGCACTAGCTTTTCTTTGTTCTATTCTAGGAAGAGTTTGAAAAGTTTGTGCTGTTTTTTATGAAGGCAATAGATTTTGCAACCCATGACAGAAGGTAGGCCATACTGATAGGATTAATTCTAAATCCCAGGAAATGAAACTAATCTAGCTTCTCAATTGTTTGTCTCAATTTTCATTAGGTAGTATGGAGTTGTGTTGTTCGGGTTTTTTCTTTAAATTTTTCCTTCCATTTTGTAACTTCTGCTACTGCTGTGTGTGCTGTAACAAGGTAAAAATACTGAAGTCTTACATTGACAGGGTGAATAATCCTGTTTAAAGCTGGCAGATGTCTCAGCATTTCTTACCCTTTTATAGTTATGATCTCTAGAATCAGAGCACCATGTTAGCTTATTTTTAAGTGGTTAATTATTGGGTAGAGTATAGTTGCAAGTGTTACCACATTCTTCTTGTGCTGTACTTGTCTTCTCAGTTCCTAGGATTGCTTCCAATGAAAAGTAAAAGCTGCACTTTTTAACTTCTTAGATGTGTCTTTCAGTATTCAAGCTGTAATTTTATGTTTATTCAAGTTCATGAAATACTAAAATTTTGATTCTTATTTTTCAGGTATTTTTTTTTGATATATAATGCCTCAGTTCTTTATTGGCAACTTGTGAGGCCATTTCTTAAGCCTGGATTCCGCTATTGCCTTATTCCCAGCCTTTCACAGATTGTTACAGCATTAAACCAAATTGAAGAGCAAGACAATGAATGGCGAGCAGAACTCATGATGTAAGTTCAATCTTTTTTCATATGGACATCCTGTAGTCCTTTTGGGACTGTTATCTGAGGTAGTCTTTAATAAGGTCTATTTCACTGGTACTGCTGTAGATGTATTTATTGTGAAAAGCTTAATTCATAACTTTTTTAAGAGACATAAATGTACTGAACATAAAAGGTGCTCTATTTCAATATTTACTTTAAGCCTGAAGTTTTAGTGGCAGAGACAGCTGTGACCTAGATCAGATCTGAAGTTTCACAGTCATTTTGGATGTAGTGTTTGAGTCATTGATAGTAACTGGAAATAAATGGTGTATAAATATAAATTTATTACCATTCTCACATTTCCTGAGCAAAGCTGGAGCATAAACCTTGAGATAACTGTACTGAGGGAAATAGTTTTATGTGCAAAAGGAGGAGTGTCCATGTAATTTTTCAAGGTCCCACAACTTTTTCTCAGAGAAGTTTTGATCTGCTATTCTACAGACTGATTCTAGTTCCTCTTGCACTTCTACCATAGTTTTTCCCTTTCTCTTTGTGAACTTTTCTATTTCTTTGGTCTATGACTGTGGTTTATTGCTATGTAGCATTTTCTTTATGAGCTGAAAGTGGAGGGAAGTAACAAAACATTCCAAGAGGTATGCTAAGGACTATCTAGAATATCATGCAAGCAGTTTCTTGGTACCAAACATACTCTTGCTAAGGTGTGGATGAGAGCAAACAAATGCACACAGTGTGTTTGTGTTATAAAACTAATGGTTGCATTTTTTTCTTAAAGTTGTATTTATTTTTAAAGTGTTTTTTATTATGATTATCACTGTTGTTAATTTATGTCATAGAGTCACAGGCTCTTTTTCAGTTAAATCAGATAAAGTATAGAAAATCCAGTAGATATATTGCAGTTTCCAATACGAATAGTTTTCTTTTGCTAAATGGCTTTGAAATACTAGCCTTTCCAGTAGTTAAGGGAGAATCTTAGAATACACCTCACAGTAATGTTTTTCTTATACACTTTTAAATAATTAATCTTTTTAATTCCAGGTATCTTGTTGAGAAAAGTTTTCACAAAAAACCTCCAAATTTTCCAAGGTTCTTACTGTGATCTGCACTAAATATGCGTTAACAGCTGCATATATCTGGAAAAAGCAAAGATGTAGAAATTAGAGGATCTCTTTTGTGTTGAATCAATGCTTTATAGCACTAATCACTTGTACTGCATTTAAAAGTGGTACCTTGAATACAAAGAGTGTTAAAAAAATTAACTAAGAATTATTTCGGGAAGTGTTAATAAATATTTAATACAAACATTTATTTGATCTGCAGAAATTTACTTGAGTGCTTCCTTGATGCTTCAAAACTGGAAGAAGCAAAAGAGTTTTCATCTGCTGCAGCAGTCTTTATTAAGGAAAATGTTCCAGATAAATACTCTCAAATATTTTCTTTAATGGTAATGCTGAAAAATATTTTAAACTCCCATTAAGACAGGAGCTTTGTCTGTAGTCCATAAGATCATAGTTATAATTGTTATATAAGCTGTTTTCTTCATTTAAATCTTGTGAGCTACTAAACAATTCAGTAGATATGCAGAGATTTTCACAAATTGTATATTTTTGATACTATAAGCTAAAGAGCTCCCTACTGCTCCATGTTCTTTTAACACATCATAATATAATGGGGATAACTGTGGCTAACCCTAAAAATTCTGTTTGGAATTAATTACTATTGAAAGAGAAGGTGTAGTGAGAGCAATTTAACCTGACTTATGCCACTGAGGGCGTATTTAGTATCTGTTGACTTTTCTCATGCTGATAAGTATTTAAGTGATCCAGCCTGAACCCTATAAATTATTCTGGAAATTGGAGGATATAACTATAGTTCACATTTCTTGCATGCCCTTAATTTTGGAAATAAGAGGGTGAAGAAAAATGTGGCAAAAGCAGAAAGAGACAAATAAAACTCGGAAGCCACGTGCAGGCGTATTTTCTTTCATTCTACTACTCTGTCTGTTGTCTTTTCCTGTCCATCCCCCAATCAGTGCATTTCAAAAGTGTATATTTATACTACAAATTTCTCTAACATTTGAATTAAGAGAACCAGTATGCAACGTTCCAGAGGTATGATAATAATGAAGTAATCACACTGGGGCAAGCTTGAAATTTCTTTCGTATTTTTTAGAAGAATTGTTGAGCAAAGCTATTTGACAGTGTACTTAAAGAGAAGAATGAAGCAGTTCTAAAATTGTGCTTGGGCTACAGAAGTATGATCCAAACTATTGAGTGCTTTGGTAGCAACATACTGAAGTCTTGCAAAAGTCAGTGCTCCAGTACAGCTTAAGTAATCAGTATTGATAGTTGTGGGCAGTCAGTGTGAGAGTCAGAAGAAATGATTTGCACACTATTAATGTGTAACTCTACAGTTAAATTGAAGTAACTGCAGTTTATTGTAATGTCTTCATAACATTTCTTTTCCTGACTATAATCTGTAGGTACAGATAAAATTTAATTGGGCTTGTTTCTCACAGCCGCATGAGATGATTTCAGAATGAGTTCCATCAAAAGACATTAAAAATGCATTAATTAGAATTATAACTCAGATGGTAGTTCCACATTTATATTTCTGCCGCTAGTTCTGATCCTGACTATCGGAAGGTCAGTATAGCTCTACTAGGTGATCTTTGTATTATCTATGCAGAACAACATAGATTATTATAGTAGCCACCTTGTCCTTAAAGTCCATGAAAACAGTCAACATAGCCTGCTTTATTTTAACCCTGTTGAGTGTTTGTCCTTTGCTTATTTAATCAAATAGTAATTAAATTGTTATTTTATAGGTGTATCACAAACTAATGGATATTTCCCAGGTAGAGAAGGAAATACAAAATTCCATCCATCTTTCAGTTATTTATAAAATGCAGGTGTTAAAGTCGTAAGTATGAGAATGTATCCTTCCACTTGTACTTTGATGCTGCGTATTATAGAGGTGGGATCAGGTTCTGGGATCCCATATGCTTGTAGAAAAATCTACTGCAGACATTAATTCCTCAAAAGGAAAATTGTAATGACAGTTTGGGTAGTAACTGTCAGGTCTGTCTAGAGAACAGCCTCATCTAAAAAGTGAGCTAGCTCTTTGGGACTATAGGGATTAGTGTATTGTACAGATATTATCAGGAGAAAGAATTTAAGAATCTGAAAGACATTTTAGTATCAAACGGACTCCAGTTCCATGCCCAAGCTGTGTACAAGAAAGTAAAGATGACGTGGGGAAATCACCTAAAATACAATGAACAAATCATGGAGCATGATGCTTTTTAAACTCTGCAAATTTTAAAGGCATAAAAAAATTTTGAAAATTACACTTCATAGCAAAATCTCGTGTAATTTTTTTTCAGTGTCTCAAGATTTCCTCATTTTAAAAATATTGATTATTTTCTTAGTGGATTAATTTATACTGACATTATGGGAAAGGACTCTTGCACATAATTTTGTTGTTGTTGTTGTTCTGGAATAAAATTTACTGTCTGAAAAATTAATTCACATGCTGAAGTTAGGTTTTATTAATTTTTTTCTTGATATTTCAAAATCCAGGTATTCCACTGATACCTTGGAATAAGACCCATCCATTCTGAAGTTAGGAGAGTTATTTCAAATTTTTAATGCAATAATATTTCTCATGAAAAATTATGACCCAATTCCTCATATGTTGCAGGCAGTGGGACACAAATGTATTTCCGAGTGATGCCACCACAAATCTGAATTCTTTATATGTGCTTTTGAAACAGTATGATGTACCTCCAGCATCTGTTCTCAATGTGAAGTGAGTTTTATTCGTCATAGCCCCATGGAAGTTGATGATGAAGCTGATCCTGCTTCCACTGAAGTCTGTCAAAATTCCTGATGACCTTTTAGAGATTGAACTCGTACTTAGTTGTTTGTGTTGTGTTAACACATAGGTCATCGTAAAAAAGGACAAAATCCTATTATGCTTTGTTACAGAACCCAGGATTAAATATCTTCTTCCATACAGCTGTTTGTATAACATGATTAAATCTTTCCATAATAATTTCTTATTGATAAAATAAGATTTTTAAAAGGTCCTAAAATTGACATGAGCTTTTCAGACTGTAGTTAATTTTTAACTTTTCCTGATGCCCTTTCCAGCTCTTCAGCATAAGTTTGAAAGACTTAACTGACCACTATTCCAGTAGTTCTATCACAGCTGTTACATATGGAAGTAATACTTTTTTTTTACTCGTTAAGGTAAACCCTCTTTGACAATATTCAAGTATCTCATTAGTTCTCCTGTTCCAGACAGTACACTATGCTCATTTGGTTATTTACAGACATCCAGTTAAAACAGAGTCTCCATCTGTGTGTCTAGGTAGCAGACTGATGGATTTAATGCTTTGTGTGCCAGTTCATTGAATTGTATTTCCAAAATTTTCTGCAATCTTTCTGCAATCTGAAGTTTCTAATTTCACCATGTCTGTTCTTCACGCATTTTGTTCTGTATTTTTTGGCTTCTTCAGGAACCGTTTGTGCAGACTGTATAAGAGTATGGTAATTATTTTCCATAAACAGATTAACTTTTATATTTTTCATGTAGCCAACTTTGAACTTGTTCTTTTTTCGTTGTTAACTGTGAGCATTACTAGCTATAATTACTATAATTATTATAATGATAATAATATTTAGCATAATAGTAATAATTCCTCTAATATTCACATGACTTCAAGGTTTTCAGATATATTGCACTGTTACTTTCAAATAGTGTTTTTTTAATTCCATGAAAGAGCAATATCAACTTCTCTGAGTGATGCTTTTCTATTTTTAAAGGATTCCCTTGATTCTGGAATTAGCTCATTTTTCTCTGAAAGTAAACTGCACTGAGCTTGCAGCTCATTGTATACTTGACCTGAAGAGTGCTCGGATTACTGTAAGTTTTAATTATGTGGGTTTGGGGTTTTTTTACACACACCCCCACACTCCCACACCTCTTTTGTGTTTATATTTAAAAAATAATACTAATGGTATTATTATTACTATGGTATTCTGTCCATCTGTGTATTGTTTATATATTCATTGATATAAATAATTATTTGGATACTTGATCTATTCCTAAACTAGAGAAGTAGATGCAAAGTCAGAAGGTAGGCTGTGGGTAGACTAGGGTGATTAGCAGTGCAGTTTGTTTTGGGAAATAAATATTAACTGTAAATTTTTGCTTATATTTTTTAAATGTTACCTGTGCAAGAGTTTGATTAGAAGTTAAATTCAAATTTCTATTATAATGATCCTGCTTTATTATTTAACTTGTCCTCACAGAATTTTTTTTTATTCTGGGTGTCTGATTCAGGGCCATTATTCTGAACATTTCCTGAAAGTCTAAAATCGTATACAAATCCATAGCATTCCACTGGGAGATGTGTTTAAACCCCCTAGATCAAAGATTCACAAGGATTTAATCAGAGTATTTGCTAAGACAGTAGTAGCAAATATCTGTTGTGTGGCAGCAACAGAGAAACTTTGCTTCAATTTCAACCTTCTCCATTGGAGTTAATGTGTTTTTAAGTGACCATCTTCAGATTGCCCAGCATCATTTGACAGTGATTTCTTCATAGCAGAGTGAGAGAAATCTATGTCAAAATTTCAATTCCTCAGCTTTTGCCAAGTACTGATAAATTTCTCAACCATAACATGAATTCCATCTCTGTGTGTATTTGTCATTAAGTTTTTCATGATCTCTTTTCCAGTCATGGGGATGTTAAATTACCGAAGGTCATGCTGAGTGATTCGATAATGAATAGCTCATAATGAATTAGGAGTGCAGAGGCTGTCTGAATTTCCTTACTGCACCAATTCAACCCAATTACAGCATATCTTAGATGTTTCTATGATCCATACAGATAATTTATATGATTTAATAGTCAGCTCGTTCCTAAGCTGTTAAAAGTCTAACCTCATTTTTCATTTAAAAGTTTCACTGCCCATCAAATTGAATCCTTTCTATCTTGACTAGTGCTCATTTATTCCAAGCATGTACCTTTTTAGTAATATTAATGAGTAAATGGAAGAGGGCAGATTTAAATCAGATATTGTGAAAATACTCTTCCTTGTGAGCGTGGTGAGGCCCTGGCACAGGTTGCCCAGAAAAGCTGTGGCTGCTCCATCCCTGGAAGTGTTCAAGGCCAGGTTGGACAGTGTTTGGGGCATATTGGGATAGTGGAAGGCGTCCCTACCCATGGCAGGGTGTTGGAACTGGATGGGGTTTAAGGCCTCTTCCAACCCAAACCATTCTATCGTTCTATGATTCTATCAGAACTGAAATCAAATTATGGTATAGGAGGAGTCAGGTGTACACTGGTTTTCTTACTGAAAAGTCTGGCAATGAACAACTTAAAAGTTATTTTTCAGCCTTCAGTTAGTAAAAAGTGACTGCAGTTCAAGCAACAAATTCTATTCCCTTTGTATAATTTCAGTCAATTAGCTAATATAGTGGGATTCTTAGTAGAAAAGTGCAGTGCTGTGTTACTGTAATTGCATGGGTTTAATCTTTATTGTATTTCTTTTTAATTATTGAAATTAGCATTTTGTGTATTAATACTTCATAGGACCATGGGAAACTTATTGAGATAGAATGCCTGGAATGTGAATATGAAATGAAGAAAAATAGCACTGAAATTGTGAATTATACCAAAGGAGTTGTTGAGGTATATTTTTTAACTTTGAGAGAAAAGTAAAAGTTTTAATTTGTTAAATGTGGAAAATTGCATTTGACTATGTGTCTTAGTTACATTATACTGATCAGGAATTCTTTAAACCTTTATAATCTTTTAAATTGGACTTCCAAGAAGGAAATGGAGAGAAATAGACCACAGCTGTGTGTTCGTCCCTTAGGTCCTCTGCCTCACCATAAAGGTTCATAATATGTTCCTTTCCAAGAGCAAAGATGGTAGCATTGAGGCATGAAAGGGCAACATTCTCATATGAGAGGTGTTTTCATGGAATATCTTGAGTTGGAAAGGACCACTAGGGATTATTGAGTCCATCTCAGCTGTGATTGCATGTTATGGTTGGTCTCATACAAATTCTTATGTCAGAGAAATGCAGATTGTTGTTGATAAATTGTCACACTAGAGAGGATTTTCTTGAATTTCTGTGGTCAGTTGGCTCAGTTATAATTCAGGCCATCAAAGTTAGAAGCCTAGATGTCAATATTATCAATGGGATTAGAGAGATGCCTACAATGAGCAGTTTAGACCAGCTATTAGAGTCACCTAAAGTTCCTATGGTGGGAAGAAGGAATATGTTTAATGGAAATTGGTAGCAAAAACTTACTCCTATCTAGGGCTGTTCTCATTTTGGAGTTCAGAAATTCCACTCACCTTTTGGAAAAAAACCCTCTTGTTAATGAATTCCTGATAATACGACACAATACTAATGCTAAAATGTAAAACAGGATATTTAGGTATTTCTAAACTTCAGGTCTACAGTATATGCAGTTGGAGAGGTTTTTTGTTTGATTTTTTCTGGGTTTTGGTTTGTTGGGTTTTTTTAACTTGCATAACCTCTAAAAACAGCATAATAAATGGAATGTCTGTTACTGTAGGTAACATTTGCTTTTAGATTAAATAAGAACCAAGTTTAATTGGCAGTATGGCAAATTCCATTTACAGTATTTCTTTTTTTCCTCTTCTGTACTGCATCTGAGGCTGAATGTGAAAAAAGACCAGCTAAACCTTCTGAATTCACAAGTACACACAATTATCAATTTTTGTTTATCAAAAGAATAGTGAATAGCTGACAGACTTCTGCCAGAAATATGTAGTAGCAGCCTGGAGTACCTAAAAGAAATACTCCTTAGTTATTGATGCCTGTTTACAAAAAAAAAAAAAAAAAA